>JAJMGB010000016.1:0-343369 GCA_030568535.1 Suhomyces anneliseae | reverse complement strand
AGAGATTCAGTCACAGTTAATCTGAAGGTCCTGTGTTCGATCCACAGAAATCGCATTCTTTTTTTGCCGATATTTTTGCAATCCAAAATGTCTAACATTTAACTGTTAATTTTTACCTGATAAACCGTTACTAAATTACTATTGAGAAGTTATGGAAGTTTTTAGAGGTTAATTATGGGCAAAGTTCAGGTCATTCCATCGTCAATTGATCTACTGGTGCAAAGGTGTCGGCTACCCCCTTTGGTTAACCGAAAGTTGGTCGCTTAGTCCTTATTGGGAGGGTCGCTTTGTATGAAGTGACCTGACTTTTTTGCGCTAGTAGGCGGATCGTCGCGTCCCAATGCGGAAATAAAATTTCGTTAACCGCCTGCTATTCCAAATCCTGATTTTATAGATAAGACAAAGTACAGGTATCGATATATAGCCAGAGATAATGGGACCAAACTTTATTTGTAATAGAAAGGTTTAAAATGTCATCTAAACCATTTAATTACGGCATTTAATTTATTAGTCTTCCAACCAGTTGGTGTCGCATCCTTCTCAAAGCTCCTGTGTCGCGACGTCACTTTTGTCGCGCCCTCACATGACCAAACCACACATCTTCACCATAGTACCATCCTAATCAAGTAAATCTAATAGACTAACCTGAAGCATCTCACACCAACCACACTTATCTCATCCTCCAACTATAAAAATGTCAGAAGATGGAAAGAAAGTGTCTTACCTCCTCAATCTTCTAGGAAGAAAACGACCCTCCGAAATACCCGACCAAGAATCTCCCATTGATAGTGATTCAGATTTCGAAGACATGATTGCAACTGACAGTATCAACATAAAGGAAGAGATCACCAAACAGATCTACAACGAACATTACAAATTCAATCCTTCAGTAGACCCTATAATTGATGAGTATGAGTCCCACACTACCCTTGTACAAGGTGAAACTGAAGACTCTATTCTTGAGTCCTATAAGCACAATCCAGACCTTAAGTTTGACTTACCATTACACGAGGCATACATTGAAAAGTGCCTCAATGCTAAGTTACCTGCTGGTTATGCTGTGTTAGATGCCAACCATCCATGGATGATGCACTGGCTCTACAATGCTTCTAATATGATCCGTTTGAACGAGACATTTGACCCTAGGTTCAACGAATTGGTCGATAAAAAGATCGAAACTTGCATAATAAACGATGGTTTGGGTGGTATCGGTGGTGGTGCCAACCAATTGGGCCATGCCGCAGATACTTTTGCTGCTATTCTGGCTCTTATACTGACCAGAAACTATAAACTACTTGCCAAATTAAGACCAAATCTCTACAAATGGTTCTTATCGCTTAAGACAGAAGAGGGTTCCTTTGCAATGCATGAAAATGGTGAAAGTGATACCAGATCCACTTACTGTGCCCTTCTTGTGTGTTCTATCTTAAATATGCTTACTCCAGAGATAAAGAAAGGTGCAGCAGAATGGCTCAACAAGTGCCAAACCTATGAGGGAGGGTTTGCAGGAATACCCGATACTGAAGCCCATGGAGGATATACCTACTGTGGTGTAGCCAGTTATTTCTTGTTATATGATGATATTAATGATTTTGACTTCGATGTGCCTGCCCTTATACGGTGGTGTGTTCAAAGACAGTACCAATTAGAAGGAGGAGTCAGTGGTCGTACCAACAAGTTGGTAGATGCCTGTTACAGTTTCTGGATTGGTGCCGTTTTCCCAATGTTAGAGTCAATTTCAGGAGGAAAAGAGCTTTTTGACAGAGAAGGTTTGCGTCATTATATTCTCAGATGTTCACAATCAGACCGTGGTGGGTTCGTAGATAAGCCAGGAAAACTGGTGGATTTCTACCATACTAATTATACCCTCTGTGGATTAAGTATTTGTGAGCATTTCATGGGTATTGAGAAAGGTGAAGGACCATTAGCATTCAGATTTGAAGTTACCGAGAAATTGGCTAGCAAAGTCCATACCAAGCCTGTAAACCCAATTTTTGGTTTGCCAATGCAAGCCGTAAGGGATGCCAGGGCTGAGTTCGAATTGAGTGGAATGGAAGAGTTGCACATATGAAGAATGGACCAAAATAGGAATAATTATTAATCAGGAAGATGACCGGATCTCCGCATGGTCATCGCCAAATTCAATCAGAGCCAACTATAGACGGATCCCAAACGTCATCCATAGTTGTGTGACGCTTTATGATCTTCATAGTGCAATCCATAGATTTTAATGACATCAATATGACCAAGTCAATGCAGTCAATTACATTACTGCTATAGCATAAACAGCAAAGTGTAGTTCACACAGTGCCTAAAACGGCCCTTAGAGGTTATGATGGTTATTTACGAGCAAACAACTTAGTGGTACATCTGAGAGCAAGTGTAGACACATAAGCGAATAGACACAGAAGTGCTGCATATCTCGCTTATCTGGGTGCAAATAATACAGAAGTGGGATATTGCTGGGCTCCCTTCAACCAGCCACTAGTAGATAGTACTGGATAGATCATCAGTGAATATATTGATTTATGGGAGATGGAAGATAGTGGAACTGGTTTTATCAGTATGGGTTTAGTATTAAGTATTTTGCACCCTGAAAGCACAAATACTAGAACACTGTTCAAGGTATAATATATGACGTATACTGCTTTACAAATCGTATAGGTCCAGTTAATGAGCTCATTAGTGGGACCGATTGTTCATGACCAGTAGCAGTACATCATATTGCTTCAATCGTAATTTCGAACACTACAAGCTGGTTATGAAGCTGTTCAATTGCAACAATTATCAGCAATTGGTAATTCTCGCCAATTCAAACCTATTAAACGGACTTAACAAGCAAGGGTCATATCGAATAGCCTAGAACTTTTGGTCACAGCAAGTGGAATGTGGAGCTAGTTGGTCCCAAGACCTTCAGTCTTTGACTCTCTATTCTTTTTTTTAATGATGGACCAGGGTTACTGTTCAAAGGGTTTAATTAGATCATAGTCATGATCACCATGCGGCAAGAGAAATTAGGCTAGCTTATTTTTAGCAACCTGAAGTCAAAGGGATCCAATCAAACCTTAATAGGTGGGGACTGAAAGGATCTTGACTCGGTTAAAACTCTATGTGGTCTTTTCGTCGAATTACGCATTACAAGTGTTCACTTCATCTTATGTTGCTATCACAACAAAACTACTACAGATTAATTTTTCATTAATTCGTTATTATTAAATATGCTAATGAATGTGACGTAAATCATAGATATGCAAACGTACATATTATGCCTACCGGCTAGAAAATCAGAGCGATAAGTGTAAAGCAGCTTCTCATAATATGGCTGCGAAATACTTCAACTTGAATCCCAAACTTGTTAATTTCCTTTATATTTAATTCGATCAGTTCGATCTAACTGAATTGGTTTGGTTAGCACTTCTACCGAATCCCAGAAAGTAGTCATCGCTAGTAGTACCAATATCAGCTGTCATGATCTTACCTCTAATCTCTCCCATCTTAGGTGGAGCAGAAGAAGAGTCGACTGAAGTTAACCAGTAATTCTGTTCGACTTCCTTATTGAACTTATCAACATTAGATAAGTAGTAGAGGAATATTTCATAACTAACAATGTATTGATCCAAGTTTTGGACCATTGAAAGTCTTTGTTTTCTTTCGTTTTGAACCAACTTATAAACCAAGTCTTCCTTGGATTGCATGAGATTCTTCTTATCAATCTTGAAGTGATCAATAAGAGTATCAATAGTAATAAATACCCCAGTTCTACCACAACCAGCAGAACAATGCACCAAGATCTTTCCTTGATCAGGATTAAGTTTGGACTGGAACAATTCATTCTTGAATTGAACAAGTGATAAAATAGAATCAAAATCTTGTGGGACACCAAAATCAGGCCATTTACTAAATTCAAAATGATAGATATCATTGTTGATCTTTCTCACAGTAGTGGAAGAGTTCTTAAAGATAACTTCAACTGAAAACACATTCTTTTCATCTTCAAGGTACAATAAACGAGAATTATCCAAACTGACAATGATCTTGATTTGTTCAGAATCAATTGTCTTCCAGAAATCCTTGACTGTATCCTTCAATGGATTTTGGGTTGCGATGTAGCTGAAATGAGTAGGGACAACAGTTTCAGAGACAATATAGTTTCCATTAAAGTAATCGTCTTCTGAAGGAGTGTTAAGCTTAACACGAGAATGTTCATAAGGCCAGATATTATTGTATCTGTTCTTGAATCCATACTCAATTCCCTTTGGCATCTTATAGTTTGTGCTATCACAATCAGGACATAATCCGTTTGGAGTACAAACCAGAGCAGCACCACCCAAGTTAGCACTAAAATTAGTGGAAGGACTATGGATGTGTAAGTTACCACTGCCGTCACCATAGTTAGCAGCAAGAGATCTTAACCTAAGCTTTTCCAGTTGTTCGATCTTATTAAATTTTGCAGTTATGTTTGTAATGACATCAGAATTATTTTCTGCCACAAAATCCATCCACCTAGGTAAGTACTCAAACTCGCGTATATTTTTATGCGTATAGCCTTCAGGGTACCTGAACTTGTAATGATAAGATGACCGTTGAGCCTGATCAATCTTGTCATCAAAGAGTGAGTTTTTCTTGATGGAATTCACGAATTTGGTCTTGTAATTGGTAGACGATGGTAACTTAAATCCCGACAAGAAGTTCTTGGAGCTATCATCTTGAGAGTCTGGTGAAGAAGTTTCCACCATATCATCAGAATCAGAAAAAGTACTGCTACTTCCAGTTAATGGGGATGATGATGAAGAAGCATAAGTGGACTTTTGAGGTGACAGTGGTTGAGTAGTGAAACCTCCTTCAAGGTAGTGTAAGTCAAATACGTCAGAGAATTTATCGAATTTCATGATGGTTTGACGTAAGTTTGAGGAAATTCCAGTGCATGGTGCATCGTAGAATAGTATGCTAAGTTTTGACTCTGTATCATTATTATTTTTAATCTTTTCCAGGAGGAGGTCCTTATAATGCTGAGGTATGTTTACTAATTTGAGAATACTGAATAAGTCCAAAGTTCGACGTTTTAAGAGGGTGGTTGGAATGCAGATGTTGATGGATGTTTTAATATGGGATTGAGAATAGTAGTTATAAGGACGAATATCAATGATAAGGTCATATGCTGATAAATTAGATAGTTGTGTTACTCTGGTAATATGAGATGGAAGATCAGAAGATGCAGGCATACTAGTGCCTACAGTTAACTCCTTACGCCCACAAGCTTGGGACATTATGGTTGACAATGTTGATTGGTTTGGATTCAAAATGAATTCTATATAGGAGGTAGGCCACCGTAAGTATTATATATAATTTTTTTTTGGTAAAAGAAAGATAAGCCTTAATTTTAAAAACGTCAGGCGATTTTGGGAGTAAGTATGATTGACTAAGTGCGCTTCTAGAACATGCACCAAAAGTAGTCATGACGTCATATGGGCTATGGTTCTTAGCGAAGGCCGGGGTATATACCGGAAAGTGCGACCTTTTTCCACCACTAATGTGATTAAGTGGGTGCGGGATTTGAGCCCATTTGGGTAAAAGGGTGGTTAAAATGGCCAAGAGAAGTAAGAGAGTATCGTGGCAATTAGGGGGATATGGTACCATATCCTTCAAGGTTTCACATGAGGCGTATTCCATGATTCTCCGTGAACCCGGAGATGCATAATCCTTCTATTTGACCCGCCTGAGGCTGATAGGTACCTGACCTATGCAAGTCAATTTTGGCGATCTAAGCGGACCTGGTTGGTCCAAGGGAATTGTTGCTGTGGTTTGTGGCGTTTGGTCTCGATAATGTACTCTCTCTTACAAACTGTTGTGAGCACTTTCCTTTAGGCCAGACCAAAAGTTAGGAGCTTGATGACACTTCCTAATCGATTAAACTTGATGATTTTTACCACTTATCAAGTTCCAATCAGAAATTAAAATATTATTACTTAGCATGATGATAATAATGATCACATCGAACCATCAATGACCAATTGATTAAGTCTCAGTTCTATTTCTCTTCTTGAATGTGCCAACCTTTTAACCCGCACCATAAATAGAACGAGCATCACATATTTACGTAAACGAAGAGGCTGCGTCACCCTTTGTTTAAGCAAGTCCTCAGTGTCATTAGTGTAATTTTCGCCAGAACTTCCTTTAATAAGAAGCTCGGTTGTATTATCGGGTATGTGGAGGAGATTGTCTGTAGTATCTGACAATAGGTCAGTAGGTTCCAGAACCTCTGGAGGTGACGTTGGTCCCAGTGGGGTAGGTGACGTTGGTAGTGTGAGTGACGTAGGCTTGGCCATACCCTGAGCATTAAGATAATTATTGACATATTTTAAGGCCTCGTTTTTTGTGTTCAATTCATTGATTTCCCTTTTGTAAACTACCATTTTAACTGAAACCTTTTTTAAAGTGGCTTTGAGACTAGATTCATTATTTAACGCGTTGGTCAACTGGTCCGCCTTACGATCATTTTCGGCTCTTACCTTTTCAAGCTCAGTTCTATATTTAATTTCTAACTGCTGAAACTCTTGATTCTTATGATTTTGTACTTGTTGTAATTCTCTCTTTAATTGATTTTCCTTATTGCGGAATTCTACAAACATACTGGCTTCCTTTTGTTGGAATTCCTCAATTAATTCTTTCCGCTCTTGTTCCTGTACTTTCAATTGTTGTTTAAGTTTGGCGATGATATCATCCTGGTCGACAAGGTGATCAATAGGGTCCACATCAAAATTGAACGAGTCATCTGCATATGATCGTACTTGGTGGTGATTCGACACGTTTCTGGTAGTACTACCGATACCTGATCCAATTGGTCCTGCAGATCTTTGGTCTAGGTGATCCTTTAATGGTTGTGAAACACCATTAGAAGGTCTAGGTCTATCAGAAGTGGAGTCCCGTCCGCTTATAGATGCTTTTCTATTATATCTTCTTGATTGCTCCTCCACTTCTCTCTTGACCGAGGGTTCTCTTTGCTTGGTTGTAGGTAATTCGTACTCTCTGTTCTTGATCTGTTCCACGTTTTGCTTGAGACTATTGAAGAGTCGCTGCCTGTTCTCTTTATCGTCTGATTTATGGCCTTTGGTCTGGTCTACCCAGCTCTCTCCTTCGTCATGGATCAATCGTGTTAGTCTCTCTTTAAGCATGTTGTTCTTGTACTGGATGTTGGCAATAGTGTCATCCATCATTATCAAAAGAGTAGGATGTACTTCGTTGTGGATATGACAGTTTGGATACTACTAATGTGCTAGTGTTGTATCTTTGTATTGACCTCAATGGTTGTAGAAATGGGTGTTGATGTACTCGATGACCCTGGTTACTTGGTGATGTGATGACTAGATAATGATATGTTGTAGAACAGTCGATGTCCTTGTAATGATCCCTTTTATCTGTACTATTGATTTGTGTGATATGACGATGATGACTAGAATTCACTTGATCTTCTTCGTATAGTCTTCTTATCTTCTCTCTGCTTGATCTCTAACGCTAACTCTTCTTGTTATCTGATCTTGGACTGTTAGCCGCTAAGCTCGCTTGGCTGCCAATTGAAGAAGTGGTGGTTTTGGCACAAAGGTCTGGTGATGTTTGGAAATGGTGATCAGGCAACTTTGGAGTCACGCGCTGGTCTCTTTCTCTTCCTGAATGGGTCTCTTCGCTACCGTTTGGTTACGCACCAGTGTTGTGTTGATGTCTTCTTCGATTACGTAAAATCATACACGCGTTGATCAAAACAAATCAGCAAACACTGTTTACTCCAACTAAACCTTTTACCAGCGGCCTTGTGAACAAAGTTTACTCACTGATCGGACGATCCTACAGTGCCATAATAATAATCAATACATCCATAGTGCAATACTAATCTTACAACCTGATCACAGCCACAAATACATCTGGTCCATCACTTCCCACAATCGCAACACATCATCAGATCACTCGATTAGAACACAAATCGTCTTTACCAATAAAAAGAACATCAACACGAACAGACTAGCCATATACACAGCACAAATCACCGATATCATGTCCACACGAATTATCCGAAAACAATCGTTGGTTTCAAGGATCAAATCGTTTCCCCTTGACTTCCTCCTTTACCTTAACGAAATACGGCTTTCCATAGATTGGGACGACTACACTGGTACATTGGCATTTCCTATAGGTATAGGACTTAGCATCTTGTCGTTGGTCATCAAAAGCATCTTATTATACTACGAATCAGTCAATTCTAAGTCTCGAAACCTCTTGTTCAAGTCAGATTTCCATGAATACCAAAGAATCAAATCGTCATTCCTCTCCAAACGTATCCATCAAGATGTTCCCCAGGAAGTTCCACTCACTACAACTATCCTTTGGAGTTTGAACGTTGTCAGCTCCTTGATAAATGTCATCATGCTCTGGAATACCTACTCCATTATCACCAGAAAGAAGAACTACGGGTTATTATACTGTCAAACCAAGCCAAAATCTCGTTCAGTTATCAAATCTTCCATTGAATCGATTTCCTATGTAACGAAAGCTACCAAGTATATCCTAAGCTATTTCATAAGAGATGAAGCAGCTGATATTACCGTTGAAATAGATGAAGATCAATTGAATAGCGACAGCGAAATATGGCAATTGAACGTTTGGGACCCATCCAAATTCTCACTCTATATCTTCATTGGTTTGAACCCTATCAACTCTTTCATAATTCACAATTTTAATCCAACCAAGTCATCGTCCCTCTTTACAATCATTTTGAGTTTGGCAGTATCCCTTACCATTTACTTCTTTATCGATAATTTCTATGATTTACTTAATGATAAACAGATCCTCTATCAAGAAATGTTCAATGAATACAACAACAAGTTTGTGAAACCAAAAACTTCTATCCTTAAGAAAGATGCATTAATTGATGCTACTCTTGGACCATTTGACTCCTCGATTTTAACAGATGTCAGACCATACGCTTTCAATAAGCTGAAATTATGGGTTACTCATGATATGAAAGGAAATCAAGTGGTAGATTATGGTGAAGTTGATGAGGAGTTCCGTGATCATACTGCCCATTTCGTTGACTTTAACAATGACTCCAATCAATTACTCAATAGGTTGAAACTTGATTATGACGAATTAAAGGTCAAGAACAGAGAATTGTGCAAGCAAATCGCCAGATTAACCAAAAATGATGCTGTTGAATTTGATAATGAAGGTAATTTTAAGGACGAAGATGAAGATAGTGATCACGATAATACTTGGTATACTTCTTCTACTCCATATAGAGCAAAGGAAAATAATGTTCCAAGAGATGAGTATGAAAGATACGAAAGAAGACATTCTGTGGTCAACAGATCACCAAGTCCTATTAAACTCCTTGCAAGATCACAAAGTAGAGAAAGCTTCCATAGATCTCCAAGTAGAGAAAGAAGCAGAGAACCAAGTTTCAGAGAAAGTTACAGGGACCACCCATACAATGATTATAACGAACATGCTACTTTTCATGATTACAGAGAAAGATCCAATTCTTATAGCAGTATGAACGGAAGATCTCCTTCACACAGTTACCATGGTAGATCACCAAGTCCAATTAGAGTGATACATTCACCTTCAGTATCCATGACTTCTAGATATGAACAATTGAGACCAACCAATCCCTTAAGATCACCATCTCCTACCAAGTACTCACAATCTCAATCTCCATTCAAATCCCCATCTCCAGTGAAACACCTTCCTCCATCTCCAAAGAGAAACTGGCGTGGTGGTTTATGATTAAACCAGTTCAATTTATATAAAAGCGAATTGATAATATAGGCATATTTCTACTGTAATATATAGACTATAGTATAGTGAACGAGCTAAGTAATTGTATAGAATATTAATAATTTAACGGTAAAAAGAGAAATAATTGTAGTGAACATGTGCAATTTCTTTATTTAGTAGATTAATGGCGGATAATTTCAACAAAACTCTCTTCCAATCTTAGCAACTAGGGATTTGAAATATTCTTTCCATCACGATTGACATCTCTAGTCAGTAAATACTTGGGCTTGTATTGAAATAAACCGAGTTCTTAGAATTGTTCGTTGTTATATAATTACTTAATATTTTACCAATCAAAAATTTTGAAGTTACCGAAGCTGAATACACAGGTAAAAGATATACTATCAATTACATTTGAGCTGTCTCTTGATTAATCTAGGTCTTGGGGTAGTCTAATTTGTCATTATTTGCTCTCGAATTGGTGCTTTTTATACCGATTTGGGCACTTTCTAATGATGATTCTCTTTTGCACTTCAAACTTCTTCAGATTGAGGAATTTTCATTGGCTCAATTTTTTGATCGGATATTTCAATCCAGAACCACCGTGAGCCTCATATACCTGTGCAAAAAGTACATAACTTGTCTTTGGTGACTCTTCGAACAGCATTCTGACGCCTATACAAGTCACATGATCTGGCAACTTGTCCGAGTGGTTAAGGAGAAAGATTAGAAATCTTTTGGGCTTTGCCCGCGCAGGTTCGAATCCTGCAGTTGTCGTCATTTTTTTACACTTATAAACTGTTTGAGATCTTTGACAGATGACTTGATAATTCTAGTTGATTTCTGAATTTTTTTGCATAATTTGTTTCCAGTGGTTAGGTATTTTTTGCATGAAAAAATGACTTAAAATTGACAGAAATATGACAGAAATATGACAGAAAATTAATTAAAAAGGTTATTGAAATAAATAAGGTAATTCAAGGTAATGTTGGGTTGAAAATCAAACAGAACAACTACAATAAGCTACAATTAATATGAGTTTGAACATTCAAAAGATCAGATTTAAGATATGACTTGTAATGGTATAATCAATCCCAATTATATAATAATTATTGTGGTACTTTTAGATAGCCCAAATATTAATTTAAATGGTTCTAAAAAAACCCATAAGCAAACTTGAAATACTTTGGACCTTTTTCAATGCCATTGACCGCTGCTATTGCAATTTAAGGTGTTTGTGGTTGGGAGATTTTGTGGTTTTTTTGTATGGCATCACATCCACGATTACGTAATTTTCAACAAGAAGCGCAAATGGTTTAGTGGTAAAATCCAACGTTGCCATCGTTGGGCCCCCGGTTCGATTCCGGGTTTGCGCATCTTTTTTTGATTTTTATTACTACTATTAAAGCCCAATCTGATACAAGATATGCCCATTCAATCGGTACTGTTCTTTCTAATATTCTTTAATATTATTATTCCGTCACGTGATAATTTGAAGTCTAATATTTACCTGTCATACAAGCAGTAACACCTTTTTCTTATAGTTCATAAAAATAGCTGATCTTAGTATTAGGCTCGTTTATACTCCTAGAAAAGTTTTCGACTTGGTAGAAGAAAGTCTATCAGTATTTGTAGTGGGTCTCTATCACTGATATTCGTGGTCGGAACTCGATATTTCACGTGATATGACCGTATGTCACCAAACATATACACTATAAACTACTTTCCTCCATATGTTCCGGTTCCATAGACACTGGATTTATTTCTAGCTACCAAAGCATCCTGATCAGTTGAATATTCACTGTTTACAATTTGTTAATTGTTTCAATTATTTCTATTTTACATATCAGTACTAATCTATACATCATGGATAAAACAACAGACTAGTTGACTAAGGTCAATGCTTTTGTCGATGTTATTGGAGTATGGGAAATGACCTTTTTGAGCTGTACAATGGTTGGTCAATTGAATATTGACCACTCAAAGTTCAAGGTATCTTTGTTTAGAGTTCATGGAATCCGAATAAGTACTTTCCTAAGGTCCCCACGAAACCTAAATTCTTTTCATTACCACTACCATTAGCCTTGACTTGTTCTTCACTCTTTAAGAAGAATTGAGATCCGTCTTTTATGTCTAATCTGCTGTAAGTAGTAGAAGCATTTGGAACAGCAGGCTTGGCATTTGGAGAAAGTGGAGCGGATTCCTTTGTATTTTTCAAATCATGAATATTGAAGTCTCCTATGTTTTCGCTTTCTTCCATGGTTCTCTTTTGTAATTTTTCAACAGCTTGCTTACTGTATGGAATAACACCCAATAATACACCGTTGAAAACGGAACCGTTTTCTTGAAGGGCATCTATGGCAGATCCTGGGTTATCATAGGTGATTTTGACCCAGTGTTTTCCACTGAAAATAGGAACAATAGTCTTTTTATGAGGGTTATTGGTAGAAACCAAGGTGTATCTCTTTTGAGAAGATTCAAAATCTTCCAAGACATCACCAAGTTCCTTGAAATGAGCAATCACTTGCGATGCTAATGATTCCGGGTATCCAAACACCAAAATGGCGGATTCGTTATTAGTTAAAGGATTAATGGACTTTCTCTTCTCTTGCAGGGTAACAGCAGGTTCTTCATTCAAATCACCCTTGTTGAAAACATTCTTGAATCCCTTTGGATCTTTGTTGATAAAAGAATCGATTTGTTGTGCTGGTTTGTTCAATGAAACAAGTACTTCATCATTCAAATCATAGATGGATCTAGATGGTGGTAAATCATCACCAGCATTGCCAAAATCTTCAAATGTATCGTTAATAGTATCATTTATGGAATCATTCATAGTAGTATCAAAAAGAGCACTTCCCACACTACTATTACGTTCAGCTATTGAACCTTGACTGATTCCCTTTCTTTGTTGACTTCCAAATGAAAGAATATTGAATTGATCCTTTGGAGCAACCATTACTTTACCAGCATCTTTGGATGATAAAGATCCGGAAGCAACTCTACGACCGCCTGGGCCGGAGCCTTTGGTTGATTTGTCGGTTGCTGAAGAACTGATATGGAAACCGGTCTTCTTTTTAGGGACCAAATGGTTTGGAATGGTGCGTTTTTTCTGGTTCTGGAACCATTCGGGACGTTGGGCCGAGGATACCAACGCCTGGTCGTTGGCGCTGGCTCCACCAATGGACGATTGGCCGAAGAAGGTAGACATGGTTGTGGTTTATAGGTGTAATGTTGTGAAAACAAATTGATGAGTGTGAGGTCACGTGAGAAAATGGGTCCAGAATCAACCTCCTACAATCCCAGCAAAAAATTGTGTAAATGAAGTTTAGAAAAGGTAGTAAGTCTAAATCAAGTTCTTTTGGTTTAACTTCGACATTTTCTTGTTGTTACTTGGTCTTTTTTGTCGTTTTGTCTTGTCCCTTCTTCGTAGATGCCATCGGCTTATGTGCACTCCGCATCACCATTTTTTCTATAACCTGAAGCGCTTAAACAAAGAACACTAAGCTTTACATCGTTACCTCATCAACTACCATGATCTTATCCCCAGCCGAAAGAGCATACCTTTACGACTCGCTCGTGCAGAAACCCACCATCCGTCCGGACTCCCGTTCCGGACATCAAATGAGACCACTCGAAGCCAAAACCTCTTTCCTTCCAGGATCCAATGGTTCAGCCAGAATAAGACTTATGGATGGAAGTGAATGTATTGTCAGTGTTAAGGCCAAAGTGGTGGTCACTTCCAAAGAAGCAAACCTTATAGAATGTGATGTTGATGTTGCAGGATTCAGAGATAATTCCAATTTTGTTTCCAACTTAAAATTCAACTTAACCAATTTATTACAACAGAATTTTCCAAGTGAATACTTAAAATTAACTTCCAAATATTCGTTTAAACTTTTCATAGATTGCATTGTTATAAGTCATTCTTCATATCCATTAACATTAATATCATTAACTTCATACTTGGCTCTTAAGACCACCAGACTTCCATATTTAGTCAGTGAAACCAATGATGAAGAAGTAGCTGAATTACCTACATTTTCTGATGATTGGGATACTGCTCAATATATTGGTGATTATTTCAAAGATAAGATTTTCCAACCTCCTATATTTATTACTTTGGGATACGTTGGTGGTAATTTAATATTTGATCCTTCTGTAGAAGAAGAACAAGTATTGGAAAATGGATTAATTGTGGCATTTTATAATAACAAGGTGATAACTCCAATTTCCAACATGAACTTGGCCACCAATTCCAATAACTCCAACTTTAAGGGTTTAGACCAACAAGCAATTGTCAAGAGTATTCAAATGGGTAACAAGTACGGTGGTGCTATAGTGAAGGCATTGGATGCCTTGGTAGAACAAGATGACGAAAGTGATGCCATCTTTTAGAAGCAAAGCACATTATGACTCGTTTGAAGGGTCTCGCTGGGTGAAGTATCCAAAACAATACTCATTGAGAAATGCACCATCCCCAAGAAGGTTTGAAAAGCTACAAAACAAAAGGTCCTAGTACTTTATAGACTAGGCAATGAGAATAGAAACTTACCAGGTACAATCAACAAGACCTTCTTTGTTCGAACCTTAGTTGTTTGACATTATCATCCCAGCATTGGGTCAAATTATTATCATCCATCTGTCTATTGTGGGTTGGCCCAGTCTTATAAATAAAATATTGTACATTTAGAATTCATAGGTTTATAGATTTATAGGCCAAAATAATGGACATGATCCAAAGTGAGATTTGTAGAGATGAATTTAATCTATTGCTTAATTGTTCTTTTAAATTTATTCTTCTGATAACGGTACGATATTAATTTGATCTATTATTTCTATTAGAAGACTATTTATAATTTACATATCAAGTACAGCACTAGAAGTTTACTTCAAGTGGCTCAACAGTGTTGACTGGAGTAGGCTTGCACGATAATAGCGGCAGCAGTTTGGATGTTCATTGATCTAATGACACCAACTTGTTTGATTTCAACACACATGTCAAGCTCAGCCAACAAGTCACCAGGAACACCTTCCTTTTCTCTACCCAAAAGAATCAATGATTTCTTAGGGAACTTCAAGTCGCTATTCAATTCCACTGATTTATCAGTTTGTTCCAAACCAATTAAAGTGTAACCCTCCTTTTTCTTTTCTTTCAAGAAGTCTTTGATTTCTTCCACCTTGACTTCCATCATAGGCATCCATTGGTCAGCAGTGACAGCGACGTTCTTGAATTGTTGATGGTTCTTGACCTTAATATCGTTCAAGGTCAACATACCAGCACCCAAAACGTCAGATAATCTACAGATACCACCCAAATTAGGTGGCTTGTCCACCAATGATGACACCACAATAAGGTCACTTCTGACGATATCGTTACCTCTGGCAGTGACGTCAACATCCATGATGGTGTTCCAAGCACCACTCTTGGTTTGAAGTGGAGATTGGGTAGTAGAAGCAGAAGCACCAACAGTCTTCTTTTGCACCTTACGTTCCTTGATCCATAAGTTCTTCATATCTTCACCAATTGGATGTCTCAAAGCCTTGACTTGTTCTGGTGATAAGTTGTCTACGAATGCACTCTTTGGAATGAAATCGAAGTCTTCTCTATCACTCAATCTCATCAAGACACCTCCGTTAATACTGACTAAAGCGAGATCCTTCTTGATATCCCACAATAAGGCATCACCACTTCTGTATTGACCGAAAGAATCTGACTTGACTGCACTCTTGTACATGTTATCCAACATGTTAGAGAGATGAGAGTCCAACTTTAAGTTCTTTAATTTGAGTTCTTCGTAGATAGAGACAATCAAAGATAAAGAAAAGTGTCTGGTGATGGCTTTGTTTGAAGTAGCTCCTGGAACAACAATAGTAAGGAACTTGGAGAGTAATTCGATCTCATCTGGGGAGTTCAATTGTTGCATCATGAGGAAAAGAGATCTTTCGTAAGAAGTAACAATTGATGGTTTCAAGGTACCGTTGACCAAAGAATCGAAGATGGTATCAATATATTTGGTGTTACCCAACAACTTGTAGGAAACAATCCATTCGACGTAGACTCTTGCCAATGGACTTGGGTCTTCAAAAAGCTTGATGAAAGTGTCCATGTAATCAGTAAAATCGACCACATCAATGATGCTAACGATAATGGAGTATAATTGGATTCTGGTCCATTCTTCCAAACCATCAGTAGACTTGTTGACCTTTAAGAAGTAGAATTCTCTTTCGTTATCGATAATGAACTTAAGAACGCTATTGGCGAACTCAGTAGACTTGATGGAGTTTAAAATAGCTGACAAGTTAACCTTGGAACTAATTTCATCTGGACCATATACGGTACGGTAAATATGAGAGTTAGCAGAGTCGGAAGAGATCTCTTGATCAAACAAGGTAGCGATAATAGTTTCCAACTTGAACACATTACTTCTCAATTGGAAGATGATGGAAGCTCTGACCAAGATCTCCGGGATCCATTGAGCAGATTCGAACTTGGAGCTGTTGACGAGTTGGAAGTCAGACAAGTTCTTGGTCAATGAAGGCAACAAACTTCTTCTACCTTGAGAGTTTTTAATGATGGATAAACCGACAGCAGTCAATCTTTCACTGAGATCGTCATCGGAAACTGATAATGCCAATACCTTATGATGGTACAAGGTGTTGATGAAGACGATGTGCAAGTCCTTTTGGTTCAATTGTAATCTGGAAGAGTCCAAGTTTTCCCACAAGGAAGCCAAGAATTGGGAGACACCGCCGATTTGGGACAAGTCGGTTTCCAATTCAATGTAGTTCTTCATGATCTTCACCATGGCCAAGTTGGAGTCGTAATCGGAAGAGCTAGAGTCCACCAAGTCCAAGATTTGGTCAATAGATACATCTTTGAAAAGACCACGAGAGGAACAGATTTCCAATAAGGTAAAGAACTGGCCGCTGATCTCGTCCTTCAACTTATAGAAGTCCTTGACGGTCTTGGATAACTCCTTAGTGTTGGAGAGCATGGATCTCTGGACATCAAGAAGCTCACCATAAGAGTCAAAGAATGCAGTATATCTCAACAAGTTGTTGAAGAGCTTAAATTTACGAGCTGCCAATTGCAACACATGGTAATCAGAAGAGTTCAAGTCTTGTTTAAGAGAGCTCCAGACACTGGCAATGTCGATGTTCTTGATCAATGGAGAACTGACATTAGCAAGAGTGTCGATAAGCTCAGTAACATCACCAGAAAGAAGTGCGGAATATTTTGCAGCCACTTCTTTTTCCTCGAGCCATGAGAACTCAATTCCTGATTCCAATACCTTGACAAGGAGGGAATCGGACTGGGTCAAAACGTATGTAGCAGCGTCCTTGATGAATGGAAGAGCCAACACCTTCTCGTCATCGGAAAGAGCTTCCAAAGTATTTGATAAGTCGGAGTTGTTGAAGTAGCCTCTGATGGCGTCCAAGTTGTCTCTAACCAACTTGAATCCATTGAACTTAACGAACTTATTCAAGGTAGAGATGGACTTGTGCTCGTTCAATTCGAATCTGAGTAAGATTTGAAGGTTGAGGGTTTGGCATGCGGTATCAAAGACTTCACCTTCAGAAGGGTTTTCGAACAATTTCAATAGAATGAGGTCGTGGACACCAAACTTCAAGACTTGCTTGTTGGCAAGACCCTTGACGATACCACGGGTGACATAGATGCTGGAAGGATCAAAGGATTCCTTTAAGTTGACCAAAACTCTCAATAAAGAGGCCACAACTCTTTCGTACTCTTCTTCTGTGTTCAAGTTGGAAATCATACTGGCTACGAAATTAGTCATAGTGGTACCAAACTCACATCTGTTGACACCATCGTAGTTTCTAACGATATAGTGTGGAGCAGACATGGCGTATGGCAAGTAGATCTGTTCCAAGAAAGGAAGACCATACTTGATCAAGTAAAGATGCTCAGTTGGAATAGACAAGAGAAGACCCAAGGAGAACTTTCTCACGGAGTCCATACCAGCCTTGAAACCGGTAGACAATAAGCAGAAACCCCAAGATGGGTGAATCAATGAAGTAGGAGAAATCAATCCAATGATATCCTTAGAACCAGCATCGGCTTGGTGAAGGGAAGTATCAACACCCAAGATTTCAAAGAGAGTGGTGAAACGAGACCATTCCTTCAAGTACTCGGCTGAACGAGAGGTCTCCCAGGTGATGTACTCGTTGGAGAAGTTATAATCGATCTTTTGGACAGATAATTGAAGAATAGACAAACAGAACTTACGGTGTTCGTGAGAGGAACTGATAAGACCGTTTTGAATGACTTCCCAGTACTTGTTGGTATTGATTCTGTCTCTGAAAGTTTGGTCAATGACAAAATTGGAATTGTTCAAGTATCTCAACCACAAGATAAATCCGTCACCAACATGAGACTTGATGTCGGTATCAACCAAGGTAAAGATAATATTCCACATGGTTTCAGCATTGATATTCTTGGTGATATAGTCAATTCTCCATCTTAAAATACGAGATATTATAGTAGTGATAGTATCATCATTAACACCCAAAAGCATTAAGATAATTGAATCCAAATTTGCAATTTCACTATTGACAGTTTCATTAGCAAATAAATATTCCAAAAATTCAAGGATACCAACAACGAGTTCATTGGCAATTTCTTCAATTTCTTGTTCCTTATAAACGTTCAAAATGGTCTTAAATTCAGGAATAAACCAGTTGATATTGTAATTGATATATTGTTCTAAAGAGCCAGTGATTTTGGTTAATATGTCTTTACGCAATTGGGGAACTTTATCGAGGTATTTGACCACATCCTGGTATTCAGATTCTTTGGTTTCATACACAGTCTTGGTAAAATGGTCTAAGATCAAGGTATAGATTTGATGATGTTGGTTAAGATCCACTCCTTCAAGCAAGTCGTATAAAGCATGGATATTTTCGGGACTTTCAGACAATTTCAGAGCTAAATTTCCCGCCAATTCAGCCTGTACGTCTGAACCAAGGTACTTGGTAAGGTACGAGATAGAGATCGACATGGTTGGGGTAGATAAGAACTGGAAATTTTCAATTTAGCGATGCTTATCGCGTGACAGGTCACGTGCGATGAGTAGAAGTAATCCTAGACAAGTAGGAATAATAGTGATTTGGAGTATCATAGCGAAAACAAGAGGGCATGGATTTAGAAACATCTAAAAATGGCTTGATTTCCTGGTTGGTTGTTTATGTCGCTCTTTTAACTTCAATGGATAATCTCAAAACTTGGTATAGGTTTTACGATGCCTAAACCACTAGAAATAGTTTTAAAATTGCAATTATTAAATCTATGGACATGTTAAAATCTACTCTGAATATCCACAGATAATCCACAAATATAAATACTGAAAAAGTAATTAATAATTCGGTTTCAATGAAAATAAGTATATTACTTGATTCAAACTTAGGAATTTGTATTGTTTTAGAAAAATTGCAAAAACTGAAAATATCCAAAATTAAAAAATTAAAATAAGAAATAGCAATAGGAATATGCTAACTATATACACAATACATTGGACACTACACCTGAAGCACACCTTATCATCTTCTAGCACTCACTAACACCACCACACCATGCCCCTTACCACCCTATTGTTCGTAGTAAGGTCTTGTGCTAACGGCTGCGAACGGTTACACAAAGCACTAAAACCGTTCAGCCGTTTATAAGTTGCTCATTCTACCCTCTACACCTCGCCAAGAATCACCCGGTATCGGAAACTCGATCCGTTATCCTCTTCAACCTTCTATATGGGGTAGATTTCGGAGCACAGCAACAACTTACCGACCCTGACTCTTCCCTCACAATGTTTAATTACAATTTATAGGGATGAGCTCCGCTTATGTAAGCATTGAAGATTCAACCTATAACCAGTCAACCAAAACCATCAGTGGAACCTTTCGGATACCTCTTAAATGTCCCCAACCTGTAACAAATAATTGATAGGAAATTACCTACCCCTATTTTACATGTTACTGTTTTTTATTACATAATTATTAACCACGCCTCGTTGGTTGGTTGGTTCGTTTGGTTGGGGTCATTGGCTGATTGGTTGTAGGTCTGTTCTTTTTTTTTATTTTCTGGTGAAGGTAAATGTGAGCGAAGGGGAAGGAATTGTTAAAGTCTTATCTCCCCCACGCAATCGGGGTGCCCCGCGCTTTTCCAAATTAGTCCAATTCCGCTCGCTTCCATTAACCATATTTAAAGAGTTGATTTGATCTGAGTCATTTCTTGTTACTTCAAGAGTGTTATGTCCAAACCAGATGTTTTAACTTTATTACCCAAGGATCTTAAGGATATTGCCTTATGGATCATTCCATTGATTATTTTAGCTCTTGTTACCAAGTTTTCCAAAAAATCCGCTGAAAAACCGCTTAAATCTGATAAAAAACCACCGATTCCTTACCAACCACCTCAAATATCATCAGTTTCTGAAGATTTCGATTGGGAATCCGAAGAACCTCTTAAATCTTATCCTTTTAAGAATGCTGCTTATAAGTTGACCATGGGGATCCGTAATTTGGACCCTCAAGATTGGTTTTTGATCGAAAACTCCTATAAAAAGGTTACTACTGAAAAGTATAAGATTGTTACCAATTCTAGTGATGATTATCCTAAGGGAAAAGATACAAGATCTAGTACCCTCTTTGTGACTCCAGAAGCTGTTCCTGCTCTTGCCGAATTTTATACCATTGCTACAAGTTATATGTGTGATAAATATCCCATGTATTTTGTGAAAAATGGTGATAATATAGATAATAAAATTACCGGTAAGTCCATTCCTATTAAATGCACCGATGATGTTGATAAGATGCCTCAATACTTGGAATACTTGACCCAAACTATCGAAGAAGATTTTATTATTTTACTTAAAGATCCTTCTAGAGAACATGAAAAAGATGGTACTGAATACTTCTTCAAGGGTGGAGTCTTTGCTTTCGCTGCTGGCTTTGATCCTAAGGACAGATTCAACATGCCACTTTCATTTGTTCATCATCCTATTCCAGGATACGAACAGAAATTGAAGCTTTCTATGAACAGGTTTTTTAATAGAATTGCTCCAGGGCAATTTGTAACCAGAAGCAACTTTTCAGTCCAAACCCACAGCAAGTACTATGTCGATGACTCCAACAAGGGCCACAATCTCCCTAAGGACTTTGTGCAAAAGCCTTTTGATATCGACACTTTGGACTTCAACACTCAGGTCCATTATAGAAGTGAAAGACAAGTGTTGACCAAGTTGCCAAAGTCTCAGGCCGTAGTGTTCACCATTAGAACCTATTTGCACCCTATGAGCAGAATCAAGAACGAGGGTCCTGAGGTCTGTGAGAGATTGGCTGGTGCCATAGAAGGCTTGACTCCTGAAATCTCTCAGTATAAGAGAGCTGGTGAATGGGGTCCTCCATTAATAGAATACTTAAGGGCTTGAGCGAAATCGAGTCCACTACTTTTCGTAGTACGGAGCATTGCTCCAGTTCCAGTAATAAATGTTTTATGATTGTGAACTTTTGTAGATGATGTTTGCTGTAATCTTTGAAGTCAATACTGTTTTCAATAGTTTGTTTTCCTTGCCAGTTCTGTTGGCACGTATACTATATTATACTATACACTATAAGTCTGTATCCTGTCATAAGAAGTAGCGAAAGTAGACTCACAACTTCATCACTTCTTCTCTCACTTCTTCCCATATATCCACGTTCTTCTTGGCCCAGCCAATCAAAAATCCGTTGTAGGATAATAAAATCTGGTAAATCATCTTCAACTGGTGTGATCCAAATAACTTGAAGTTCTTGCTTAATTCATCAGCAATATATGAGATATCTTCAAGCATAATATTCTGACACTTTTCCAATGTCTTTATCTTTTCACGGAGGGTAATAATTCTCTGTTTCCGGGTTTGTTCTGGGTTCTGATCAATTATATCTGACACATACTGTGTGATCTTTTTGATACTGAAAAGATTAAATTTGGATTTACTAGTTGAACCTTGTGCCTGTGGATCCAAGTCATATTTGGTATTTTTAACAACTGGATCTTTACCACCGCCCATTCTGGCGGATTCATCTTCTAAACGAAGTAATTCATCTAAATCCTTCCTTTTAATTTTTAAATCCGAATCAAGCATTTGCTGTTGCTTTAATTTTTTATTCTGGAATTTTTGAACTAACTGTAAAATAGAACTGAACTGAACCGCTTCTCCCAAGGGCTCAGAGAACTTGGTTTCCAAGTCTCCAATAAGTGAATTGATTGTTATATATGAGCGGTCAAACACTTGTCCTATTTTATCAAGAATAATATTTAATTTTGGCTCGTCATCTACGAGCTTGCCCTTGGTATTTCTTGATGAGTCTGTTAATACTAAAGAAAAGGAATTGAAAACAGTTCCTAATTCAGTGTAGTCATTGGATAATCCAATGAAATTCTCCATGATCTTTTTATTGATTGAATCAAGGGTAGAAGTATTTAAAATGTATTCTGAATCAGGAGACCCTTCATGTGATTGTGTGCCTTCTTCATCATTCTTCATGAGCTTATTTGTCTTTTCCTTTAATCTCTTTTTGTTATCCTTTAAAAACCTCATATGACCATTTGATGGGTTTGGTAAATATGCATAGATTGGGTCAGTTTTGAGCCCATTTTCAGGGTTCAGTTGATAGATGCTCTTTGGTAACTGACTAGATATCAAGCTAACCTCATCAGACCAATTGGAATTGGGGTCTAAGAATTTTGAAAAGAATTCCAAGTTTCTAATTTGACTTATTTCCAAGCAATTGTTAAGGAAATTAGATAATAATCGTTTTCTATGCTCAATCAACCTATTCTTATTGAGATGAGTAGAGTTGATATATGAATAGGTGGAAGTATTATGGTTATTAGCGGGTCCATTCGATGATCCATTGACCACATTGCTGACATTGACAGCGCCCGAACTGGATCCACTAGTTTGGCTCTGGCTGAATACATTAAAGTTGATATAGTTCTTAGGAGGAATTGGTGGGATAATTACAAGCGGGAAAATCTTGGTGAGAACTTCACGTAAACTCTCGAAATCGCTGTATCTTCGCCTGGTCAATATCTCCTCTGTTGGATCCGCTTGGTTGATTAGTTTGATGGTATAGACAACGTACTTCTTCAGGGCATTGTTCATTCCTTCATTAGAGTTACCCGCTTCGGTGATTTGGATCTTGACCACTCCGTTGGACCGGAGCAATTTGCTTACTCTGCTTTCAAAGTTGATTTGACTGGGATTGGTCCCTGATTTATCGCCTTCTCCCTTACTAGCATTATAAAGGAGATCCGCGTCATCATCATCTTCTGGTGACGCTCCGTTGTGTTGGCTCATCAAACTCGAAATCCCTTGATGTGGGAAAGGGTTGTTGTCTTCGTCATCGAAATTGGGGTCGGCGCCCGGGTTTTCAATTGGTTCCGTCATCGTCCTATTTGTAGATGTTGTAGATGTTGTAGGGAGTAAAGTTGTGGAGATAGGGATTGGTGTGTATATAGTCTCTGTAGTTGATAACGAGGAAGTCGCTTAGCGAGGCGCTCTCAGTGCGAACAGTAGTAGCGAAGCAATATGGGGATACTGGCTATTTAGCAAGTATATTCAGGTGTGTTAAACGGAGTGAAATGAGCGGAGTTGACGGGTGTAATAACCGTAAAAGCGTTGATACTATTTGGGGCCAATTGGGGGCATACTGGGCTAGTTGTTGTGCTGTGATGTGTGGTGTTGTATGTGTACTGTAATGAGGTGTATTGTTAGTAGTGGGGAAATAGTGTAGTGACGCTAGCGAGAAACCAAGACAATTCCTCGCTATAGTTGACACCAGAGTTGACAGGTGATCAAGTGCTGGTACTAAGAGAATATGACAGGGTCGGAACAAGTCTGGGTAAAGGGATCTTCAAAACCATCAATTAGCAACAATAAACGGAAACACAGTTTTGGACGTAAAGTAACATGTTTGCACATGTTCTAGCATTCCCTACTGGTCAGTTGGTTGACATACCACCTTTAGTACCAGTACCTCACCATAATTAATCTGGTTCGCGACATCCGCTAACGAACCAGTTACATCATGGAACAACACCACAAAGAATTACTACCAGTCCATACAGTTAGTTTCACATGGCTAGTATAGAGGGTAATATAATGGTCTACCTTGAGTAGTCAAATAGCTTAATGTGCTCTGATAGCCGTTGTTACGGAGAACTGGCCCCCTTTATAGACTTTTGCAGCCTCACTGTTTAGCTAGTGGGATTTCAATTTCACTCCCAAAAACCAGCGAAAACTTCCAAAAAAAACACACACCAAGCAAACAACAGTAGCCGAGATGCTTAAAGTCTAGCTTAAACTGCTATATCCTCCGATTTACCTCCATTCTCCCCCTCCATCACTGTTCTACCTTGTTCCTCAACCAAACTACTAACCAAAATATCACGTGACAGCTCTATGTTTTTTCATCACAACATCACTTCAAACATCTACAAACCCACCACATGGCCATGGAATCCCCCATCATAGAGGAGCTGTTTGCCAATGTCATACAAGACTTCCATTCCAACAAGCAGACACAGTCTCCGCTAGAAATCGTGTCGAAATTCAAATCGTTCACTGCCCTCAAAGCCATTGAAACCGGTGAAGCTCTTGCCGATGATGATACCAACACAAAGTTACAAGAAGAATTCGAGAATTGGGATTTAGAAACAAAATTATGGCATTTAGTCGAAATTCTTTACCAATTCAGAGTATCTCTCAAGTCTGACCTTTTACAAGAATATGATTTCTCATCATTAGCCATCAAACAAGAAAACTGGTTAATTAAAAACCCAAAGATAAAAGAATTGACCTTGATCATATATTGGCTTCAACAAAACACCAAATCATTGGATCCATCTTATTTGGAAAAGGAATTAAAGGGTAAATGGAGTAGCACCAGACAAGCCATCAACAACAAGGACTTAAACGTTTTAGCCAAATCTGGTGATAATAATCAATTTGTTGACAGTTTGGATGCTGATGCTCCTTTAAGAACCAACAAAAAGATCCACCCAGAAGATGAATCTGCTGATTCCAACAATTTCTACGTGATTTACAAGCTTTTACTTGCCAACAAGAATGAAGAAGCTGTTGATTACGCCAATAGCACTGGTAACTATACCATTGGTTTGATTCTTATTGGTTACACCCAAGAATACTTTGATCCAATTATCGACAAACAAGTGATGGATCAAGATGAAGAAGCTGTATTGGATCACTCTAAGGCTTCTGGTATCAAACACAAGTCTCTCTGGAAACAAACAGTCTACAAACTTTCTCAAAGACCAAATATCAACAAATACGAAAAACTCATTTATAACTACTTAAGTGGTGGTGATATAACTGACAACTTAAAGGACGCTAGTGACAACTGGGAAGAAAGCTTATTGTTATACTTGACCCAATTCTACCAATACCAATATGAACAATTCCTTAAAGCCAAACTTACTGAAAAGCTTCCATATTCTATTCCAAGACCTCAACCTTCTTCTATCAATGAAATCTTAAATATATTACTGAAGTCCGAATCTAGAATCTCCAAGGACAGTAATCATCCATTAAGAATAATACAAGGTGGTGTCATGATTGATGAAGTCTCTGCATTATTACACAGTATTGTCAATGCAGGTGAAGATTCTATTAAGCCATACCTTCTCAGAGTGGTTACCCATTTGGCAATTCTTCAATTATTAGTTGGCAAGTCCCAAAGTAATACTGATGTAACCACCATCATTACATTATACATCACCAAATTATCCGAATACCAATTGACTGAGCTCATCCCAATTTATCTTACATTAATTCCTGATGAAAAGGATGCCAGAGAAACATATTCTCTTTTCCTTTCTACTATTACTGATTCAAATGAAAGAATCAAGCAACTTGAAATCTCCAAGAAACTTGCAAATCCTGTTATTGATGATGACATGATTGTGGTGGATGATGCACAAGAAGCCAAGATGGAAAATATATTAAGAAGAACTGTGGAAAGAACCATGAAGAAGACAGAAGATCACTATAAATCACAGACCAAGATTGTTATTCAAGATGATATGGATCAAATAGATGAAGTTGATTCTGAATTATATCGCTCGGTCGAATGGTTCTATGACAATGGCATGTATGAAGATTCTATTACTGCTACCTTGACCATTATACGTAGATTCCTTTTGAATGGTAAATTAGCTACCCTCCAAAAATTTGCATCCACTAAGAACTTCAGAAAGTTGCTTAGAGATTACGATGTTGAATTGCATACCAAATCTATTACTGACGAAACTGTCAAAGGAACTATAACCGATGAAAACAAGGACGAATTATTGGAATATGAACAATTGGTCACTGGATTAAATCTTATCAATGACTGGAAGAAAATCTTGGGTACTGAACAAAAATCAGCTTTCTGGGAATCTAAAGATGTGGAAGTATCTATAGAGAAAATCATTTCTACATTGAATGAATTAGTTTTTAACTGGCTCACTAAATTGATCAAATCTGCCAACACTGATGAAGACAGACAAATATTCAGAGATTTAAGATCCATTTACGTACCATACTTAATAATCGAGCTTTTACAAATATTTAAAGTTGCTAGAGTCAAGGACTGGAAGTTCCTTAAGGGTGCATTCAAGATCATTAATGATATCGCCAATGAAGAAGCCAATGATTTCCTCAAGTGTTTCTTAGACACCGGTAGATTAAATGAATTTTTGGTGATAAGTGGTGAAATATTTGTGATTGCAAGTGAAAGAGGACAAGACAAGATCGTACAAGTTTAGATCAAACGATCACTTGTTCTATTTTGTCCTCAAGGGCTACATTTGGTTAAAAATATTCATGTATTATATAGATCATTCTAATACAGTAGAAACAACAAACTACTTTCGTTGTAGGAATCCACTGGATATCAAGTTAGAGGTCAATTTTGAGCCTCTTTGCTTTTAACTTTTTTCAAAAAATTGGTTCATTTATTGGGTAATTCATTAGTTCAATGAAGATGCCTTTTCGTATAACAAATCCACCACGTTGGACAAGTTCTTGACCAATTCTAAAGAAGCTTCATAGGAGGCGTCCTTTCTTGGTTCATCATAGATAATTAACCATCCATTACCTTGATCCAAAACACCGTAGAACACCTTATCTAAGATCATTTGTGATAATTTACCTTCAACTTGTTGTAAGTTCAAGCCAATGGTCTTGGAAATATGAGATAATTCAACGGTACTATAAGATTCAATGATCTTTAACAAGTTTTGTTCTAATAAGTTATCATATAAAGCGTTGAAATGGTTCTTGATGATTGGATCAGACTTCAATTCGGTAGAGTAAGTAACCAAAGAAGTTTCAAATTCCTTCAAGGATCTGTTGGAGTAAGCGGTGGCAATGGCTTTCATGGCATCAATATCTTTAGATTGGAATTTGATGACATTCTTGTGGTTCAAAATATTGTTAACATCATCAATCAAATTCAACATGATCTTGGTTAATAACATATATTTCAATACTACTATGGCCTTTTCATCATCTTGAGAGTTATAACCTTCAAAAGATTCATAGAAGTAGGAGAATGCAGTCTTGTAATCCTTTTCTTCAGCATTTAATATACCACTTTGAACATCTAATTCAGCTTGAAGTATAGTAGGACAGTAAATGGAATTAGCAGAAGTTCTAGCACTGGTTAAAGCAGCTCTAGACTTTGGAATGTTTCTCAAAGCATGATAGATTTTAGATTCTAATAATTGGACTTCAACCAAGGAAGATTTATCATCTAACTTCTTGTATTCAGTTAATAAATCAGTTATGATCTTTAATGCATCCTTATGTAAACCTTGTTTATATAATAAATCAGCCAATTTCAATTGTAAAGATTGTCTTAAGAATGATAATTTACTAGAAATAGCCCATTCAATACTTTCCTTAGTAGCATTAACTTGTAAATCTAAAGCATTTGGAATATCATCAAAATCTTCAATCAAAGTCTTGACCACTTTGGCAGTTTTGGACTTAGCAAAGTTACCCAAAATAGATCTGGAATCTTTGATCAATTGATTTAACTTCTCGGCTTGAGCTTGTTCTTTATATATCTTTGCCAATTCCAATATAGCCAATTCTTGTTCTTGTAACGCCTTTGCATTGGATAATTCAGGAGAAGGAGATTCAATGATCTTTTTATAGGTGGTCTCGGCAACATCGTACTTCTTACCGACGGCTGCGTTTCTAGCCGCTTCTAATTGTGGTGATGGTTCTGACATTGGGGGGTGGATGTGTAATTGGTAATGTAGTTTTGATTGTAGTATTGATTAGTTGTGGAGTTTGCCATCAGATTGAGTGTCGGACAATCAGGTGACATTCGGGGGTGCGGTTGGTGCGCAGATCACGTGTAGCAGTCGGATCTCATTTTCCAGTTCTAGCATGGGCCGATGGTTGAGAGAGAGAGAGTGAGAGAGACATATAGTGAGACTGATAAGTGCTAGATATAACACCACCAGTACCATGTTTAAGCTTGGGTTGCAAAGAGCCTCGGCCAGAGCGCCATTGCGCGTATCGAGGGCTTTGGTGAGACCGGGAATGGTTTCTGTTAGCGGGCTCCGTTTCTATTCCGACCCTTTCCCACTCCATCAAAAGGAGATCAAGAAGCAAAGAGACCTTGAAAAATTACCTAAATGGAGACAATGGGCCATTTACTTCCAAAGTGAAAAGTTCAAGAAGTCCATGACTGTCTACTACATCGCTGGTTTTGCCGCTACCTGTGTGGCTTTCTTCTATTATATGAGAGATAGATACCATGAAGATAAGCAAATTCAACATGTTAGAAAGAAGTATAAGGAAGATCCAAAGAGTTTGAGTGAATATGAATTTTTGATGTTGAGAAAGTTGAGTCAGGAAACCTTAAGACCTTTGGAAGAAAAGAAGTACCGTATTTACCAGTTAATGAGAAAAGAGTTTAGAAGAAAGCACCTTTTGGACAGTGAAGCCATTTTCAACCCATCTCCAGAAGAATTGGAAGAATGGTACAGTAAACAACCTAAGAGAACCGTGAAGAAGGCTCCAATTTTGGATAAGCCAATTGGTGAAAAGACTGCTGAAGAAAAGTTGGAAGAAGAACAACTTATTGCTGGAGAAAAGCTTACCAATGGAGAAAACCCTAATATTGTTCCTGCTGAAGACACCACCGAGTTCTACGAACAAAAGGCTGCTGCCTATGATGATGAGATTAAGTGGGAAGAAAGAGGTATGTTCTTGGGTAAGCGTAGAAGATGGTTAATGAAGCAATTGAAGGGTGATGTCTTGGAAGTCGCCTGTGGTACTGGTAGAAACATCCCATACTTCTACCCAGAGTTGGTTAATTCCATCACCTTCCTTGATTCCTCCAGAAACATGGTGGATATCACCCAAAAGAAGTTCAGAGAAGCATACCCAGACTTCAGAAAGGTTGGTTTCACTGTTGGTAAGGCTGAAGACTTGGCTGAATTGGCTCACCAAGGTAAAGATATCAAATATGACACTGTTGTTGAAGCATTTGGTTTATGTGCCCATGAAGACCCAGTGGCTGCCTTGAAGAACATGTCCACTTTGTTGAAACCAGGTGGTAGAATTGTCTTGCTTGAACACGGTAGAGGTACTTGGGACTTTGTTAACAACCACTTGGACTTTAGAAGTGAAAGAAGAATGAAGACTTGGGCCTGTAGATGGAACCTTGATATTGGTGAATTAATTGATGAAGCTGGTTTGGATATCACCTATGAAAAGAGAGTCCATTTGGGTACTACCTGGATGTTGGTGTGTAAGAGACCAGAAGATC
Source organism: Suhomyces anneliseae (assembly GCA_030568535.1). NCBI lineage: Eukaryota > Fungi > Ascomycota > Pichiomycetes > Serinales > Debaryomycetaceae > Suhomyces > Suhomyces anneliseae. The sequence goes on along the minus strand of JAJMGB010000016.1, from coordinate 313,750 downwards.
CAATTAACCTGGACGAAAAGCCTTTCTTGAGTAAGTTGTTCGGTAGAGAACCTAAGCCTATCAAGAGAGAGTAGATGAAGTATTCTTCTACAGTGGTACGTTCATTAGACGTGAATTGTGCTAGTTATATAAAGTAGATATTAATAATGTAAATAGCTAATCTTAAACAATGTAATTATTTGGAAGACGCTTGGACTGGGTCATGGGTGAATTGTTGATTGTGCTGATATCAGTTGATATGTGTGGTTAATTGTGCATGTGTTTGTATTCGACTGGTGTCATGTGGTTGTTCATATGTGTTGATTATTAATTATGGGAACACTTTTTGCAACCATGTGTATAGGGAGGTTTCTGCATCTGGTGACACGTCATATCTGGGTCTTTGGTACTCAAAATCGCGCTGGATCGTCCAGTTGCTTGTTTAAGACCTCATGATCTTTTGATAGTTGTAGTGATCGCCTTTTCAATGCTTTCTCATAATTAGTGACCCCAACCCCTCATAGTGTAGAAGAATGTTGAAATCTCTTTAATCTACTCTCCTTAAAGGTAGATACCTCCATCACCACTTTCAGTATTCTCCATGTCCTGGTCTGGTTTCTCTTCAGCTTCTTCTTCACCTCTTGGTTCTGGCTTCAGTTCGGTAGGTTTCACATTCGTAGACTCTACGCCTTCCATGCTATCTTCTTCCACCAAAATAGGTTGGCCCTTATTGGACAATACGGCTGGTTTTGGTTGGATCTTGTCGTAGCCGTTCTTCTTGAGCATGTCGGTCAATTTGGCTCCTTCGGTCTCCACATCTCTATCACTTATCAGCTTGTTGAGCATTGCTTCAAGGGTGGCGCGATACCTTTGGGACTTGCTGTAAATCACTTCGGTGTTCTCTTCTATCACCAGCTCATACAACTTTCTGTCTTCTTCATCGTCTTCCTTAAGGCCCTGTATTTCAGTATGGAGCTCGTTGTTGGTCTCGATCAATTTGGTTATGGACTTGAAGAGCTCTTCCTTTACTGACTGGATGTTCTCTTGTGATAAGTCTTCGAGGGCAACGGAGAATGCTTCAAAGTCAATTGGGTTGGACATGGTGTGTATGTGGTACTGTGGTAGTTTGGTAGTTATTTTGGCGTGTATAGCTAGTGGTGGCTGCTAATTGGTGGCGTATAATGATGTAATTGATACTGGTAGATATTAGTGATCTAGAGCCTGTGTAGTGGTGATGGCATTACTGATCCTGCGCAGTAAATAGTGCGACAACTGTGCCCTACACTGAGAAGTCCTAGCGACAATCCTAGCGAGAGTCACAGCGAGAATCACAGAAACAGTTCAAAAAGCTGTACACCAGTTAAACCACCCACACCATACCACATACCTCACAACAGAGATGGTTCTAGTACGAGCAGGAACCGCCCGTCTTGCCAGGCTCCCTGTCCATGCCGCCAGCGGCTTATTTGGCGGTCTCTATAGCCCCAGTATCACCAGTATCACCGTCCGGCCCTACTCCATCGACATCCAGTCGACTCTTGAAAAGGTGGCCAAGATCCCACAAATCCACCCGTTGTTGATCCAAAGAGCCGAGGTAATGAAGACTGAGTTCAAGGACCTCGAAGAAAAGGTCGCCCAAGGAAATTTTGACCAGGACGTCAATATCAGATTCTCCAACTTATCAGTGATTTTAGACCATTACGCTAAGTATAAGTCTGATTTGGCTACATTTGAAGAGCTTGAACAACTTATAACCGAAGAGGGTCAAGACCGCGAGTTGGTGGAGGAAGCGGTGGCTGAGATCGAAGAAACCATACCACAAATCGAGAGATCCATCCAAGTGCTCCAGTCCAGATTACTTCCACAGCAGAAGTACTCAGACAAGCCATGTATTCTAGAAATGAGACCAGGTGTTGGTGGATCAGAAGCTGCGCTTTTCACCGATGACTTGATGCAAATGTATATCAACTATGCCAATGCCAAGCGTTGGAAGCATAGTATAGTGAGTAGAAGTGAAGGAAACAACGGGTTTGTCAACGAAGTGATTATCAGTATTGATGATCCTGGAGCATTTCTGGCTTTGAGACACGAGAGTGGTGTTCATCGTGTACAACGTATTCCGCTGACCGAGAGTAAAGGAAGAATCCATACTTCTACAGCTGCGGTAGTTGTTCTTCCTAAGATCTCTGATGGTACTGAAAGCTCCTTGAAAGAAGATGAAAGACTGTTTGCACCAGGAGAAGTGAGAATAGATACTATGAGAGCCGGTGGTAAAGGTGGTCAACACGTTAATACCACTGATTCTGCTGTCAGATTGGTCCACATTACTACTGGTATCACTGTTATGCAACAAGATGAAAGATCTCAACCAAGAAACAAGGCTAAAGCTTTCTCTATTTTAAGAGCCCGTTTGGCTGCTTTAGAAAGAGAAAAAGAACTTCTTGAACAACGTAAAATGAGAACCGATCAAGTTACCACTACTGACCGTTCTGATAAGATCAGAACCTACAATTATCCACAAAATAGAGTCACTGACCACAGATGTGGTTACTCTTTGCACGATTTGACTGGGTGTATGGCGGGTAATAAGTTAGACGATGTGATAGAAAAGGTGGAGCAAAAGGAATTTGAAGAGAGATTGGAAGAGTTGATTGAACAAGAAAGAAGCAAATAAACAACTAATGAACTACGAACTAAGTGAGTAGTTTATCGCTTTAGCACGAGTAAGAGAAGATTAACCCAAATCACAGCGAAGGTCACTTATCATCAACAAATAGCATAGATCTTCATGACTTAGAAATGGGTGAATACTCAGCTGGTGGATGTTAAATATTGAAGAGCTCTTTAGAGCCATGTAATTACATGTATATAGTAATAGACATTATAGACACATTAAGAAATGTGGTAATTAAGTGTACTCTCTATTATATGAGAGTAGATAGACTTTGTACATAAACGGATGTTCAAGTGGAGGTTGAACCCTAATAATTCTTTCAACAAATAAGGCTTATTTGTTTCTAAATTTGGACTTTCTCTTCTCTATTTGTTCACTACCATTCACTCGTTCCAGTCACTCTCTCAATTCGTCTATGTTGATCTCTTTTTGGTGCAAGTACAAATATTATATAATCTGACATCACCACTCGTAAATCTTTTTACCACATCAAATTACTACATTGTTATGCCACTGAAGTTCCGTGGATGGTGCCGTGGAGCCGGTTCCTTACGGTGACTTCGCTTCTATGCAGCGATTCTCCTGACATTTCCTTCTTTCGCCAAAGCATGGTGGAGGCTTAGCGTGGTGATCTTTGGATCTGATGGGTGCAAAAATAGATCAGCTATAGTAATACACAGAAAACATTTGATTGAACCAAAAGAACTTTCAAATTTACCAAATACTCTGTTAAATGCTCAAATGGATATATGTGGAGTCTAGAAGCTGTCTCCATATGTTTCCAGCGTTAAATCTATTGTTGCAGCATAAAGTCCCTAAAATGGAAAAATAATAGAGGCTTAAATTTACAAGACATATATAATGAACAGGCTATAAAATACGGGCACGAAAGTTGTAAAAAGTGAAATAGTACACAATAGCAGCGTAACGGTAGGTTAATACTTAAATGTAGAGCCAGCTGAATATCCACAACTATTTCTAGGGTGTTTTGGTACGGCACTGAAAATTTTTCACATTTTTCAAACGTTAAAGAGAAAACCCATTTGACCGTTTGACAAGCTGAAAAAACCCGGAAAATTTCAGTGGGGTATGGCAATATCAATTGTTCCAGGTTGCATGTTCCTTTGGTCCCCTTTGTAGAGCCACGTCTCATCAACTGCCCTTGGCAGGTTACATAATCAATTGTCTAAACACAAGTAAACGAGCCCTGAGCCCGGGTTATACCCTGGGAGACGTGTCACATTACACGTGCCAAGCTGCCCTAAAACCCATAGCGACATAAATTATGCGTGTTATTGTTACTTTAATGGGCCGAATTGTGCTTGATCCCCACCAGGCGGCCATCTCGCGGTAGACGTGGTAGAGGTGTCGCTAGCCCACTGAAATATCCAGCACCACCACCAGAAATCATCACCACTAATACTGAACGTTACAGCCCTAAACCCAAGCACATGCGCCCTGGCAGTTAAACCTCCTCACCACATTGTGATTTACGGTGCGAAGATTTCTCCCGCAAACAATAGACTACGAGCAAAACCCATCATAGGGGTTACACCCACTCTTGTAGCCCAAATAGGTATGGTGTCAGTGGAAGTGGAAAATAGGCCCAGTGAGACAAATGGTGGTGGTGGTGCGAAATGTCGCCATCCCATCGCGACGCAGGTCCACCACTACCACCGAGCATCTTTCTCTTTCTCCCTCGCTGGGGCGGAAAAAGCCATAGTCGAGAGCCATGCCCGAGAGGCTAAACAAACAACCACAAATAAACAAAGTCACAGTGGACGTTCAGCCTTGTACCACCGCGTATCGTACCATATAAACGTGTTAGTAGGCCCCATCACCGGGACTATGCCGAAGATATATAGCTCTTTTGTACCAGTACTCCCTGGAACCAGTGTTTGTTTCCTCCTTATCCGGTTATTTTCTAGTGCCTGTAGATCCTTCCACCGGCCCTGGACGTACCCCGACTTCTAACGCGGTGCTCGCCCTAACTAATTCACATTGTGAAATTCTTCCTCACTAAAATACATATGCCCTTCGCGGGATCTCAGCAGGGTGATTACGTAAGCAATGGTATAGAGGCAGAAAAATTACAACACCTGGATTAAACTCTGTTCAATAACACACGTACATTGTACCAACAACTACTGCTACTACATCCCCATTGATCCTGGTGCTTTCAGGACACACCGTCACTCGCTTCCCACACGTAACCCGCCAAATCCGTTCCCATTCTTATTCCTACCTTTTCAAATCATGGTGTCCTTACGTAACATCGCTGCATTCTCAATAGTACTACCCTTGGTGGCATCTTTAGGTATTACGGTACCGCCTGTTAAAGCAGGTGATAAGAAGAACTATTCATCTAAAGATAACCTTCGTAATTGCATCAGCTATCCCACCGTCAAAGACGATGTGATCATGGTCAGAATCAATAGTGGTGATCGCATTGGTTCTCATAGTTTAAATCTTCTTGTTTTTGATGATGAAGATAATCTTTTAAGAGATCAAAAGGATCTTGGAGGTGAGATTTCATTTATGTTTACCAATCTTAATAATCCAAGTCCAATTTCTGCTCACCATGAAGCAGGTAAAAGATCAGGTTTTTTCAATCTTGGTCAAAATGGTCAAAATGGTGGTGGATCAACTGAAGAAGAAAAGGCCAAAGGTAAAGAGTTTTTGAATTCTAATAATGGTAAATCCCTTGTATACATTTGTTTTGACAACTTGTATGCTGATAAATCCTGGTCTTTTAGACCACTGAGTCATGATGTTGAACTTCAAGTTGATATCAAAACCATGTCTACTTTGAAAAACACCAATTATAATGATTATGCTCAATATTTTAATTCTCTTCAAAATAAAAAAGAAGGTGAAAATGATGCTGAAAAGCAAAATCAAGATTCTTCTTCTGAATTTACTGAAAAAGATTTTGATGAAAAAATGGATCTTTTAAAAGCTGAATTGAATTCAGTAGAAGAAAACCTTCACAATTCTGAACTTATTTTGAATGCATTAATGGACCAAGAATTCAAACTTAGAGACATCAATGAAGATATCTTTTCTGGTTATACCAAGATCTCCATTATTGTTCTTGTTTCTATTGCTGTTTCTGGTCTTCTTCAGTTGATCTACATCAGATTCTACTTCAAGAGAAAGAGAATATTATAAGCATGAAGATAAAAACAACACTAATTTATTCCATAATTGCGTTGGCTAGCAAGTGCTTCTTGAACCAAAAACATTGGTCATCTGATCTTTTATGTCAAGAGCACTTCCCCAACAAATGGCGCCTTCAATTTCAACAATAAAAGGCATTGCCATAATACAAAACTTGATTTCATTTCTTTGGTCTAATTAAACAAAAGATTAACTGTGAATCACATCTCTTTTTTTGCCCTATTTATTGGGGTTACTTTCCCATTGAACAAATCCTAAAACCAATACTGAAAACAAGACAAAGAATCGCTTTGAAAACAATTCCATATTTTTGTCCTAGTTCTTTTTGTTGGTTATGCATCGATTCATTATCAACTTTTAGCTTCATCTGATTAGTCAAAAACAAAAAATCAAAATCATGCCCTTGTTACCTTTTTAATTCCTTGGTTGTATCATCAGTGGTATGGTCTCTATTTATAGTCAATGTAACAAACTAACATACACAGAGTAGTGAGTTTGTGAGCTTGAGAGCAATTTACAAGAGCAAGTGACTGCTTTGGTACCATTTTTGAATTACTACAAGTGGTTACAGCACTTGATAGCTCTTTTTGACAGATGTGAATAATTATATATATAGCATTAAGTCTATAGACATGATATTTAATAATACTAGATAATTAGCTTGACCACAGTAGGTTTTAGTCTCTATCATGAGGTTATGAGAAGTTATAGCATCAATTGGCAGGTACTAATTTGATCAAATCAACATTTAGTCCATGGTAACTATTGTAATTCCTAAAACATAAATGGTGATAGAAAAGCTTAAGACCTCTGTGGTTAATTTATATTTGTTCTAATTCTTGGTCCTTCACTCCATGTGTGTCAATGTTTCGATATGTGATTATGTTCAACTTATGAGTTGGAATATCTAAGCATTGAAATGGGCTCATTTAATAATATTGTCATTAATCTGATCCACCGAATTGTATTGTAGTGGTTGTAAAGTCATTTAAATTGTTAGTGTTTATTTTTTTTCTCTCTTTATTGGATTAACCTCTCATCTTTTCGTTGTTTATGACATCTTGACAAATACTTTCCATGGCTTCTTTATCGATCATACTTCCAACATTGGAAAATGCCATAGATGCTTCGTATCCCATGATGATTCTTTGTTCGGTGATACCCAAGTCACCGTAGGCCAAGGCCTTGATGACATTGCTGTATCTGGTGATGTTGGACCTCACAGAGTTTGGAATATTGGCATCGTTCTTGTCAGAGTAAATTTCCCAGGAACTTTCTTCTTCTAAACGAGTGATGGCCACAGAACCAGCACCTGGAACATATGAAGAGTCGGTAGATGCTTGAAGCTTGTTGGCATTGGAGTTGACAGTCAGGTTCTTGTTAGCAGCACTGTTGGTGGTCTTGGAAAGCCACACGTAACCATTGATACCAAGGATTACACTGACATTACCTGGTAAATCATAGGAGTGATTCTTAGACTTGACAATAAGATTGGATGGAACCTTGACAAAGATACCGTTTCTGAGCTTACCGTACTTCAAAGAACGGGTGTGTAAGGATGCTATACCATTGTTGAAAATGGTTTGGACTTCGGCGTTTAATAAATCACCTTCTTTTAAGAAGTTTCTCATTTGAAGCTCATCGCTCTCAGACTTTCTTCTTAAAACACCACCTGGCAAATTAACAGATCCTAACATCAATAAGGCATCTTGTTTGGCACCAATGTCTACTTTCCAACGTTTATTACCCACTTCAGTGATTCTTCCCACAATATGGTCACCGGTTTCAGGTTGAAATCTTCCCTTGAGCGGTATCACACTCAATAAACGGTTAACTCTGGAGATACTTCCTGCCACAGATGAGTATGTTTTGTCTTCAAGGAAATAGGTACCGTGACCCTTCATCCACACTGGGTCATCGGTGACCATTTCACCTGGTGTAACTATGGATTGCTTGAAAGCAGAGGACTCTTCGTCTGACATCTCAGTATCAGAATCGATGGTAGCCGCTGAGGGCCTAGTAATAGTAATGACTTCAGAAATATCCATGTTAGCGAGTTCTCTATTATGATAAAGCTGGTACTTGTGTACTTGTTATAATTTGGGTGCTGTTGTTGGTAGCTCTTGCTCTTGCTGGTTGGCTTGGTCACTAACTGATGGGCTCTTCGCTCTTCTCTAAGTTTTGATGATTTCGCTCTCAGGTTTTTGGTTTATCTTTTTGGTGCGGGCCATCGCGATGCAGTCCATGTTTCTTCGCTATTACAGAACAAGCAGAACCATTCGAAGATCCATAATGAACAAGTTCGGACCTCCTATCAACAGGGCCATGAAGGTGCTCGACCGGTCATTTTTCCATAAGGAAGTTCCGCTTTTGGTGGCGTGCTTTCCTGAGCCAAAGTACCTCGGTAACTTTGTCAAGTTATGTAAAGATGATATCTTATATAAACCTACCATTAAACATATTGTATCGGTAGATAATGTTAGAGGGGTTTTGTTGAGAGAAGACATTGATGATATTGCTACTTATAAGGAAAAGCTTCTGGCTACTGCTGTGGAAAAGATTGCTGAGTTTAATGTTCAAGTGTTACCATATACTATGAAACTTGATTATTCATTCTGGAAAACTGATGATATTTTAAGATCAGTTCTTCCAGAAGACTTACTTGATGAAATCCCAGGTGGGTTCGCCCAAGCGGGTCACATTGCCCATTTAAACCTTCGTGATGAGTTCAAGCCTTATGGTTCCTTGATTGGTCAAGTGATCTTGGATAAGAACGCTAAGATCGAAACCGTAGTTGATAAAGTGGACTCCATTGCCACCAAGTTCAGAACCTTCAAAATGAACATTTTGGCTGGTAAAGACGATTTCATCGTTGAACAAAGTGAAAGTGGATGTAAGTTCAGATTTGACTTCAGTAAAGTGTACTGGAACTCTAGATTGAGTACTGAACATGATCGTTTGATCGAGCACTTCAAGCCTCAAGAAGCAGTTGGTGATGTTTTCGCTGGTGTTGGTCCTTTTGCTGTCCCTGCTGGTAAGAAGAACGTGTTGGTTTTGGCCAACGATCTTAATCCTGAGTCCTACAAGTACTTGCAAGAAAACATCAAGATCAACCATGTGGATGACTTTGTCAAGCCATTCAACTTGGACGGTAGAGAATTCATTAGACAATCACCAAAGCTCTTACTTGACTGGTCCAATAATGCTGGTGTCATTGAAAAGAGTAAGGTGGTCAAGAGAAGAAAGATCGATCCTTCCACCAATGAAAAAATTGTCCAAAAGGACAAGCAAGTCACCAAGATTAATATTCCAAAGTACTACAGTGACTACGTCATGAACTTGCCAGACAGTGCCATTACTTTCTTGGACGAATTCGTCTCTCTCTACAGCCGTGATCCAGAAATCGAAAAGATGGTAAGAGAAGACCCTGACTTCAAGTTGCCAACCATCAATGTCCATTGCTTTGAAAAGTACTCTGCTCAAGAACAACCAGAACCTTCCATGGAAGAACTCCACAGAAGAGTGCTCGCAAGAGTCAATGAAATGCTTGGATCCAAGTTGACCCTTGAAGAAGTCGATTTCCATTTGGTCAGAAGAGTAGCACCAACCAAGCCTATGTTCTGTGTTTCCTTCCAGTTACCAGAAGAAGTTGCTTTCAGAAAGACCACTGAATAAATTTTTCAGGAATATTAAAATAGTATCAATAATCATTGGTATTATTGCCCATCTGAGCCGCTTTGATGAAAACCTTGTGGACTGAATTGTCTGGAAGAATTTAGTTGATATAAGGTCAAACCATTAGTTATAGCAGTGTAAATAGCCACAGAAGAAATTGTATAATTAATAGAACAAAGAGAAATGAAATAAAAAAAAGACAGAAAAAGAAGAAAGTAAGACCAGAAGGATGTAGAATTAAAGGTTTTATAGATATTACAGGGTAGGAATAAGTGCTGGGAAAATTCTTCTACTAATTCTAGTCACTCCATGGAGTTTATGTTCACCATTTCAGAAAGTAATTGAGGCTGAATTCTCGGTTTATGGACTTTGAAATGATCCAAATATAGTTTGAATTATATCCTGGCTGATCTTGGATGATAGTGATAGTTACAATTACAACGTAACTCCAATTGTACGCAATATAACGCCTACTTATAGATTGCAACCTGGTTATCAGTGTAATTCCGCGCGGAATAGATATAAAATAGAATGAAGCATTATCTCCAGTCATAGAGACTATAACAAGTCACTACAAGGACAGAAATAATAGAGTGATTTATCTTGAGCTTTTCGTTCCGATTACCTCCTATAGTATTTTTACTGATGATTAATAGTGGTTTTCTTATAGTTAAATGGTCTATTCACTAACAGATGAGCCATCAGTTACAACTAGAAAAAGTCTATTTTTGGAATTTAAAAAAATAGATAACTATCAGTTCTGTCAGAGTAACAATCTACACTACATTTTCAACCATTTCATCCTCTTCTTTTCTATAATTATTGACTGCAAAATTACTTTCATTACTCTTTCGCACAGGGCTCGCAACGAAATATGAAATATTTGCATCGCCAAGTATCTGCGACCCCATCTCATCTTCATCCACTCCGATATAGTGTAACGGCTAGCACGGTTCGCTTTCACCGAGCAGACCCGGGTTCGACTCCCGGTATCGGAATTCCTTTTTTGCATCCACCATCTATAACCATACCTAAACCAGTACACTTGTAGTGGTTAATGATTTTTGTAATGTTTTAGCCTTAAATTGTTCTCCAAGTAATTTTTCACTTTTAGAGAGTCCAAATTTTCATGTCAAATTTTGAGTCTCTAGCCGAAACACAAGACCTGGCATAGAAAAAATGGCACAATATGTACGACGAGAAAAATCGGAAAACGGGCCACTTTGAAAGTGTCCGAATTAACTAATAATTGCACCCATTTCAAGCCAATTTACACCCAAAAAAAAACTACCTATATCCAATCAAAGTAGACATGTTATTAAGCACAATTGGATAGAGAAAAAAACTACAATTGCCACACCATCGCTAGTTCTCGTTGATGTACTCATCTCTACCTTGCATATCTTGGCTCTTTGTTTCAGCTGCCAATGGTTGGTGAAATTTCTTGTGTTGTTCCGAACTGGATCGAGTCAATTAATAAATTTTTCGGAGCGATCCATCGTTACTTTATGATCACCAGATGTAACATTAATTATGTCAAAGATTAAATGGCAATTTCGGAGCGGAACTGTAATTTTGGGTTCACCGGAACATAAACCATTTTAATCGTTTGGATTGCTTTTTTTCCTGGCTTCATTGGACCCTCTGATGTTCCATAGTTGTATTACCGGAATCACCTACTTTTGGTGGTATGGTGGAAAAACCTTATCAATTCCGCACTTTCCTGCAGAATTTACCCCAGACATATAAAGCACTGGAAAATTGGCCATTTCACTACTTTCTAACTTTAGTACAACTACAACTTCAAACTTAGCAATTGGAACTTTAAAACAACCAAAACTCACTTCACCAATGTCATTGCAAGTTGTTGATATCACTAACGAAGACGCCGCCACCGGAGCCAGTCTCTTGAACGCCGCCACCACTCAAGGTTTCATGTATGTGGATGGACATGACTTTACCAAGGAAGAAGTAGACCAATTGTTCCTTCTTACTGAACAATTCTTTGCTTTACCAAACGACTACAAACGCTCTTATGCTAGAAAGAATAATAACAATGGATACGTTGATTACGGAGACGAAAACTTGGATCCAAACACCCAAAAGAAGGGTGATCCAAAGGAAGCCTATAACTTTGCTGGTATTCATTTTGGTACTGGTATGACTGAAGAAGATATCCCTGATTGGTTTTGGGATGAACCAGCTAGAATTGATTTGTTGCTGTCTACTTTACAAAAGTTATACAAGTTATCTGTTAAGATCTTGAGAATCTTGGCCATTGGGTTGCAAATTGAAGATACTGATGTTCCAGGAAGTGAATGGTTCACTGCCAAGTATGATCCAATTAAGCCATCAGGTTCTACTTTCCGTCTTCTCCATTATCCAAATCATCAAAGTTTGGAACCAGAAGCCGAAATCAGAGCCGGGGCTCATACCGACTATGGTACCATGACTCTTTTGTTCCAAAAGGAAAACCAAGAAGGTTTGGAATTGTACTCTCCTGTTTCCAAGGCTTGGGAACCAGTTCCTTTCATTCCAGCTGACTCTTCCAAGCACCCAGGACAAGCACCTCCACTTATCATCAATGTTGGTGATCAATTGAGTTACTGGTCTTCTGGTTTGTTAAAGTCTACTATTCACAGAGTTAGATTTCCAAAGTCTGTACAAGAATCTGGTCAAGACCGTTATTCTATTGTTTTCTTCAGTCATCCAAACGATGATGCCTTATTGGAACCATTCCCAAGTCCTTTGACCAGAGATATCAAGGGTAGAGGTGCTAACAGTGAAGAAAAGCCTATTAGAGCCTGTGAACACTTGGAAAGAAGATTGTTGGCTACCTACAAGAAATAATCGTGATATGTAATGAAAAAATAAAAGGCACTATTGGCCCTATAGGTGAAACTTGATAGTTAAAATCACCCTTTACAGGCTCAGGATCATTTGATCTCAATTGCTGTCAAACAGTGTGGTCTCCTGTGTATGTTCCCTGGGCCAGTTCTGGGTAGCAAACGGTAGTAACCTTTACATGACTAAGACACATAATATGTCAGGATGATTAGCAGAACGAGCCACATAATAAAAATAAATATTGATGAACAGAAGGGTAATTGTAGCACCTGTCAGCCATACTGTTTCAGGACGAAAAGAGTAGGATATGAAGTAGTATAGTGTGATATTAAGGTATAATCTAGTATATAGTATACTTGTCGTAAACTTGCCATAAACTTGTCGCAATTGTGTCGCGATAAGCATTGTTGACGCATTTTGACATAGACCAAACCACACCAGTAACCCCAATCACCACAAGAGTTTCTTCCCCGAACAGGCTGCTACTACTAAAGATCTCTTTCAAGCTTCCTTTCCTTTCTTCCCATACAAAAGTCGTCCACTTCCCGTTTTCGTTACTAACAAATCGGCTTATCCTGAAAATACCCTCCTATTCACCAATATGGGGTAGTAGGAAAATACCGCTACTCCGCAATTCGCGCACTGGAATTCGCAATCGGTTCGAAGAGCCAAGTTCAGCCCAGTAACCACAGTCCAATACTGTTTAAATATGCCTGGTACCTCCTCTAAAATGTACTCACTGGGAGATTTTCCATCTCTAGTTTAAGACTAGCCGCTATTTAACCATTTTTGATCTGATATTCCACAGTTTCTGGTGGGCGCAAAAAAGTTCCCGATTAGGCTTAAGCGCATAAGCGCATCTTCTTATCTAAGACACAACCATCATCATCATCTCCACCATATCATTATAATATCAATTCTGTACTCATATTACCTTAGACAATAACCAGACCCGCTCCATAAAAGTATGGGGAAACCACAAAAGTTGTTATCAGATTCGCGGGTATCAAAGAAACACCCCCAAAATGTCCGTATAACCTCAGATCCTTCGGAAGTGATCCAGATCATTAACCAGAATGAGGCTCGGAACTATAGACTTGGAGTCTTTTTCATAGTAATCGGAGTTACGACGTGGATCACAGGTCTAGAATTGGTCAATGTGGTCCTTAAAGGTGATGACTATACCAAACCATGGATGATTTCAGTTTATACCGGCTCTTGTTTCAGTCTTTATCTAGTACCAGATATATACAATTGGATAAGAAACAAGAAAGAGCCCGAGGTTCTTGATAAGGAACAACAAGACATTTATGCCCCAGAACAATTAACCAAAGTTGAAATAGCCAAACTTGCCGTGGAGCTTGCCATAACCTATTTTCTTTACAATCTATTTGAAATGGCTAGTCTTCGATATACCTCTGCTTCTAACCAGACGGTTCTAAGCAGCACTACATCAATTTTCACGTTGATAATATCAACTGTGTTCAGAATCGATAAGTTTAGCTTCAAGAAGCTTCTTTGTGTGTCTATCAGTTTTATGGGAGTAATGTGTGTAAATATGAGTGAATCCGCCAATGAGCCAGATTCGGGACTGAAGTTCCTGCCAAAGAACCCAATATTGGGAAATGCTCTAGCAGTTGCAGGTGCTCTAATGTATTCTTTGTACTTGCTTAATATGAAGGTCCAATGTGGTTCAGGAAAGAAAACCACTAATGAAAGAAGAGTGTTCGGTTTTGTTGGTTTATTCACCATTCTTCTTGGTGTTCCTACATTAATGGTGGTAGACAAGTTGGGTATAGAGAAATTCGAGTTCCCACCTCCATCAAGAAGCATTCTGTTTCTGATTGGAATCAATGGTATCTTCTCGGTCATTTCAGACTTCTCTATAGTGTTGGCCATGCTTTTAACCAGTCCTTTAGTGGCCTCATTATCATTGACTTCTGCAATTCCTATAACCATCTGTATCGACTATATCATATTGCTTGTGGAAGGAGCACCTCCAAAATCTACCAATTATGTATACTTCTTGGGAATCATTAGTATCTTGCTTTCAGTGGTTCTTATTAACATTAATATCAGCTCCAAGAAAGCCATGGTTCAAGATGTGATTGAAGTAACCTTGGAAGATGCGATTAATGAGAATGAAACTTTATCTCCTGTCCTTACACCTTTACTCAGTCCTGCTATGAGCACTATACATTCTCCTGGTAGATCTCCTTACCTCCAATTACTATCCAAAATATCACCACGTCCTTCAAAACTAAGGATGACCCACCCAGATATAACCAATTTCAACTTAAACTCTAGTCCTGGTAACGAAAATGCTCCTTTAATAAATCTAAACCATCCAGATACTCTCTATGTGGTAGATCAAGAAAGACCCGATACCAAAGACAGATTAATCGTCTACTCTGGGTTACACCACCGTTATCATATAAGACCTGAAGAACTTAACGAAACCAGCCTGAGTGAGAGTCATCAGTTTGATTTCGAAGCCTAAGATAGCACATTATTGCTTGTATTCTCAAATACCCAAGATGCTAGAAGCAACTTCTGGGTTTTTGAAAATGATGACTTTGACATATAGAAGTAGAAGCAATAGCACAAGAAACTGTTGACCTTTTCATATACAATGCAAAGTACTATCATCTTCCAGTTGATTACCAGAAACTAGTCTTAGAATGTTCCAGTTTCAATTAAAAGCATTTACCTTTTTAGCTTCACTTCATAGCATTTCAAACTACAATATTGATTATTATACATAAAATGCATGCCCCTATTACGAATTTCTAGTATAAACCCAGCTAGTTAAATATCATAAATATAAAATACATGAAATAGAAAGGGATTCATGATAACTTGTACTACTTTTCTTTGTATTGTGTAATTTTTGACAATAGTTTAAAAAATTTTAAATTTTTTACAAAAGTGTTTAATTTCGCAGCCATTCTGTATAATACCTATATAATGTCAGGAACCAGTCCATTCTATAAAATATCTATTGACCTTTACTACCTTTTTTGTTAGCACCTTTTGTAGCAGCAGCATTCTTTTTAGTTTTAGGTTTGGTTTGTTGACTTCTTTGCACGAACAACGCCTGGTTGCTTACCTTGGTATAATGTTTGAAGTCCATATTAGCACATTTAGCACTTTCATAACCCTCACAAAACCCTTTGGCTATTGGTTTTACAGGCAGAATAACATATATATCTTTCTGTGGAGAATAATAATTTTCAGTGAATGGAGTCATACCATTTGTATTGAACAATGCTACTCTCTTCTTCTCTTCCTTCTCAGAAGGAATTTGAATAGAATTATGAACACTAATATGAGTGAAATCCATACTGTTGAAAAGACTACTTTTTTTCATCTTTTCTATTTCCTGTTCCCTAGTAATTTTTTTGGCGAAGATATTACTCTTGCTCTTTTGTGCTGTAGCTCTGACATTAACACAATATTGGCAAAAGCACATAGAATAGTCTTCACCAAATTTCTCTCTGTAAAATCTTACTGTTCTTTCGAAACTATCATCCATTACCCCTTCAGCCACTCTATCATTATGGTCAACAACAGCATTTCGACTTGAATGGAGACAATCATCAAAATAGTAATACATAGATAATTGATGAGTATGCCAAACTAAATCAATATCTAACGTTGGGACCAACATTTCTGATGGCCCGTAATGGGTCATCAACTTGAAGAATTTTGAATATCGAACTGTAGCCTCTTGAAGTGTTTGAGTCATATTAGGGAAATGAAGCCAATCTAGTTTGTTCATCTTTTCAACAAATCTTTCTTGTCTAAAAACACACCCCACCAAGTCTTCTGATACTTGAAAGGAATCGGGAATAGTTGTATGAATTAAATTCATTAAGAAATAGTCCCTTAATATAATATTAACTATTGGCTTGAAGTTACTTTTCTTTTTGGCATCTATAATGAACTTCATAAGACCTTTTGAGTGAAGAGATTCAAATCCCACAAGCAGCTTAATATAATCACTGCCTTGTTTCACCCCCACATTCTTTTCATCGGATATCACACTTGAAAAATATTTAAATGATCCAGGAAATGGTCTCTGATCCCGTATATCTGCGTATAATTGATGGTGCCCGAGTTCCCAATGAGTTAGCATAACGGTAAAATGTTGACCTACTTCTGGACAGCAGTTTATGTCGAACCTTGATTCCTTGAATTCTTTACTAGCAAACCCTCCCTCTGGATTCAGTATGTATGGAAACTTATTTAACAAACGATGACAGATTGGACAATAAACATCTACTTTTAGGTTGAACATGTCAAAGTTGTCAAGTGAATAAATTAGATCTTTGGGATCCTCTGTTACTTCTTTAATTATATCGGTGTACTCATTCTTAAAGTGTTCTCTAGGATTATACTCAAAAGTATAGTTATCAATCAGGTCACTAATATCCTTTAAAGGTAGCGGTAAATTGGCGAAATACAAGAAATTGTTTCTTGCAAATGAATCATAAAATGATGTTGGGTTTAATAAAAATGCATGCCATACCATAATTACATCTAATGGTGGTAAAGACTTACTCATTTCAAATGCTTCAGCTGTTAAAGAAGACTCTTCAAAAATCCTCTTTTCATCAAAATCAAATACCACCGATTCCACTCCGAATCGTTTCTTACAGGCTGTTACGTATATGAGGAATCTCCTTACCGCATGAGTCACAAACACTTGCCATGTTTTGGTTCGTAATTCTTCACCTTCAAATTGTCCAAGAAGCCTTTCTTTAAATTTGCCAAAAGCCCGGAGTAGTTTTAAATGGGCTACTATATCAGCTAGACCAGGAATACTATCAACGTGTATTTCGGACACCTTCGACTGTTTCTCTTTCTTGATAGAATCGAGGTATTTCAATGATGCGAAATCAGATGTACCAGCGGACTCAAGGATCTTGATAAACGCTGGTATCGAAGGATCCCCAGCTTTTGTATCTTTTTCAAAGTAAGACGGAGGCTTCTTCTTTTCGGGTATAGACTCATTAGTTTCCTCATTGCCAGCAATGTTCGAGTAGGTTGGAAGTTCGTCTGGGGAAGCTTGAGTGTTTGGCTCAGAAGTGTAACTAGTACCTGTGTTTGAATACTGCGGAAGGTCTTCTGGTACATTGTTAGCAGCATTGTTAGCAGCATTGTTTGGAGCCGAAGTATCAGAATCGCTGTTATTCTCGGCTGTTGGCTTGCTTTCCATCATTTCATTAGGCAATTGGTGAAGCTTTGAACTGGAGATACTACAATTTGTGCTCAAAACAAACTGGCTCGTATATTTCGCACCAGTAGCTAAGTAAGGTTGGTAGCACTTTCATCTAATGATCGTATGTGGATGACCTCTCTGGATTACAATTTAGATTGAAGTAGTCAACCTCATTAATTAGGCAGGTTGGTACAATTAGGAATGACAGAAGCCTCCATTGCTGCTCTTACTGGTAGGTACAACCGCTATGTCAATACTATTTATACTGAGTGTAGTTGCTCTCATGAAGAGACTTCTTAAGAAACATGGTAACTATAATTCTAGTATTACCAAACGATTAAAAATATTGAATCAGGAGAATTTTTGTAGAAACTGACTTAATATCAATTCGAACTATATCCCAACTTTTAAGCACATTTAGTAAATCTAGTTCAATGCTATCGAGTACTATTCAACAGCTCTCTATGTATTTTTGTAAATAAGATCAATGGATTTACTTACTCCAAACAATCAAAAATTACACATAAACACCAACTACCATCTTCAACAATACCAGCTATATATACCCTTCATTTTCATTCTATAATACTTAGTTAGACTCTTTAGCCTATTCTATAGAATTCACGTGCTATTACACGTGACCAACTATCAAATCATAAGCTTCTCTCCATCTAGAAAGATTCATGGATGGCTTGTTCGTTTTTCATGATTCGGACTCTGACGACGATGTTTCCGTCAAGAGGAGAAAGATAAAGCTTGAAGATGGTGTTGATTCTACGTCACTGGGATCGGAGCTGGAAGAATGGGACGAAATTGCTTTACCAAGCCATCTGGAACCAGAGGTACCCCAGGAATCATTCAATATAGTGATTAAAGATACTGATGAGCACAAAGAAAGACGGAAGCAAAGAATAAAAGAAAAGCAGAGGAAAACTGCTATTCATCGTCTTGGATTGGTGGTCTATATGACACATTTCCATCAACGGAATAAACTAATGACGGACAAGAAGGTACTTCGGGCTCTTAAAAAGCTTTTACCTGAATCGTTCATTAATGGCAATTTTAAAAAATTCAAGAATATGAGAAATGCTGGATTCCCTGACCCTGCTGAAGCAGATATACTTTTGATATACGTATTGAAATATTTAATCAAATGGTTCCGGCTCAATTTCAAATTTGATTCCAATGGAATCAGAGTCTTGGGCTATATACCTCCAAGTGATATTGATAATGCAGAATCATACTTTCCCAAGAAAGCACCTAGTATAGGCACCAGAAATGACCTATTGAAGGTGATCCATAAATTTAAGCATAACCGTGATACAGCTGCTCAATTATTCACAGCTCTTCTTCGATCTCTAGGTTTTGCGACTCGGATGGTCTTTTCTTTACCTGTACTACCCATTTCAAATAAGTTAAAACCGCAACCAAAAGCAGACTATAAGAAGCTAGAATCTAATAGAGACTTTGATCTCCTATATCCTTATTTCTGGACAGAATTAATAAATCCTATCAAGAAGTCTGAGGTCATAGTATTGGAAGCAGTATGCTTCCATGATGAGACCAAATGGTTATCTCGATTACAGCGGTTTGGTAATCCTAAAACCAAAACTGTGGACAAGTACTATACCCCTAAATTCTATCCAATTTATTCTGAACTCAATCAAATGACAATGCAATACGTTCTTTCCATAGATGAAAATAACTTGATGATAGATGTTAGCTCTCGTTATATGGCTGATATATCATATAGATGGTTCAATAAGTTGGATTTGAGAACAGACTTGGGAAGATCTGCTCTCCTTTTACAATCGCTTCTACGAAGCTTCAACAGTAGCTTGGACTATTCACACGATATCAATAGAGAGTTGGACTGTCTTAGAGCTACAGCAATGTCCAATTACACAGTTCCTTCCACAGTCTCTGCAATGAAACGAAATCCTAATGTAGTGACTGAATTTAGTTTGCGGTATAACGAAGCATTGGATCCAGTTTCTGAACCGGTAGATCGAATTAGAATCAATGGAAAGGCTGTTGATATCCACTTCAAGAATAATTTGTTGGTAGGTAAATCCGAAACTCAATGGAAGTTCTTAGGTCGTTCAGTTCGTCCCGATCAGCTTCCAACTCCTTTAAAAACTACCAATATTGTTCTCAGTCGATCCATAAATAATCGAAGGCTTCACAATATTAATATTGTCAATGGTGAGCCAGAATTGAATGAGACTAAGCTTTATACATTTTCTCAAACTTGTCCATATATCAAGCTTGAAGTTCGTGAAGAAGATGGTGTTCAAACGCTTCCAAGGAACCAATATGGAAATATTGAAATTTATAGAGACTCCATGGTACCAGACAAGTGTGTTTGGTTGAAGCTTTCGAACATTGAGCAAATATTACTGGGTTACAAACAGGGTAAACTTAAGACCCCTTTCACAGAACGGATTGATTTTGTTGCAGTTGTTGTAGGATTTAACTTTAGCTCTATGCCACAAAGAGTTCATCCTGTTAAAAATGGAGTTATTGTTTTACAAACTCAAGAAGAAATTGCTAAAAAAGTCTGGCTATACGGAAAAATCGAGGAAAACAGAGTTAAGAAGTTGCAAGCATTTGTGGGTTGGTCTCAATTGTTGAGCAGACTAAGAATTAAAGACAGATTGGATGATGAATATGGTGAAGTGACAGAAAATGATTGAAAATAATGCTTGAAAAGGTCTTTTCATTTGTACCCTGGAGGTGCATCTGATACCTTAATAGAAATGGTAGCAAACGATTTTTGGAAATTTATAGAGGCTCCTTTCGTTTGCCCTCCCTTCAATGCTTCAATCTTAGACTCAGCGTGTTTTATCTGCTTTTGGCTTATACCCAAAGGATCTGATGGTAACCATAATGGGGCGAACTCGTAGGTAAATGCTTGGTGAAGATAGAGTAATTTCCTATTCAGATAATATTCTTGAGTATGCTCAGTTACAGTTTCAGGGTGTTGTTCTATGACCTCGTCTTGTGTCTCTCCGTTTAGAAACTTCTTATCTGACAATATTGGGGTGTACAGAAAATGCTTTGAGTACTTATTATAAATTGTGAAATGACCAAATATCGTGGCCAAAAATATAAAGCACATAATCTCGCCTTGGATCCTTAATGGACATTCTCCTTGCTCATTCTTCAGCAAAAAGAACATTCCAATCATGCAACATTCTAAGCAATAAATACCAGTGTATAAATGCATCAAAGCAGCAGGATATAATTGACCGTATGTTTCAGACTCATTGACATGGCTGTATATAAACTTCAATGCATACTTGTAATATACCAATACCAAAAAGAAAACAAATATAATGAAAACAGATATCAATGGTGATATAATAGTATAAACTAACCCAATACATGTATATACTGAATATACTGGATATATTGTACCCCATTTAATTTTCATTAGGTTAGTTAATCTTTTAAATTTCCGCCTAGGAGTATTATCAATCCACTTGTAAATAGTAAGACTCCATAATAGCTCATTAATTCTTAAAAAGTTGTTTCCACAAAAGGTCAATGCTTTCACACTTAAATATTGAAAGAAAAATGTAGCAGCTTTTGGTAAATTCAATGCTAGTAAAATAGGAATTGATGTTGGTTGATCCACAATTTGTTTGAAGATAAATGTGATACTGGACAGAATTGTAATCACAAGAAATTGTTGGACAAAGAGGAATAGAAAGTACCAGTTCTGTAAATTAAACTCTCGGGTTGCTCCTGTCTGTTTCCCTTTGAAATATGAAAGAAATCTGAATGTTACCATTACCACTTCAGTAAGTATTGAAAGGAGAATAGAAGGTAATAAATGAGAAATAGTATCTCTTGCTTCTTCAGGAAAATTATTGACCCATCTCAAAAATGGAAGTAGATGTGTTATAAGAGGTATTTGAGATATTAAACCTATGAATGATACAGGTATGATGTATAAAACTGTTATGGTGATGAATAGTAAAGTGACTATGAAATTTTCAATTTGAAAGATATAGGTGCTTTTTCTTGCTATATTATTCCATAAAATATCATGGGGATGAACTTCAATAATTGAAAAGATGAACGTACCTTGAACTTGGGATAGTAATGATTGGTGAGCTAAGGAAGCTCCTAATTGAGTGGTAAACTCGATGAAGATTTTGTCATGAGTTTTTATCTGGCCATTGTTTAGTCTTTCTTTTTCATTGGCAATCTCCTTACTTAGTACGCTTAATCTTTCTAGGGTCCAATCAGATACCGATACCCTTTTCTCAAATCTAAGGATTCTTAGAATGCCTGGTAATTTTACTCTTAAAGTTCTATCTAGAAGGGGAAGATAGACTGGTGGGACATATATGGGAGGGTAGAATTTTGGGTACGAAGTGTCTAGTACAGGTTCATCGTTATTGTCCAAATACGAATCGACCATTTTATCCGATGACACAAACATTCTCAGGATCCAATTACGCTTCACAACGTTTTTATGGATGTATTTCCTTAGGTACACAATCAGAGCTTGCTCATATAAGTCCATTGCATCTTTGGCCTGGTAAACCAAAAACTTCATATGGTTGAAGTCATATGAGAGCCATACTGTGTTGATCCCACCAGGAAATACACTGAACAATTTGAATAAAATATCAACGTCTTTTAAGTGTTCTGGTACATTTGATATCAATAATGTCTTGGCTACAGTGGAAGTTTGATGAGTGGTGGATGAAATGTAGGTTTGTCTGATTTTGACAAAGCTTTCAAGCTCATACCATATCATGCAATGAAACATCGCTATGGTAAAAATGCTCATTACAAAATGAAAGTTAAGTCTATGAACCTTGGAACTGGCAATGTTCGATAAGCTCAATTTGTCCATTCCTGAAGCCGAATACGAAGAGCTGCTACCAGTCCAGTTCACTGGTATCAAGACAATCATGTTAAGGTTCCCCACCAAGAGAAAGAAGATCAACAAAATACTGATATATCTGATGAAAAAGTAAGTATCTAGTCCCATACTTAAATAGTAATTGATACTGTACTTCAATGTAGGAAGAAACCAGTCAAAGAACCCATTGGGCAATGGCTCCATTCTTTCAGCTGTTGGAACACAGTAACATCTTGGTTGGTACAAGTTTCGGAATATAGGTCTGAAGATACAGAAGAGGGTCAATTGAAGGGTACAGAACGATATAGCGGTAAATAACGCTTTCAATAATATGGAAAGGGCAGTACCCGAAGAAGAATGGGCTAGTCCTGTTTGGGTTGTGGTTAGGAACTCATCGAAACGAGATGAGTAAAGCGAGCCGAGGTAAACCTTGGTAATTTCACCATAGTCAAAGTCTGGCGTTTCAATTGTCAGCATTGATAGGGGTAATTAAAAATAGTAATAGCTGCAAAAAAAAAATGAATCAGAACTTGGTTTGTGTAAGGGAGCACAATTAGACAGTCTGCGCCGGGATTTGTGGTACTACACTAACGCGCAGGGGTAGTAATTTGAATCCCGTGGCTTGGGTTTCGCCGCGTTCACTAGCAGTTTACAGGAAAGTTTCCGGTGATTGTCGTAAACGAGAGCAAATGTGAAAAGCCGTATGCGGAAATGACTCCGTGCCATTACTGTAAAAATAAACTACAAATTTTACAGTGCAACACGGCGCAACCTATCGTTGGTTATGTTCTTTCCTTAAGCCTCCCCTGAGCCAAGATAGCCAAGCCCTGTACTGAAACTGTAATAACAATTGGTGGCAAATTCCGTAATTGTAACGTTTTTGAATCAACTGTTCCTTTTAACTCCTTTTATATCCATCTACCAGATCCTTGGTAACTTGTTATATCATCAAGATTTACCATTCCATTTTCCCCCCTTCTCCACTTAGTAGGCTTAGCTGTATCCAAACCGTTGGTACCCCGCCACAAGGTGTATGACTCATCAATCTCGGGATTCCAATATTTTCTTGGTTAAGTATTTGAAAAGCCGGACGCAAACAAAGACAAGGTTTTGTCTCGTAAACCCGTAAATCGATCATCCTTGTCAATTGGAAAATCTCTCTCTTTCTCCGGCGCCAATAAATCAATTATAAATAGGGTGTAGATTCCCCGCTTGGGCGGAACTCTCGAGTAATTAGATTTATCAAACAATCTTATATTAATAAAAGGGTTTCTGGACTATGTCGAATAGTTACAATGGGTTCACGGACCAAGTCCTGGATGAGATCCAAGGCTTGGCCAAGACCCTTTCTCGTCAATCCAAGAATTCACCTGAAAAGGGCGATCTGTATAGCAGTTCAGATGATATGATCAACTTCATCAATTCTGATCCCAAACTTGACCCTGATTCACCAGACTTCGAATCCAAGGCTTGGGTGATGAATCTACGCCGTATAATGGATTCAGATCCTGATCACTTTAAACCTACCAGTCTTGGTGTTGCCTTTAAGGGGTTGAGAGCTTATGGTGATTTGGCAGACACCGATTATCAAACAAATGTTGGTAATGGTTTACTTAAGGGTATTACACTGGCCATCCGTTACTTTTCCAAATCAGACCCTTCCCATCAGTTTGATATCTTGAAACCAATGGATGGTCTCATAAAACCTGGGGAAGTTACTGTTGTTTTAGGGAGACCTGGTGCAGGATGTTCTACATTCCTTAAGACTATAGCCGCACAAACTCATGGTTTTAAAGTTGATAAGAATTCATTGATTTCCTATGATGGTTTGACTCCTAAGGAAATCATGGATACCTTAAGAAGTTATGTGGTTTACTGTGCTGAAACAGAAACCCATTTTCCAAATTTGACTGTTGGTCAAACTTTACAATTTGCAGCTTATATGAAAACCCCCCACAATAGACCTCTTGGTGTCACGCGTGATGAGTTTGCTCACCATATGTCAGATGTGGTGATGGCTACCTATGGTCTTTCCCACACCAAATATACCAAAGTTGGTAATGATTTGGTTAGAGGGGTTTCTGGTGGTGAACGTAAAAGAGTATCTATTGCTGAAGTCTCATTAATCAAGGCCAATTTACAGTGTTGGGATAATTCTACTAGAGGTTTAGATGCTGCGACTGCACACGAGTTTATCACCACTTTAAAGACTTCTGCTTCTGTTCTTAATGATACTCCATTAATTGCTATCTATCAATGTTCTCAAGATACTTATGATTTGTTCGATAGAGCAATTGTGCTATACGAAGGTTACCAAATATATTTTGGCTCTTCTAAAACCGCAAAGAAATATTTTGAAGATATGGGTTATGAATGTCCTTCTAGACAAACTACTGCAGATTTCCTTACTTCTTTAACCAACCCTGAAGAAAGAATAGTTAAGCCAGGATTCGAATCCAAGGTCCCTAGAACCCCTAAGGAATTCTACGATCGCTGGATGGCTTCTCCAGAACATGCTGCTCTCATTGGAGAAATCGATGAATATTTGGCTGCGAAAGAAGCTGAAAATCATAGACGTGAAGTTTTTGACCATCACCACTCCCTGCAAGCCAAACATATCAGAAAGAAGTCTCGTTTCACTGTTTCCTTCCCTATGCAAGTCAGGTATATTATGAGGAGGAACATGCAAAGAATCAGAGGTGATCCTACCATTTATATGTTTATGGTGTTTGGTAATACTTCTACTGCATTTATTATTTCATCCATGTTTTATAATTTACAGCCCACAACGGCCGACTTTTATTATAGAACAGCAGTTATGTTCTATGCCGTTTTATTCAATGCGTTTGCTTCTGTCCTTGAAATTTTCAGTTTGTACGAATCCAGACCAATTGTTGAAAAGCATAAGAAGTATGCTCTTTACCGTCCGTCTGCTGATGCTTTGGCTGCAATTGTTACTGATTTTCCTTTCAAATTGGGTGTCTGTATTGCCTTCAATACTACTTTGTATTTTATGGTGAATTTCCGAAGAGATCCTGGTCACTTCTTCTTTTACTTGTTAATGAGTTTCACGGCCACAGTTGCAATGTCTCACTTGTTTAGAACCATTGGTGCTTCTTTCAAGACATTGGCTGAAGCAATGACCCCTGCATCTATTTTATTACTTGGTTTGACTACATTTACTGGTTTTGCAATTCCTACTCCTAGTATGCATCGTTGGTGTAGATGGATCAACTATATAGATCCTATTGCATACGCTTTCGATGCATTGATTGCAAATGAATTCCATGGTCGTGAGTTCAAATGTTCTCAATTTATTCCGGCTGGTCCTGGTTATCCTACTTCTGGTGATTCTATTGTATGTGCAACAATTGGTTCTAGACCTGGCTCTGATATGGTCAGTGGTGATGATTATATTGGTTTGTCTTATAGATATTACTTCAAGCATAGGTGGAGAAACTGGGGTATTGTTATGGCTTATGTTATTGCTTTCTTACTTATCTACCTTTTCCTTGTTGAAACCAGTAAGTCTGCTATGCAAAAGGGTGAAATTTTGATCTTCCAGAAGAGAACTCTCAGAAGACTTAGAGCTAAAAAGGCTGATGAAGAAGCTAAAACCAATGAAAAACTTGAACTGGGTGAAGAAATTAAAGATAGGGATGATTTTATTGAAAAGAACTTACTATCAACAACAGATATTTTCCATTGGAATGATCTTACCTTCCAAGTCAAGGTTAAAGGTGAAGATAGAATCCTTTTGAATAATGTTGATGGTTGGGTCAAACCTGGTCAAGTCACCGCTTTAATGGGTGCATCTGGTGCTGGTAAAACTACTTTGTTAAATGCCTTGAGTGACAGATTGACTGTCGGTGTGGTTACATCTGGGGATAAAAGAGTGAATGGTCATTTGGTTGATGATGCTTTCCAAAGATCTATTGGTTATGTTCAACAACAAGATTTACATTTACAAACTTCTACTGTTCGTGAAGCACTTCAATTCTCCGCTTATCTTAGACAACCTGCTTCTGTTAGTAAAAAGGAAAAGGATGATTATGTGGAAAATATTATTATCTTATTGGATATGGAAAAATATGCCAACGCTGTTGTTGGTGTACCTGGTGAAGGTTTGAATGTTGAACAAAGAAAGAGATTGACCATTGGTGTTGAATTGGCTGCCAAACCAAGATTGTTATTGTTCTTGGATGAACCTACTTCTGGTTTGGATTCTCAAACTGCTTGGTCTATTTGTAGATTAATCAGAAAATTAGCTGATCATGGTCAAGCTATTTTATGTACTATCCATCAACCTTCTGCTATTTTACTTGAAGAATTTGATCGTTTGTTGTTTTTACAAAAAGGTGGTGAAACCGTTTATTTTGGTGAATTTGGTAAGAATTCATCGACTTTGATCAATTACTTTGAAAAGTATGGTGCTCCAAAATGTCCACCTAATGCTAACCCAGCTGAATGGATGTTAAGTGTGATCGGTGCTGCTCCAGGTTCTCATGCTAATCAAGATTACTATGAGGTATGGCGTAACTCTCTGGAATTTGTTGAAGTTAAGAAAGAACTTGGTCGTTTGGAAGAGCTTCAAAAGACAATTCCAAGAGATACAAATCCTGAAAACTTACAAGAGTTCGCTGCTCCATTGTATTATCAATACTATATTGTTTGTAAGAGACTTTTCGAACAATATTGGCGTACTCCTAGTTATATCTACTCTAAATTTGCAATGGCTATTCTTGCATCTGCTTTTAATGGGTTTACATTCTTCAAGTCTGGTGTTTCTTTACAGGGTCTTCAAAACCAAATGCTTTCAGTATTTTTGATCTTTATTATTTTAACTACTTTGATTCAACAATATCTCACATTGTTTGTGGAACAGCGTGATTTATATGAAGCTAGAGAAAGTCCTTCAAGAACATTCTCTTGGAAAGCATTTATTTTGGCTCAAATTACTGCTGAAATTCCATATCAAGTATTTTCAGCTACGCTTGCATTCTTCTGTTGGTATTATCCTGTTGGATTTTACACTAATACATATGAAACAAACACTACTCATCAAAGAGGTGCTCTTATGTGGTTAATTATTTGTTTGACTTTCATCTTTAGTTCTACTTTGGGTCAAATGGTCATTGCATTTAATGAAACTGCCGATAATGCTGCAAATTTAATTTCTCTTATGTTGACTATGTGTCTTACATTCTGTGGTGTTCTTGCTACTGCTGAAACTATGCCAGGTTTCTGGATTTTCATGTATCGTGCTAATCCACTTACTTATTTGGTGGCATCTATTTTGGCAGTTGGATTGGCTAATGCTAAAGCTGAATGTTCGCCAAAAGAATTGTTGAGTTTCAAGACAGTGGATGGTATGACTTGTCAAGAATATTTGGCACCATATATCAGCTTTGTTCCTGGTTACACTACTACTCCAGATTCTACTGATGATTGTCTTTTCTGTACTATTAGATATACCAATCAATTCTTGCAAAGAATTGGGTCTTCTTATGGTCTTGTTGGTAGAAACATTGGTATTTTCGTTTGTTTCATTGCTTTCAATATCTTTGGTACAATTCTTTTCTATTGGTTAGCAAGAGTGCCAAAGGGTAAGAATGCAAGATCTAGACAAAAGAAGGGTAAAAAGATGGAAGAGAAAGACAAGCAAGATAAAGGTAATAAGAAAAAATTATTCTTCCAAAAGTGAATTGAAATTAAGAAAAAAAAATTACTTGGAAATAAATGATTGAAACTGAGAATTTATTTTCAATGGATATTGTAAAAAGGAATATCATTTTAATGATTAGAATATGACATTATAAAAAATATAAAAAAGAAAAAAAATATAAAATAGAAACCCTAAAAAAAAAAAGTTACAAATGATTTTTGTTTATTAACATGAATTTGTATATAATAATATAAACAGAACTAAAAATGTGTCTTTTGTAGTTGAATTAAATCAAGTTTAACAGTTTTGATTCACACTGTAGCAGTTAAATAAATCGAAGTAGTATTCATTTTTGGAGATCGAGATCGAGATTATTGGTAATAGTCTTTTACTTATAGATTTGACAATACTTCGGAACAATTATCCACATTTGAACTTGATAAGGCTATGTATAATTTTTCAGTTTTCTGAGGTCATCTGGTGGTTCACAAACTCGTATAATAGAGCGCAAATGGTTTAGTGGTAAAATCCAACGTTGCCATCGTTGGGCCCCCGGTTCGATTCCGGGTTTGCGCATTTTTTTTGCTTTCTGACTATATAGCCTATTCTTATCTGTCAAACGGTTACATGAACTATTTAGTCTATATCTATTTGAAGTAACTACTAATTCTGTGCTTGAAAAATGGTGATTTAAGGCTATCAAAATTTTTCACATACAACAAACTAAAACAGATAAGGGGTTAGGGGCTGGTGCGAGTCGGGATCAGTAGAAAGGCCTCATGGTTTATCCCTTACTCCTATCAATGGCCCCTTTAGGTTCAGCCAAGCATTCAGTTGTTAGGGATTTGAATACCTTGGAGATGTGGAAATCTTTTCCCAATCGGGAAGCTGGACGCATTAAGGTTTTGGTTGATATTAGCGGATAAGTCAAAAGAACCTTAACCAATCGGGGAATCCAATGCGGAGATGTCTATAAAAGAACAGTTATAACACACGGTAATTTTACTTAAACTAACTACCAGTTTATTCAATTGCTTTCCAATCCCTTAGTATCCTCCTTAATTTAATTAATATCTCCCATTTCAAAATGCCTATGTTATATAAACCATCTGTTGAAGGTAAAGAAGTCAAGCCACCACAAATTCCTTCCCCAGGAAACAATTCATTTTTAGGTGACATCTTTACTTCTGACGCTCCTACTGACAAGCAAATCTCTTGTGGGTTTTATAAACAAGAAAAGGGAGAGCCTTTGGTCTATACTTATGATTATGATGAAATGAAGATTATCTTAGAGGTTGAAGGTGAATACACCATTGCTGATGAGACTGGTTATAAGGTCAATGCTGCTCCTGGAGATGTTTTCTATTTCAAGAAGGGCACAACTATTACTTTTGAAGCTACTGGCTACGGTTATGCCTTCTTCACTGGTTTGAGACCAAATGGTACTGCCTGAACGTATAGAGGCTACTAGTGAAATCACTTTGATAGTGATCGAGAAGATCCAGTGGTTTTCGTAAGGTCATCGCCCATTTATATGTCATTTATATGTCTGAAATTGTTTTAGGTCTATAAGAGCCTAATCCATTTATAGAAGAACCAATGGATGTATTGTATTCGTCTTAATTGTAGAAATGTTGGATTTTGCAGTAATTGAAGATAGCAAGTTGGGTTAAGAGGTATCTAGACTAAGACTCTTGTACTTACAACGATTTAGTAAGAGGTGCTTTCTAAAAGAGAGCTGGTTAGACCTCAATTGGAGCTCAATTGGAGCGAGCGGTATTGTATTCGCCATTTGGTTCATTTTGCATCCATTGACCTGTTCGCACTATATGTTGCAACTTTTAGCACCCAATGATACTGTTGGAACCTATAGGCACAAGCAGTGACAATCTGACAGTTAAACCACTATCACCACTGTATCGCCACTCTTGAGACCTTAAGACACTAGTGGCTATCCAATGTTGATATCTCCGGCATCAGTCTTGAACCCGTTGGATGGACTTATGCACCGAATGGTTGACTATGCTCACTTTGTGACATCAGTAATTTAAGCACCAACCACACGATATATCCACCCCAAACAAGACCATTAAATTACCAAAATAAGCTCAATTTGGTCCTATCTCAGAAATAGCCCCATACTTTCCTTTCCTTCTGTTCCGGATCGAAAACACCTCCTTTTCCGTCCTCCCATATCCGTCTCTTCACAGTTATTGCTAAATGGTGATTCCAGCACGTGACGGAACCTTCTGGAACTATACCCAAAGGATCACTACAAATCATAAATCAAACTTATAAATCAACCACATTTCCCCAACACCACTTTTTTTTACAACCCTCCAAAATGCCAATTGATTACTCGAAGTGGGACAAAATAGAACTCTCGGACGACTCCGATATCGAAGTCCACCCAAACGTCGATAAAAACTCTTTCATTAAATGGAAGCAAAGAGATATCCATGAAAAGCGTCATCAAAGAAACATTGAAATCAAATCTATCTTGGTTCAATTGACCATGTACGCCAAGTTGAACACCAGAGTCGATTATCTTTTAGCCAATCTTAGTCCAAGCCAATTGTTGGAAAATGAAGTTGTATTCTCCAAGCTCAATAGTGAATTCGACAAGACTGAGAAGTTTGACTACAAGAAGTTGATTGAAGAAAAAGGTGACAGTTTAAGAAAAGGCTTAAAGGACTTACAATTCGAAGAAGAAGAAATCCAAAACACTCCTCCATACAATGAAATGGTGGAAGACTTGTTTATCCAAATCAAGGAAGATAACGAGAAAGCACAAACTGACGGTGAATTATTAGCCACTCTTATCAAAGAACACAGAAACAAGATCGATGACATTTTATCCAAAAACACCATCAAATTGGACGATCTTTTGAACCAAAAAGCCCAATTGATCAGTAGTGATGATATTCACACTGGTTTCGACAGATCTTTCATGAACAAGGATAAAGAAGAACCAAAACCTGCCGCTGCATCCACCGGTGCTGGCTCCAAGACTACCACTACTAGCATTGAAACAATCAATAGCCCAAGCGACTCAAAGCCGGTTACTGCCGATTCTCCAGAATTAGACGACTTGACCTTATTACCAGAAACCGCTGAGTTTGCCAAGATCCCATCCACTGATATCCAAGCCAGTGCCGCTTACTTGGTCCAACACACCAACATCGCCACAGAACAACAAAAGGATGCATTGATAATGACTGCTTTCGATGCCCAATTGGATAACAACCCTAAACTTACCAGACAAATCATTCACCAATCCTTATTATTGCAGTACACTGCGCAATTGGCCGGTCCAAAGCCAAATAAGGATCAAACAATCAAAGCCATCAGATTATTCACCTCTAAAATCGGTGACACCACTTCTCCTGCTAACCAAGGTTTCCAATTAGATGTTGATAATACTTTCAACCATATCAAGAACAGATGTGAAGTTCTTGCTACCGAACAACAAGCCAATGCAGCTGCAAATGAAGAAGAAGCCGTGATACAGCTTAAGTCTCTTGATGAAGGTACTGAATTATTCGTCAACATGCCTCAAGAAGGAACTCCAGAATACGAAACCTTTACCACTTCTTTACCTAAAGACTTACAAGATGCTGTCAAGACTGGATCTATTGATGAAGTTAACAAGGTATTTGCTACTTTGAAGGTTGAAGAAGCCGAAAAGATCTTGGAAATCTTCAACGAAATCGGAGTTATTGGTATTAACGGATACTTCGAAGATGAATCTGAATTTAATGAATTACAAAAGCAATACAATGAAAACTTGGATCTTAATGAAGGTTCTGAAAAGAAGATTGAAGAAATCCAAGAATTCAACACCGTTGATGAAGTTGATTAAGTAAATCAAATGCTATCCGTCCATAATTATTAATTTTCATTGTTTTATTACTATGAAGTAACGTGTCTATATATATAATTTCTTTGGATTTTTGATGAGTAGTCTCTATATATAACCATGCCCATCTATTAATGATTATTATCTTTTATAATGTTTTTAATTGTAGACGATTTTTACACCTACTTCCGGCTTAATCTCGCCAATGTCTCCATCAACGCTTGAGTACCTCCTGGTTTTTGTTGGCCTTGTTGCTGTTGGCCTTGTGGAGGTGGTGGTTGGTAACCTCCTGGTGAGCTGGAATGCAATTGGTTCAACAAAGAGTTTACATGCGAGTTGGGCGAGTTGGCTCCAAGTGGATTGGCCCCTGGTTGAGGATTGTTGTACTGGCCCTGGTAATTTCCATATTGAGGTTGTTGTTGTTGTTGCTGTTGTTGTTGGCTCTGTAAAGCATTCAACACATTCTGCATCGAGTTAGGATCCAATCCTTGGATAGCTTGTATCAAATTGGATTGGTCTGTAGGTGGAGGTGGGGCTTGTCCTGGATATGGCAGCTGGCCCTGTGGAGGATACTGTGGCTGTTGGGGATATTGTTGCTGTGGATAATTCTGTTGGTAACCTTGTGGAGGGTATTGAGGAGACCCGTACTGATTAGGTTGGCTATATGGCTGTGGTTGAGCATAGTTGGGAGAACCCCATCCTGGATATGCTTGGCCCTGGCCCTGACCTTGACCTTGACCTTGGGAAGTATATGGTCTATTATTGTTGTTGTTTCTTCCTCTTCCTCTGTGATCACGGTGCTCCCTGTGGTCCCTGTTGTCCCTGTACTCACGGTGATCTCTGTTTCTGTCTCTGTATTCTCTGTGGTCTCTATGATCCCTATGGTCCCTCTCTCTGTATTCTCTGTGTTCTCTGTAGTTAGGTCTTCTTTCTTCAGGCTTTTCTTCTCCATACTTTTGGACTTTGGCCTTGTGAATAATATCTGCTGCCATTTCAGGTTCAACATCAGCGTATTCATCGAACTTGATTCCTCCATCTGGTGTTCCTTCAAAGGTCTGGATATCAACCTTCATTTCCTTGACAATACATGCTCCTAAAACACCGGAGTAGGCTGCTTCACTAATGACATCACTCAATTCCTTGTGGGTAATGTCTTCGGTCTCGATATTGATTCTGGAGTTGGAAAATGCCTTCTTTACTCTTCTGATGAAGAATACAGATGATTTACCAGTAGTGTAAACCACACAGTCGGGAACATTTCTTCTTCTTCTGGCTGAACTGTCTTCTGGTGATCTTTCTCTACCTCTTGAAGCATTGACATCAGGCTCTCTATTGGATCTCTTGGCCTTTTGAGGTCTAGAAGCGTCCAATCTCATGATCTTGTTATGTAATGGAACGTTGGTTTCTCCTTTGATACAGGCTAAACATGCTTCAGCAGTTCTGAATTGGGCAAAACCATAACCAGCTTTGATAGCAATTTGAATCACTTCACCATATTGGCTGAATATTCTGAACAAGTCTTGCTTGGAGATAGTATTCGCAGGAAGGTTACCAATGAAAAGTCTCAGTTTATCAGGGAATTCATCCCAGTTTTGTAAGGACATGTATTGGGCTTCCTTTTTGATGAACTCTTCATAAGCATCTTCTTCTTCTCTTGTCATTGGCTTGGTGATATTAGGTCTACGACAAAATTCGTTGACAGGAACCAAAGGGATTGGATCTTTCAAAGTCTTGAATGGTTTGTTATAAGAGTAGACTTGGTCATAGTTGGCACTTCCAGAGGGAGGAGAAGGTCCTAGTTGTACGTTATTCTTTTTCAATTGGTCCATGATGAGCGCCATTTGTTCTTGTTGAGGTAAACTGGTGAAGTTTGGATCTTTAACAAGTTCACTTTGCATGATGGCTTCATAAGCTTCTTTTAAATTATCTTGAGGGTTGACAATTGCATTGGTATCAGAGATAGGAGTGACATTGGCATTTACGGGAGGCTTGGGAGGAAGGCCAACGGGTTTATTTGGAATACTGGCAGGAGGTTTGGGAGGAATGGTGGTCTTGGTTTCCACTTGAAGGTCTGCTTCAGGGTCATAATCATCTTCATTAGATGAGTTATCACCCGAATTGATCTTTTGGTTTTGGTTTTGGTTTTCGGGGTCATAGTCGTCAGAATCATCGGATCTGTCTTGGAAAGAGGGATGGGAAGCAGCATCAGATTGATCCATTGGACCAGAAGAATCATCATGATCCTTAGCTGATGGTACTGCTGCTTCTTGGAGGGTTACTTCTGGGTCGTAGTCTTCCTCTTCATCCTTAGAATCGGAACTTTCAGGGACATATTTCACAGATATTTCATCATCAGAATCGGTAGAAGGATTGAGAGAATCAGATGGTTCATTAGCAGAGATTGGCTGGGTTGGTTCATGGCCAGAGGATGGTTGGGCGGCGACTGATTGATCATCTGATTGATCATCAGATTGAGCCACTGGTTCAGGTGCTGACTCAGATTCTGGTTTAGGGACAGACTCTGACTCTGGCTCCATGGCGGCGGTTGGTTCTGCTACTGGATCATGGTCATTATCATCACCAAATTGTTGTTCTGGTTCATGTTCAGGGTCGGACATTGAGGATTCGGAACGGATGGGGTTATTACCGGGTTCTTCTGTTCCGGGATCCTTATGATTGCCTAGAGATATCGGGTTAACTTCCATTCTTGCTAAGGAGAAGATACAAAGAAGGATGAGATAAATCGCAAGCTGTGCGCACAGAAAATGAAGGGCCAAATTCGCACCAGATCGAGTGAATTAGTCAGAGATTATCAAGAAACGTTAAATAGTGAAAGAGAGTGAAGGGGGAGGGTAATGAAGAATAAGGAGCAGAACTGGTGTAATACTAGTGATTAGAAATAATCACAGGAATATTGGTGGATAATTAGGATTTTTTGGTTCCTATTCTGGGGGTTATTTGAGAATAATTCTTGATGAAGCCCCATAATAGAAGTAGAGAGTGCCAATTATGAATGAAAATTCCTAAGAAAATTGCTAAGAAAATGGATATAAGCTTGTAATGCACTCATCATAAGCCTTGATTATTGAAACAATTCTTTCTGGCTGGCTAGTAAATTGGTACAATTTAGCACCTTGTCTTGGGAGCTAAGTGAGACAGTAGGACTAATAATTGTAACTTTGAACTAGACTAATTCTTAGTCCATACAGAGAATAGACAGTTACCGTCACTAATTGTATTTTATGGTATCTCTATAATTTTTATCAACTTAAATTAAGACTCTCAGAGACATATTTTATGGTTGTAGTACATCATATTAGCTTGTTGCTGGGGTTGTGTGAGTATATTGATTTTGCAATCTTTGTGAAAGTCTTGAATTGCTTGAAAAATTGGAAATCTGGAGAAATCGTCAGGTATCTAGATATTTCAGTTCCTACAATTGCAATCTTGTAAACTACTAAATTGCTGGCTCTGGCAATTATTCACATGATATTCAGTGTCTGAGACCATGCCTTGGCGTGGCTAGTGAATTAATTTACAATTCGTCCTAATATGTTCATATGTTCTGATATGTTCAAGGACAATAACGATGACCTTGGACATGGACATGGACATGAGAAAAAAATTATTGTACACCATAAAATCATCAACCTGACATCACAGGATGCAAGATGGGCTAATGGGCTAACTCATGATGTTTTTCTTGGTATATCAAGTTGTATAAGGCATTTTTTTTGAAGAATTGCAGCAGGGAGTTTAACGGGATTAAAGTCATGGAACCCAATTTGTCACATTCTTCACAGATACGAAGCAAATAAAGAATTCTTGGTTCCTGTAATTCCTGTTGTGGTACATCTATGAATTCCGAGACATCTGTAAATATGCATCCTACACATGTTACATTGATCCCAACATCAATAGAAAACCGTTATATAATTTCCATGCCTCATAATTCTGTCTGTGACATTTTTTTGGTAACTTCACTTATAATTTATAATTTTTTTGCAATCATCAATAATTTTAATAATGTACAAAATATTAAATTTTCTATGGGATCTTCAACCTTGTACTTTATAATTTAGAAACTTACGATTTTTGTTTAGGTTTTACTTGCGCTTTTCAAAAATAGTAACTTTTGATTTAGGTTCTGATCCAGATCCAGATCCAGGGTCAGGGCAAGGTCCATATTTAGAATTAGATTTATGGATCTGGCTATTTCCTGCTTTTTCTTCTCTTAAACTTGCCTCCCCGATATTTTGAATTTTTTTTTTGCAATTACAAATGTCTAATTTAATGTCTATAAATCTTACCGTTGAGAATTATATGTTATAAGGTACATAATTTGGAAGAGATCCACTGGTTTAGAAATTATGAGGCTTGGGTCTTTTTCACCGATTTTCATCCTTCCCGCTGGTTCCTTTCTTAGTCATTCCATCCGATAGTTCTGGTTCCTTCTGAGCCAGATCTGATCTGGGTCACGTGGAAACACGAGTTCCGGCCGCCTGGGTCACTACTACAACTCCTATCAAAAGGACTAAAACAGAGGTTCAAAACGCTAAAAAACAGCGTGAATCAACTCAACCATCCACCACGAGGGTCCTTCATCTTTTCCAGGGCCCAAACCAACCCTTGCTCACTGCCAATCCCACCATTACTCCGATCAATACAACTGATCACGTGACACATCCGGACCTCCATTTGTAACTGTCATTTCGCGCTTCCGAATCAGGCAATTCATACACACCAGTCAATCACTTATCCTTGCACCCATCTAACATTCAAGTTAACCTTCACTTATCACTTACTTCTTCTTATCCCACAAATGGCCCTTTTCCAGAACTTTAACGCCCACACGTTGCGCTCCACTCGAGGGTTCAAACTCAAGCGATCATCGCCGATTTCTAGTCCTCAACCGGTATCCAGTTCCGCGTTTCCAACAACATCATATCAAGGAGACTTGAACCAGCCATATCAAACTATTCATCTTAACAACGGTAGTGGCGGCCAAGCGGTATCGACCCATAAAGATATCAGAAGTTATGCGGAACAAACCTTGGGTTCTGACAACGCTTTGATCCAAGCAGTTAAGCTTCCACAAGACGAAGATATTAATGAATGGTTGGCCATCCATGTGGTCGACTTCTATAACCAAATCAATATGTTGTATGGAGCTATCACTGAGTTCTGTTCTCCTGTTACATGTCCAAGAATGATCGCTACCGAAGAATATGAATACTTATGGCAAGAATCCTCCAGTAATGGTTCTGGGGCTATGTCACTGCCAAAGAGACCAGTATCATTACCAGCATGCGAATATATTGAGAACTTAATGAACTGGGTCCAAGGTTTCTTTGATAATGATAACATCTTCCCATCCAAGATCGGGGCTCCTTTCCCTCAACAGTTCCCTACATTGGTCAAGACTATTTTCAAGAGATTGTTTAGAATATATGCTCATATTTACTGTCACCATTTCCATGAAATAAGTGAATTGGGCTTACAAAGTCATTTGAACACTTCCCTCAAGCACTATGTTTTGTTTGCCAACGAATTCCTGTTGATCAGTCAAAAGGATTATGGTCCTTTGGAGGATTTAGTGGAGACAATGTTGAAAAAGTAAGCAAAGCATAGCAAAACAAAGCAGTATATCGCAAGCGATGCAATGAAAAAGAACAACAAGAACGGAGGTGAGTGGCTAGTAATGAGTCTGTGGACGAAGTTGGACAAATGTACTTTAAATTTTAGAAATATTATTGATAATTTAAGTTTAGGGATTTTCCTCTTCAATTTAGAAAATATCCATTTGAAGCTGCCAACGATAATACCAGTGGTTCAGAATGATTGAAATGAAATATGAAATTAGAACCAGAAGAAAATTGGAACAAATAACGAAAAAAAATTAGCTTTAAGAGGCTTTTAAGAGCTTCAGACGTCCAACTCCAACAGACTCAGAGCATGGGCTGAAACCCACACTTACCCGTTCATTACAATCAACCACCTCCATTATATACCATTCGTTGTAATGGGACTTTATTTGGTGATTTTGGAATTAGCGTATGGGCACGGAACAAATGATTAAAATGTGTAGAACAGTATAAATAATAAATGATGAAAACGAAACAGTGTATGAACAGTAGAGATGGTAGAAGAGTAATTACAAAGTGGTGAAGTGACCATTAAGGCCATTTATTCAATACAAATATAAATGTATATTACTTTATCGTTATCTATATCGATTTATGTTGCAACAAAATGAAGTTACATTATAGTCATTTTTTGCACCCAATTTTTTTTGCACCTCCAAACATAAACTTAACCTGAAACAGTTTGATAGTTGGAAAGATGACTGTAGTGATGAAGCTGTTCTTCTCTAGTTTTGTAACAGCTTATTGAAAACTGTATTAGTGTTTTATTGATCAGCCCTTTTTGTATTACAATAACTGGACTTCGGCCATCATACAGAGATGGTCGGATGGATATTGACCAACTCTTGGTTGGCCCGATGGCTCTTCTCCCATAT
Organism: Suhomyces anneliseae; assembly: GCA_030568535.1. NCBI lineage: Eukaryota > Fungi > Ascomycota > Pichiomycetes > Serinales > Debaryomycetaceae > Suhomyces > Suhomyces anneliseae. The sequence continues at coordinate 275,245 of JAJMGB010000016.1, read as the reverse complement.
CCTCTGCCATTGGCATCTTCAACAAACCTACCAATTTAACATCCTCACGTTCAAGCTCTTCCAAAGAGTCGACTCTGTTTGAGAAGTCCTGAGATTGGTCCCATGAAGAAAGCACAAATATATAGTCTAGTAATCCTCTCCAGGTATGAGCCCAATTGGAGAAGAAAGGCTCTTTTCTATCGTTATCCAAACCAGCATTTTCAGGATGGACATTCTCGTATCCCACAGAGTATAATGAAATGGCTCTCATGTCAAGAGAATTGTGTACTTCTTCCATCTGTTTGACAAGAACAAGCTGTTCTTCTGTAGGTTGATAGTGTTCTGGAGCAGGATCACGAGGTTGGTCCTTTCCGAACTTCTCGATGTTTCCACCTTCTTCTTCCTGTTCATCATCGTCTTCTTCGGCACCCTCTACCAAACCACGGTTCTTAGAGTATTGATAAGATAAAGAGCATGATATCACGGTACTGGCACGGCCAGAAAAAGATACTGGTTTTGCAGCAATTGCCAAGTATGGACTGTCGAACGGCTGACTATTCATATCGCCAGCGAAGAAGGAATAAAAGCCTTTGGTGTTGCCCAAGACCTTACTCAAGAGGGATTGGAATTGTTTAATCTTGTAAAGAATCAAGTAGGTTTGACGAGTTCTTTCATAGGTACCGAATGGGTGCCAAAACAAGTGGGTAGTACCGATAATGATACCGTTCTTGCGGGCCAAATGAGGGTGTTGTTGAAGCACTGAGTTCAGGAACTCAAGATAACAGAAGAACCCCACGTTCTGGGTGATAGTTCTTGGAATAGGCAATTGTTCAGGTTCTCTTTCAGAGTCGTAACTGACAAAGCTCTGGTGCTTTACAGAGAACAATTTTTCTCGGTATACTATGGCCAAACCATGGTTCTTCATGTTGGAACGGTAGTACTTGGATCCATACCCCAATTTTTCAAATTCTTTCTTCCAAAACGAGTTATACTGAACAAAATCAAGTTCTTGAAGACACATGATATCAGCATTATAGTGTTTGATCTCTGCCAACAAGGCCCTGGACCGGTACCCCCATTTAAGGGCCGCACCGTTGGTAGGAAACAACTTTCTTCTGATCAATGCTTGCGCCAAAACGTTATAGGTCATGATCTTGATGGAAAAACCCGGCGCTATCTCCTGGTCCTTATACACTGGAAGAAGAGGTCTCTCAATGAAGAGCCTCTCTTCGACCTTGGCGGCCGGCTCGAGGCCCTGTTCGCGACGTTCCTGTTCCTTGGCCTGTTTCCTGAGATTTCTGAGTCTTCTTTGTTCTTCGATGTACTCGGGCGTGAGCTTGGAAGGGTCTACGGACTTCTTGGTCTTGGACTGTTTCTTAGACTTTGATTTACCTGAACTGGCCCCAGTATCTGATGCTGTGGATGCTGGAGTTGAGGTGGTTTCTGACTTGGTGGTACCGGTGGCGACGGCAATCGGCGGCTCGCTAGCATTGGACACGGTGGCCCCTTTGGCGTCCTTGGTGTCGTTTGTTCCTGTGGCTTCCATTGGCGTAGATGGTTCCTTTTGGCTCATCTGATTGTGACATATCGCACGTCTACAAAATGCTCACTTACAACAGACAAGCGCAACAGCGAAAACAGCGAATCTGATCTTCCCCCAAAAACAGCCGCCAGGAACAAACTCCCCGGATCCCCCACGAATCGGACGCCATTGCATCGTCACAGCACATCCCGTATCAATTGCTATAAAAGGACTAGAATCCGCCAACACCACCACTAGCACTACCACTTTTCCACGTCATCAACTCATACTTTACCAATTAACCAAACACCAGTTTACTGCCATGTTCGCTAAACTCGATATCCTTCAGGACAAGGTGTACGGGCTCTTGGAAGAGCTCCTCAAAGTAGACCAAGGAGAGACCATAGATGAGGTAAAGCTCGAACAGAGCAAGATCACCCGCAAGATCAACGACGTGTTGGTCCAGTACAAGGAGTACCTTGTGATACTAAAGCATAGAACCAAACGGAGCACCAGAGACCAATTGGCCCAAGTTGAGCTTTATGAGGCCAGATTGGCTTCTTTGAGAGTAAAGGTGCGATCCCTCCAGCTCTATGCCAACGAATTGAACATTGCTGCTGATCATAAGCGTATTTTGGACAAGTATGCCATTAAGGAATCAGACACAGACGATTTGTTGACAGAATCAGAAGCCAGAGACCAGCTCTTCGGAGCCAGAGGTCCTGGTAAGAAGGACGATGCCATTACCAATGCAAGTGCCAATGCTACCACAGATCAACAGATTCTTTCTCATAACAAGAAAATTACTTCCACACTTCAAGCCACCAAAGAATTGCTTTCAAGCACAGTTTTACAAAGTGAATTAAACATCGACTCTCTCGACCAACAGACCAAAGATCTCCGTAACTTGAATGAAGAGTACGTGCAATTCTCCGACTTGTTGAACAAGTCTAAGAATATTGTCAAGTTCATTGAAAAACAAGATAAAGCTGATAAACAAAGAATATACCTCAGTTTGGGGTTCTTTATCTTCTGCTGTGTCTGGGTCATATGGAGAAGAGTTTTAAGAACTCCAGTAAGAATTCTTCTTTGGTCATTCTTCAAGATCTTTAGAATTTTCAACTGGATCTTCTCTTCTGGTAAAGCAGTCCCATCGGTGTCAGAGGTCGTGAATACAGCCGTCGAAACCGCTACTGCTGTGGTAGAAAGTGCCACATCGGCAGTAGAGACAGCCACATCGGTAGTGAGCTCTTTTGATTTCGACAAGGAGTTTGTCATGGACATAGACCTGGTGAGTCTGATAATCCAGACCACTACCGAAATTCTCATGGACGAATTATAGGAGAAATAGCATAAAAATTCCAAGTGCCCATAATGATAAAATATTAAAGTAACAAGGATTCACATTTGACCAAACTAATGTTTGATGAACAATTACAATTGAAACTATAACAATTGATATCATTTAATATGATTATATAACACCACTATCAACTAGTTACTACATTTATTAATACACATCATTGAGTTGATAGAATGAAAAGTCAATTGAGTTTGAGGTTCCAACATACATACCAAAATCCAGCCTTTAATTGTGCAAGGTGACAAACGATATCCAAAACCCACACTCGTATTACCAAAGCTCAGGCAACTCATTTGATAAAATCTACAGTTAATTGTTAGTTTACCTTTTCATTATACCATTATATAGCTAGTCAAAATTTATCTATGAAATCACAACTCATTGACCAATATCCTTTTTGGACAAATTATAGTTTGAACTGAATATTCAATTATTCAGCTCATTTTTGTACTTGTATTTATGGAGAAACAACCTTGACGGAGTTACCGTTAGCCTTAGAACTGTCAAGAGCAGCAGCAACAATAGCTAAGTGGTGGAAAGCCTTTTCTGGAGTAACAACGACAATAGACTTATCGTTAGCTTCGACGGCCTTGGCGAAGTTGGTGAATTCTTCAATGGTAGTGTTAACTTCATCGACTTCAATAACAGTCTTTCCAGAAGCTTCAGCAGCAGAACCACCGGTTTGGTAAGTGATGGTTGGCTTTGGTAAATCTGGAGAGAAATCGTAGATAATAGAACCGTTGGTACCGTAGATGGTGAAGTGAGACTTCTTGTCAGTAGCACCGAAAGTAGAACCATAGATGAAGGTACCAATAGCATTGCTCTTCAACTTAAAGGTGGAGAATAAGACATCGACATCACCACTTTCTTCTCTGACTTGCTTGGTTAAACCGGAAACAGATTCAACTTCACCCAAGACATCGGTCAATAAAGCTAATTGATGGACACCACCATCACTCAAGTAACCACCAATGTGTTCTGGCTTCAATCTCCAAGGAGTGTTGATGTATTTGTGTTGGTTGAAAGCACCAGTAGCAGAGTAAGTGAAAGAAATAACTTCACCAATCTTTGGTAAAAGATCTTGTAAAAGCTTGGTAGCCTTACGGAAAGACCAGTTTTCTAAAACACCAATTGGAACATCAGAAGACTTGGCTAATTGAACGATTTCTTTAGCTTGATCTAAGTTGGCAGCAATTGGCTTTTCAAAGGCCAATGGCTTCTTGTGCTTAACAGCCAACTTAACGACATCTAAGTTGTATTGAACTGGTAATAAAGCATCAACAAAGTCGATCTTGTCATTTTCGAAGATTGCTTCAAGAGAGTCAGTGACTTGAGATTTGTCAATGTTGGCCTTTTCAGCAAAAGCTTCAGCCTTAGCCTTAGTTCTGTTGTAAGCAGCAACTGGAGTCAAGTTTGGAATTTGTTGAATGTTTGGTAAATGTTCATCAGTAGCGAAGATACCAGTACCCACCACGGCTAAGTTTAAGTTTTTAGAAGACATTATGATTAATTAATTTATTTGAAGGAAGAATTGATAGTTTTTCCTGAAAAATTTGGTGCAAATGGATTAAGATTTATACCAATCGGAAAAACTTCCACAATGTGGTTTCTTGCCTTGGCGATGGTTCCCCCACCTTTTTTCAGATCCGAGTCACGTGTTGGGAACGACCTTCCCCGAATTTTTGATTTTCCCCCAAATTCGTTTGTCAACTTTTGTGAAACGGAAGGTCCATCACCGTGAAGGTCGTTGCGACCTTACTGTAAATTATGATTTGTCATGATTTGTCAAATTGTGGCTATGAAACAGTATTAGATTTGGTAGCTTTGGTGGTTATTGATTTGTAAGATGATCATGAACCAAAGAGGTTTTAAATCCGTCGCTTCTTAACCATTATCCACAGTTTAACTGTGGTAACATTGAATATGTGGTTAAATATTTAGGGTTGCTTTTTCTGGATGCAACTTCTTATATTGTAATAATATGAAATGTAGAAGTTGGTGAGTGGGTAGGTCCATCAGGGAGATGAGCAATGAGCCACTTGGTATGAGGTAATGGTTAGCAGATAAGTCATGTATTGAAACATGATGAAAGACTAGTGAGTCATTAGATCCACTGGGTTTTGGTGGTTAGGTAGTAGTTTGGGTATTGGTTTGGTTTGGTGTCTGATTAGAGGATGGAGCCACTAGAAAGTCCATTTTGTATACCATATTTTTCACTCTTGTAGATGGCGGATGTCCAGGTGCTAGTTTAACGTTGTTTCTCCTGTTTTTGGAGGAATCGAGCTCCTTAAGTACGTTGAGAATATTAAATTCCGACATTATTCTTTTTTGCAACTTTAGCAAATTTTTCAAAAGGATCTGGTGCTTATTGTACTTAATTTCGCAGTCAATTTGTAGGTCATAGACTTCATTAATAGTCTTGCGAAGAGGACTGTAGTTGATTTCAAAGAACCTCCTCCCATAAGAAGAGAACACAAGTGGAAGCTTGTACTCTATGTTGACTATCCATGATTGGAAAAGGTAGTTGAAGTCTTCAAATAGGGTGTGTAATAGTAAGTCCGATGGTGTAAAGTACCTAAGGTTGATAGATATGGCCAGAACACTGTTGACCTTAATTGTAACGTCACTGGTATCCTTATGATCAGTATCCTGATTATCGTCATTAACTATTACCTTCTTTTCGTCTTCGAGTTCTCGTTCATCTTTCACTCCCTTGGGCTCCTCCTTCACTAAGTCGTTCATTATCTGAGGAAACATAGAGCACTTTAGCCCCAAGTGGATCCCTTGTTTCATAATCAACGACTTCTCGTAGCCCAATACTTCCCATACTTTAGACTCCAATAACCTCATCCCCAATCGTTCTAGCAAAAAGTCGTAGTGGCTTCCGGTGATATTCTTCCCGTTGATAAACACATTGATACAGAGCTGGTGTTAGAGACATGTTTGGACTGGTAATCCGTTCAATTGTGATGATATTACTTACGTGAAAACTGGAGCTTGGCACGATCAACTGACTGGCTGTTTCATTGTCGTCTAGTTCCCATTGGTACTCCATACAGGCGTAGTTATCGCCTCTTCTTATGGTCAAGCACTCCATGTCGCAATGGCTGTAAAACTGATAGGAAGAGGTCGCGAAATCATCGTAAGACATCACCAACCGAGTGGAGAAGAGTACACGAATAGAAGACCAGTTGCCCCATAGTCACACATATAAAGAGTCGATTCCAACCATCTATCACTCCATATTGCCATTGGACATAACTAGTACCGAGAAACACCAGATCAACACCTCCAAAACTGTATATATCTGATTCTACATCTTCCTAGAGCCGCCAGATCATCTCCATCATAACACCAGATAACACGTCAGAACACCCACCAACATGTCCAAGATAGTAATACGAAACGGCCAAGCCGTTCTCTCGAAGCCAGTCATAATGTCACACGCTCAGCTTCAGCTGGAGCTTTCACAAGTCCCGTTCAAGCGCAAGCTCCTCATCTTCTATAAACAGTTCTACAAACTCCGTAATTTGATAGACAGTGGAGATACAGTCAGCAGAATCAAGTACCAGAACATCTTAAAGAGACATTTTCGTCATATATCATTCCCTAAAAGACGTGAAATTGTCCTCAAGGGCGAAGTGGATACAACTATAGATGAAGATGAGCTAGTCACCAGAATGAACAATACTTTGGCATTTGTATTCAATTCAACAGTCAAGAGAACAGACGAATTTGACGATACAGAGATCAATTTTTACGAAGACGTCAAGAAGACCAATGCTGACACCATGGAGAAGTCAATTCTTTCTACAATCCTAGAAATGGAGTACCAGAAGCCTGATGATATCAAGTACGATTTTGTGTACAGCTGGATCCCTCGATTAAATACTGAATTACAGAGATACGACGAGTTCTTGCAAAAATCCAAACTGGGCAAGGGCTTTAAGAGCAAAGTGCCATTGAACTACGTGGGGTTTAAACAATACGAGAAGACGTTGATGAGACTTAACGAAGTGCACAAGTTGTGCTTGTAAGGGACCAGAACGAAAAGGTACCATTTTTGGCCCATAATGAGCTGAAAATTTTCAATTTAATGCAGATTGACTCTGAAATGGATTAAATAACGAGACTTCAAAATCCAGAGTCGATTTTATTGCCCGAAACCTTTTCTTCTTCACTTCATGATTGCCTTTCTAGAGGGCCTTCATGTTCCAATTTGTACCTGCACTTGGTACCTGACATTTAGTATCGCTTCCTGCACACACCCAAACCAATACCAGTTTCAAAGGTCATGGCAACTATACTTCTAAGTACTATTAATCATGGGTTGGTTTTCATCAAAGCCTAAGGATCAAGGGCCAGCTTTGGGTCCTACTCAAATTGAGCAAAGATCGCATCAGTCTGTTAATCTTGGTGCCAATGGCGGCCGTCCTGTGGAGAACCATCAGTCAGATATCAACACTACTCTTGAACAGATAACAGATCAAGACACTTCATTGGATATGAAGAAGGTCGACTTGAGTGTCAAGTCATTAGACGATACTGTGGGTGAATTTGTGGGTGCCAAGCCTAACAACTTGTTCATTATTGATGGTGAAAAGGATATTAGTGAAAGTATTATCTGTACCAGCAATGGAACTGGTGGAAAGACCTGTTTGAAGCTTGGGGCCAATTCAATTGAACTTTTCAAGACCATGCAGAAATTAGAATACTTCTGTTCTTTGCCGGATGATATCGATGCTACTTACTTTGAGTGCAGAAAGATCAAATGAGCCAATTGAGTTATTAGCTCATTTCAAGCACGTTTTAAATTAAAGGAACCAGTCCACTAAGATGAAATGATATACCAATATCAAGTTTAGCCATCGTTGAGTGACATACTCAGTTTGCTTCACAAACAGGTGATGAGTATCAATATATATAAATAACGGAAAGAAAGAATTTCAGACCAATTGATAGCATGGCTATTTTTTATTGGGACTGTCTATATAACTACGAGTATACGAGTATACGATGATTTCTAAGTAGACTGTAATTCATTAATATGTATACATAATCTTGATGCTAGTGTAACAGAAGGCATTAAATGCATGCAAATAAATATGACTGTGAGATGAAGGATGAAACCAATTGGAGGGAATTATTATACTGATGTATAAGACCAATTGATTCAATTTTTGATTATTAATTGATTTGTTCTTTATTATTCAGGCTGTTTATACCATGAAGGATTCACCACAACCACAAGTACCCTTGGAGTTAGGGTTCTTGAAGATGAATCTGGAAGATAACTTGTCATCTAACCAGTCCATTTCGGATCCGACAATGGAAAACAATGCCTTGGAATCAATCAACACCTTGACGTCATCTTGTTCAATAAGTTCATCGAACTTACCAGGGGAATCGACATACTCTAAGTTGTAAGTCAATCCTGAACAACCTCTATTCTGCACTCCGATTCTGATTAATTTTGGTTGTGGTTGGTTCATCAATCCACGTAAGTGCTCTACTGCGTTTGGACTTAATGTAATCAATGCTTTTCTAGGACGTAATGCTCTTCTCTTTTTAGTTTTGGTTTGAGTAGTAGTAGTATCTGTGTTGGTTTCGCTGACCTTTGGTTCTGGAGCTGATTGGACCTTTGGTTCAGCTGGACTAGTGGTTGCTTCTGCGGTTGGACCTGTCACACTAGGAGAGTCTTCTTTGGCAGGAGTTTCCATGGATAACCCTTTAAGGGAACGGTTGGAAAATCTGGAAGTTCTAGATCTTCTAGTTGTGCTTTGAGTACTACTTGATTCTTGTTGTGATTGTGATTGTTGTTGTTGTTGTTCTTGTTCTTGTTCTCTTGGGAAACTTAAAGAATGCTTAGACCACTTATTGGAAGATCTACTTCCTTCATTCTTGGATGCTATCGAGTAGTTTAAACCAGAGTAAAAACTATTATTATCACTTGGACCAGAAGAACGGATGGTTTGCATAAACCTCTTGGATCCTTCCTTGGTGGCCTCATTGGATATATATCTTCTATTAAGATTGGATATGTTCAATAACACTTGTCTTCTTGCTATCATATTTGGATCTTATTGATATTATTTTGGTTTGCTATTTTAGTTGTTTGTTCACTATTGAAACTTTTATTTTATACAAGTGAAGTTTTATATAAGGACCAGCTTAAAAAAAGTTATTATGAGATGAATGATGAAGAAGATGATGATGATTTAAAATAGTAATGGTAAATGAGAATGATTTGTAAGTAAGATGATTATTTTGTAGGGTCAGGTTTGGGCGGAGTGCACTACTTTTTTTTCCCCCAGCTATTAGGGTGACCATGACATAAGCTTAGTTTCTAGGGCTGTGATTGGCTGGATCTCCGGTGCAGGACCCGCTTCCGACTCTCGGACTAGGTCACGTGATGAAAATGGATCCAGGGTCACCAAGATCATTGAAGTCAGTGCGAAGTCAAACTGTGAGGTCACACATAAACGAGGGCACCAACAAAGTTGGAGTCACTGGGGAAAATGGGGTTGTGTGCAGGACACGGTAATCACAGATCCGAACCGTTGGATTGGCCAATTGGGATTACGTAATGAATGGGTAATAAAGTCATTGAAAAGGTACAAATTAACCAATTAACAAGTTAGAACGGGGTAATAATATATACATTATTACTAGCTACTATATAGGTGTTCAAAGGATGGAATTATTTGATTTCTTTGTTTGGCAACTACACAGTGCTGGGCCCTAAAGGCAGGACTTTAAATAACCCAAAATGATTAATGCCCAAGCTTCAGTTTCTATAGTTTTTGTTTTATGTAAAGATCAAGATTATTGAATGACTATAAGGGAAAACAGCATAGATAATTTCAAATATAGCATTATTGGGTCAAAGAAAATTTTAGAGCGTCAATTGTATAGTCCAATTGTGAAATACTATATATATTGTTTAATATTGTGAAAAATTGGCAAAATCACAAAAATTAATTAATTAATTTGAGCTGTTGGAGATAGAGTTAAAAGATGCAATTGAACTATGATTCTTACTCAAAATAAGTGCTAATGGTAAAAATATAGATGTTCCTGTTGTATAAATTGCCAAAGACTATATAGTAATCCAAATACTGGTCTAATATTAAGTGTATGGAACAGCCCCAGCTTAATAGAATACTTGAAATTGTAGTCCCATGAAGTTGTCTTGGATTAGTTCGTACCAAGGATGGTAGGTTTGGTATTTTTATGTCTCTATAGTACAAGATCTTCTCACCCAATTGAAAGTCCAGCCAAGAGACCCGAGACACATGAAATATCGTTCCATACATACACAAAAATCGTTTAGACCCTACAATAACTTCCTTCACTAGTATAGTGAAGAATTAAAAGTGGTCAGAGAAACGTTGGTAAATTAATGCTACATTGTGCAATTTTTCACTATTTCTGTAATTGTACAAGAATAGACCAAAATGGAAATTGGTTGATCTTTCAGCTACTAATTGTACAATTGACTCTGATTTACCCCCTAAACGTTGGTTCAATTTCAGACCTAATTGGCTGAGTATGGAACTTCTGTCTGATGCAACATCTGGTGGAATATCCATGTGACTTCCACATTTAAGTTATAGTTTGTAGCACACTATTCCGTGGTTATATGAAGGATAATACTATTTTCTGAATACGAGCTACATACCGAACCGAACTACGAGGATGATACTGTACCTGTAGAAGTACTGTAACACCCAATATACTAAAGACGCCTTTAATGGCCTTGGTTTTCAATTACCTAATTACCCACATTTACGACTGGACCATGTGACTAAAAAGTGGAGTTAGCAATTACTAAATCCGACTAAAGTATAGATTGCGACATGGTTATCACTAGATGGGAAATTTTGGCCTAAACGGTATTTTGTGCAATATAATAAAGATAAGGTTTTCTCCCTAGTTATTTCAAAGGACAATCCCCTACACGTGTTTGTACCACACGGAATACTACAAAGGGTCTGGTACTTACTAATAGCTTTAGGTATAATTGAAGTATGGTGGTGAATTGGTAAAATTTTTCAATAGTGAAAATTTTCCACCTACAATAACTTGGTAGTTAATTGAAGCGAGTTACTTAACGAGATAACCCTGCTTTTTGTGACTATGTCTGGGGAGGTGGGTGCTGTACGTAGTTACAAGATATTTTTTTGCTCTAGCATTGGTTTTAAACCATGTAGGTATCATGTAAGCCGTGTGCCATGGAAATTGGCATATATTCCATTACGCCATTTATGCCATAGCAATTTACAGGTCTAGTATACCCTGAAATTTAATGATAGAAAAAGGCGGGGACATCCGAACACCTGAATAATATCAATATGTTAGGGCAGGCCAGTACTTGGCGTGACACTGTAGGGGTAGGGGGAATTTTCGTAAGGGTCTTTTTTGCCTTGTTCTTTTTTTTTGTTCTTGTTGTCCGCCTTGTAATAGGGTACTGTTGGGTGAAGGGACTGGTAGGGCCAAAAATATTGCGAAAGGGTGTTTCACCGTGAAACTGCCGAATTGCTGTGAAACAAGTTGCCTAGCTACCCATGAAAAGAGTGAAAAATTTTCAGTTTCTTGGGGCCATGGGCTTATGGGGCTGATCTGCCCCTTCAGCTGGTTTACAAGTTGCTTAGAGTGATGTAGCTGGAATTTTTTAATAGGTTTCCAGCCCACTTATAGATATACTATATAGATAATGACAGATAAAGATAAAAAATGATAGAATCTTTGTTTTTTTTTTGTTTGATAGTACAATGGGTATTAATAGTGACAAAAACACTGCCAGGTAGTAGATAATTTCTGGACAGTAATGGTATAATTGTAACAAGTTTTTTTTTGGCCGAAACATTTCTGATAATCGCAGATTGATATCAGATAATTGTTAGGCAATATAATAGCAATGAATAATATATGAAATGTCCAATAATCAGTATGATATTGGATAATGTTGTACTAATGAAGTTAAAAAAAAAAAATGAAATAACAATTCCGATAATCAGATTAAGACATCAGTCAATTGTTATATAATACAAAGGGATGTTCATGTCAATTGGTGACAGTGGAAGGTGGGAAAATATGGATCCCTTTTAAAATTTAAATAGTTGTTTCTTTCGTTATTCGTATCTTTTCTTATTCATTTACTCATTTGCTCATTGAAACCCCAATTCCATCTTAATTTGGATTGTAAATTTTTAATCCATTCAATATCGATAGCTTTCTTGGGATAGGTTTCTTTGGAACCAAATAACCCTGAGCGAGTATTTTGGTCTTTGTTATAAGTGTATCCTTCTGGAATACTATTTAAAAAGTTCAAACGACCAATTAAGTTTTCTGAAAAAGGTTTTGATTGTTTTTTAGGTTTGTAAAAAGACCTTTTGGATGCAATTTGTTGTTTTTTGTCGTATTTATCGTGAATAGATTGAAAAATACCTAATAATTTCATGTTGGAATTAGAGTCTTTGCTTTCTTGAATATGTTCTTTTATTTCCTTAGGAGTCACTGCTGGATGTGGGGTAGGATTGTTCAATTCATTTTCGTAAAGTTCATTAAAGAATTCCTCGTACGATTCCACACATTCTCCACAGATAAATTCATTGTAGACCTGGTTAACCTTGGATTCTTCTTGTTGTCTGGATTTCTTGAACTTCTTGTTATTGTTGATAATAGAACTGATTTCGTATAACGGTCTTTCACAGAGTTCACAGTATTTCAAGAGATCAGAGCCAGGGATCTTACCAAAGATCTCCTCTAAGTTTTCGGATCTAGTGTAGTTGAGCGAAGGTCTACCTTGATAATCATTGGAGATGGTTCTCTTGTTGTTTGGTTTAGACTCGGTAAATGGAGACATGTCAGAACCAGCAAAGGTTCTGTTGGATCCTAATTCCAGAATGGATTTCGATAAATGCAAGTTGTTGTTATTATTAAAGATTCTTTGCTTAAAAGTAGCCAAAGATTTTTTTCTATTGAGTTCGTTAGTTTCGTCATTAATGCTAGGACCATATTCAATACTAATACTGTTATTGTTATTGTTATTGTTGTTGATAGATGCGGTCCGAGGAATACTACAGGGATGATCGTTGGCCATGTAGTCTTCAATCAACACGATTGGATCGTGGTGTTCTTCATCATCGTCCTCATCGTCTTCTCCTTCGTCAAATGTGGTGCTTTCAAAGGTCTCATCAACATCCACTTCTTCTGTGGAGGGAATACTGGAGAAAAGCGCCTTCAGTGATTTCAGATCAAGCGAATGGATGCTGCCTTCTTTGTGCTTTGGCTTTGGAGGAGGAGGCAATGGAAGTGACGTCAAGGTGGTGTCGTCAATGAGGTCTAGTTTGCTGGGTTGGTGGATCAAGCTGTTTGTTAGCGAGTCACGCTTAAGACGACCTATACTGGTAAACGATTCTTCTCTCTGGAGTGGAGGCGCCAACCGGCTCAAATTGAGGTTGGTACTGGCGATAAGCGACGGATCAGGGTGGAACGGTCTGCTTGAGGTGTTGATAGAGGTGAAGTTGGTATTATTATGGTGATGGTTATGGTTGTAGGTGTTGGTACCGTTGGTACCGTTGGTGGTGGTGGAGTTCCCGCTAGCGTTAGCGAGGCCCGCAGTACCACTGCCTAACGGTTTAGCAGCAATCGGGGAGACGCCACGGTTGCAACTGGAGTTGGGGCCGGCTGCAAGGCTGGCCATATCCACTAGCGATGACGCAGACATAGGTATCGAGAGGATATGGTGGTGTTATATGGGGGTGTGTAAAGTGGGCGGGTGGGAGACAAGGCTACCTATACTAAGTGTGGTGGTTTAGCAACTGAAAGCCAGTACAGAAAAACCCAAATAAGAGATACTGGGTTACAGATATAGTGATGGGAAAAAAGTTGTGGGCTGAATGCAGGACCGCCGTTTGTACAGGATGCACCGGCGAAAACAGGTAAATACAGGTAAATAAAGCATGTACAGGACGGGTGGGGGTTGTTTGTACAGGATGGTAACATATGGGGCCTTAAGGCCAACAATATGGCATGAAAAAAAAAAAAATGGGGAGAGCGAGTGAGGGCACATATTTGTGGATCTAGACCAAAAATCCATAGGGCCCCAAATCACCGAACCAATCAACAAAGGGTGCGTTGGTGGGTACGCCATACCCCTCTCAAATACGAAGAGTAAAAGGTCAGCCAGTTGTAGTACCGTATGTAATGGATTGTTGACCTTCGTGCCAACCGATGAAATACGTACATACATAAATACGTCGTGTTTTTTTGAATACGTTAAGCCTTATACGCTGTACTATAGTGTATAGTTTAAACCCTACCGATGTGTCTGCATGGTGGCGCTCAAAGACTGTAGGTGCACACTACAGGTATGGTGTGGTTCGGGTTGGTTGTTGGTGTAGGAAGAAAATTTCTATTTTCGTTCTATTCTAGTCTCTAAGGTTTTATTGTATTGTATGGCCCAATTATGGGCCAAGTGTTGCGATCCCGCCTGGTTTGCTAGTGGGGGAGCTACTATGAAACGTACTTTCGGATCGTGAGATCGGCAGCCTAACTGGATTATGATCGGCTGTCGGGCTGATATGGAACATAGGAAAGGCACGTCTCAAATAGGTAAAATTCATTGTCACGTGACGAAAACACTAGCCACCTAAAAACCCAACCCAGCCCAAGGCACCAACTCCTCATGCCCAACGCACTAACTATAGAGGGGGACCTGCGATAGTGTACATGACTATTTTGGTCTAATTCAGTCAGTATACGTATTGGGTGATATTATACACAATCATTGTCAGTTGGGGATATTGGTGAATTATTGGTCGGTAACTCGGCTCAATCCAGTCCCACAGGCTCATGCATGTTCCACGTGAATATTTAGTAGTGGCTTCAGGGCAAATCCGGATCTCTGTCAATTCTAACCAATTATTCGATGGAAACTGTCATGTCAACCAAAAGCCAGCGGCGTTGTTTCATTTCACTCGTCTAGTGCCAAAAAAAGAATCACCTTTAGCCGGGTCACGAGCCCGCCTGCACTTTACACCTTGCAAAAAAAAAAGTACTAGTACTTGTGCTTGTGCGTGTGCGTGGCTGGACTTGTCTACATTAGGTAGTGCTAGGTACTGTCAAGTCCTGCGTGTGGCCTACGGTTGCAAAAATACATATCGTACATTAAACAACAATAACGTATGATTGTTGTTCATTAGCTGAGGTTGCAATCCATATATGAGGTCTAGCGAGAGCACTAGCGTTATAGTAGCATAGTAGTAGCATAGAAATAGTAGCAGCATATTAGCATATTAGTATTGCCTAATTCACACAACTGCATTGACTGGCAATTGTGTTTGTGAGCGCCTCGATCTTAATAACTCCTCATACAGCACGTCTCCATCATTAGCATCATTAACCCAATCAAGAATGTCGTTAAAGATTCTTTGGGAAATCAACTTATCCATTTCCAACTCTTGTTGTCTCATTTTAAGCATTAATGTCTCACAAACCTCAATTAATATGGAAATACCACGATATTCTTGTCTTCTTTTAAATTCTATAATTGGTTGCCAGTTACTTAATTGATAATTGAATCTTAATTCAAGAACAGATAAGTTTTGGAAGTAGTAGGTTGGGTTTGGACGGGTGAGAATGAGAGGAATAGACTGGTTGGTGATAAATGGACAATTGTTTAATGATAATCTTTGTAAGCTGCGGCTGCAATGAATAGCTAAATCCCAGACACATTTATCACTGATATGACATCCAGCTAAGCCGACAGTTAAAAGGTTCTTATTGTTGTTGATCAACAATGAAATGCTGTTGTCGGTGATGAGATGACCCTTTTGCTTTCTACCAAAGTTTATATTCTGTAATTTATGACAATTTTTAGCGATCTGATAAACACCCGAGTCGGATATTAATTCACACGCCCTGATATCCAAAACTTCAAGGTTTGGACAATATTTACTCACCATGATAAGAAATTCATCATCAACAACTCGGGAGCCAGTGATAACCAATTTCTTTAATTTATGACCACCGGTTTGAAAAAATTCAATGGTTGGACATAATTTTGGACACATGTAAAGTTCGAGCCATTCCAATTCGGAAAAGTCGATATGGTCCAACACTTGTTCAATTGCATTTTGCTTCAACATAAATAATTTGTGTAACACAAATGCAGTTGGTTTAAGTTTGAGAGTGGACTGAGGCGAAGAAACGGTACGAATCAACTTGTTGAATTGGATTTCATCGCTAAAGTATAAGTTTTTGCATAATAATTCCTTAGAAACCTGATAAAATAACCGGTTCACTTGAAGACAATTGTATAATACACCCGAGCAATCATCTCTAGATTTAGGAGTGTCTTTTAAAGCAGACTCAGCTTGTTGTTTGGAACCATGAATTAACATGGCATGTTTATAGGAAAGAGGTTTTCTTCTTACTGGAGTAGCCTCTTGAGGAATGCAAGTGGTTTGTAAAGAAGCATATTCAACAATTTTATATACCAATTCAGGTACATCAAAAATTGAAGGAGCAGCAGGTGGTACAGGTGGAAGTAATAATGCAGGAGGAAGTTTATGAGTTTTATGACTATCTTCAAAGAAATATTGTCTCACAGAAGATTTATGTTTAAGTGGAGATGAGTTTGGAGTTTCATCATCTTCTGTAAGATCTGGTAAAGATTCTAAATCATCAGAAGAATCATTAGAATTATTACTAACATAACCAGAACTGAATGAAAAATCCAGTTCATAAAATAAATTAGATGGAGATGAATGGGTGGATGGGGATGTAGGAACTCTAATATTTTTTCTTTTAAAGCTTGCAGACCTTAAAGGTTTTTTAGCCAAATGGGCTAAAGATGCAGATAAAGAGCGAGTTGCAACTTTACGCGTAGGTGAAGTATTGATGGTAGGACGAGAAGAAGATGAGGAGGATGCTAATGACACCGACTTCGCCCTTTTAGGAGACGAGGTGAGCAATGGACTACCATTCATACATTCGTCTTCCAAGAATGGGTTAAATTCATAGATTCTGTTATCAATATGAGTGGCATATGGTAATGGCAGTGTATTATTGTAGTTCATAGTATGCAAAAAGATTATTAGTATTAAAATTAGTAAATGCAATTATGGGTGGAAGAATTGAAGAAACATGCAGACAAGTTTAGTAAGGATTGGATAGGGTTAGAAACGCAAGTCAATTGATAGTGTATAGATGAATGTTGGCAGTTACCCTTTATAGATAAGATAGATAACAGGGTTGTGCTTGGTAGTGGTAGTGGTAGTGTGATGGGGTGACAAAAGAGGGACTGTGATGGGATTTATGTTGCTAGAGCCTAACACTCTAAAAGAGATGATACCTTTTCACTGAAATCAGGAAAAGCTTGTCTATAAATACTAAGACCAGTTATTTTATCCAAGAAGGCTTTTTTTGACCTCCCCCTGCTATTTACCAAGCTCGCTTATGCATAGACAGCATTAACAGCCAGTAGAATACATTGTGAGCATTACCAGCCACTGTAAATCTGGTTGCCAGGAAGGGAAACGCAACACTAAACTAGAAGCACCACCAGAACTTGAAACAATACCTCCACTGCCAGCTCTAGTGACAGGTAATATTTTCGCGGCCAAGTGGCTGGCTTTTGGGCCCAATTATCCGTCATGACGGGTCGCAGATCACGTGACTCCGCATACTTTCACCCCAAAGTACGAGTGCGACTGCTACAGTGCTGGCTGAACCTGAAGCTGGTAGGGCTACGAAGAGCATCGAGTTCAGGAACACCTTGTATTATCAGGATCATGAGGGGGCAGAGGGCTTGTGGGACCTGACTGGGGCTAGAAAATCGAAGGTGTAGAAGGTCCAGAAGTACCTGAGCACTCATAGTTCACCTTTCAATGCAAGATGTTTTTCTTTAGTTTATCTGACTGCATAAATCGAGGCTTTCAACACTAAAATGCATTATTGACAAAGGGTTTCTCCAGCATGAAATGAGTTCCTTCTATTTAAAAAGTCGTGCTGTGGTAAGGGTTATTTTAAACCTGATATTATTGTGAACAAAACCGCTTAATTGCCAAGTAAAAGATACGGCATCAGGAATGTCATAATCTATAAAATATCTGGCTTTGGTAAAAAGAGTAACAAGAACAGACCAGAAAAAAACGCGCCTGATATTTAGTACTACTTCACCGAATCGCCGGTGGACACTTATTTTGTAACTATTTTGTTAATATTTGTTAATAATTGTTATTTTTGTAACGCTGATCAGTACCGTAAATGTCGTGATTTTTACCACATAGCTTTTTTATTTGGTCCCAAAGGGTATAAAAATACGAATTCGTACTCATATTTTTTAGCCCCAGTTCGGTGATGCATCATGGGATGGGGGTGATGAGAAAGATGATGTGTAGGGATCAATTGGTGATGAATGGTTTACTGGTTTATCAAAAAGGGCAATATCACAACCCAGTAACCAGGTGAAACAAGGTTATCTGAAGGACCCCACAGCTTCTATCAGGCAATTCTGTTTAGACGTAGTCAGTGTGACACAATCCTTAGATCTTAGAGGGTAGAAGAATAACGGGTTTACGCACATTCTCGCCATGTTTTTTTTACAATGCATTCGTCTATGCGACCTCGCAGGTAATGGGACACAAAAACCAAGCCACCCATATATACCACAACTTAAGGGTTCTAGGATAGTTAGCCAGGTATCTTTACAGGGTTTTACATACCAGTAGTATAGTTGAGGCAGATATATGTGGTGATTTAAGCTGGTGATCTAAACTGGTTCTGGTGTATTTTTGGTTTATAGCTTTGAAATAGGAGGTGGTAAGATCTGCAGCCACGTTAATGTAAGCTCTAAATGTGATATAATTCTGTGCATCCTCACTAGACTCAGCAGCATGTTTGAGGAAATATACTCACTCACTGTTTTTGTTCGTAATTTCCTGACTTGATATAGTATGTGTGGGTCGTCAAGACACTGGAGTGCATCAATTGGGCTTATCTATAGACACTTTCTAAGCGTTGTGCATGCATGGATGCTGGCATTGCTAATTGCAATGACTGATGCTGCTCTCTGTTTTTTTAAACGCAATGTCACAATCTACGCGGGCTCATTCTCACAGACATTCCGGCTCTACAATCGTCTAGTGAACAACATGAAACTTCACCAGGCGGAGTCTCAACCCCCCATTACTAATTATCTACAAACAACCTTGGTTGTTCTTCATACTCCCCCCGTAGAGATTGACAACGGATGTCAACTTTAGATCTTTTGAACCTTTTTTTTTTTTGTTTATCTTAGTTTGCATCAGGGTCCGCAAGGCGTTCTAAGATCGGTTGAAAATATCACGATATCACGTAAACATTAAATCGTATGAGAAAATTTCAGTGCGTGGTTCATGCTTCCAAACAGCTTATTATCTGCAGCGACTATTAAAATAACCTATGGAAGTGCTGGGCAACTGGTACCAGTTAAGATTTAATTAATATATTAAGAGTTGGATCGGCCAATTATTTAGTGTATTGCACTGCATCAGCCACCAGACTGCAATAGATTCAGTCTTTTTGTATTTGTGGCTGATTCAACCTTAAAGGTTCTCCTCTTCTTTTGCTTCATATGCACTTGTATCAAATAATTTACTCTAGATAATTTACCCATACAAAATTTTAAAAGGTGCAAAGCCTCTGTAGATCGTTGATAACTCCATAATTTTTACCACCAAAGTCTTGGGAGAAGTCATGGTATTTTTCAGCTGGAAGTTACCAGCTCTGTGTCTTGTAAGGCATTGCATTGTATTGTCTTTCTGTATTCTCATGAGCTTTTTGGACAAGCCAAAACAGTCACTGAGTCACTGAAATGACTGGAACAAGTATACCAGGTGATAATTTGTGAAATTACCAGATTTTGCCAAATTTAGATCTCTTTAATTGTCAAAATCAATTTCCTGCTTTTTTTACATAAAATTCAAATTTTTGCATTCTTGTAACAATATACATCAAATCAAAAGATGGTTTGAAGACGTTTCCGCCTTCAAATGAATTGATATTGCAATTGCTTTAAGCCTCTGACATAAGAGGGGAATATAATACGAGTGTGGTTGTGTTTGTCGGATTATGTCAATTAATTGCCGGGTTTCAGATCCCACTGAAGTCTATTTTTTTTAGAATTCCAGTTCATGTCCATACCCTAAGTCAAAAATCGCAGTTGAGTGGATTTAATTAAATGGTTACAATTATTGGGTAATTTATCCTTACCACTGGTGGTATTAGTCTTTTGTCTTCCCGAGTTATCCTCCCATATATCTGGTAGCTGTCTAGCACTTATCTATAATTTACGATATGTCCAGTTGAACGTGGATGGTAAAATTTCAAATGATGCACCAGGTAAAATAATACCAGTTACGAGATTTAGCGAACTACATGGACCCGGCAATTTATACCAAAAGTTGACCATTAGCCAGAACCCTTTGAATTACTGAATTAATCACGAGCCTCTCAAGTGATATACGTGAAGAATTAGTTTCATGTCTTTAGAGTTTCAACTAAAACCAAAAACATCAAATAACTCCACCAAAATTACGGGAATCATGGATAATACTTTACAAACTTTACGAGCATTAACAGTGTTTAGTTAAGCTTAAAATCAGTTGTTATGTCTAATTTTTGTCCATAAAGGCATTATTCTTGATGATACGAAGAAGCATAACTAAGCCCACTCCGGTACTCAATACTAACCCATGACATGGAGCTAAAACAACATAACAAGTGACAGTTGTTGTAATAATCTACAATAGCTCAGTGTTACTGTTAGATCATTGTTATTGGTTATTCTGTTGGTTATTCTGTTGGGTAATCTCTTGATGTTATAACTGGTCTCATTCATCGTTCTGGGTGCAAAACTACATGGGAAGAATCAAACTACAAGAGTTACGAACAGAGCTTAGTGGAGATAGATGGAGAATCAAAAGGATAAGTACAATCAACACGAATAATTGAATTTCTCTTAGAACAACATGGTCATGCAATCCTTTTCTTTGGTTCCCAGATTTGTTGTTAGTTAACAGGTAGAATCTAAGTTCACCAAACAGTGCAACACAAAAAAGTCAAAGTTAGAGAAAACAGTTGCAATACGGCAACAAATTAATGATCGGTCCCTCTCCAATCCAAGACATTCTAGTGATACTTAAGTTGGCTGGTTTTGAGGAATAACTATTACTTCGCTCTTCCAAAGGCTAAAAGATTAACCTATCCACAAAGTTAGAGAGAACTACAATAAGGTTCCACCATCTACTGGTACTTTTGTGTACTGTCAGACTCTATTTTATCTAGATGAAGCATCTCAAATTCAAAAGGTTAAATATCAGGAAGGTAGAGTAGGTTTTCGAAAGGAAGTTCGTTCCAGTAGTTCGTTCCAGGACTTTGTTCCAGGACTTTTACTATGGCACATGTGACTAGTTCTTATGAGAGACATCGCACTTTCCTAAGGTCTATGCACACAACTGCAAGGAGAGAAGAGAGTGCATAAAATCCGGTACAACTGTATATATTGACAGATGAGATAAAAGAAAGAAAAATAATGACATCACCGGAGGGAATGAACCAGACTGTATGATTAGAAATGTCTGATTAGCCACTGGGTATTCTGATATTCTGATAACATCAGATACTTACAAGAAAAGCATGATCCAGAACCTATGTATAGGTTAGGAGAGAAGACTTTTTCACTTATATCTGTGGCAAGTTATTGAGAAAGTCACCCAATAGAGGTTATGTTGCAAAACACTTTGACAGGACCAAAGAGAAAACCGAAAGTATATGTCCGCATGGTTCAAGTCCAACGTTTACCGATGCACAAAACGAAGTAGGCTTAACATAAATTCACTGCATCAGGAGAAGATGCATTTGTGGGCCTACAAAGCCTACAATAAAAGGTCCCAACCAATTTGACCTAGCTGTCCATGGATTTCTTTTGATTTTGACATGCAAGCTATTATCTCATCGGACAAAAAAGTCGAGCTAAGTTACGTATAACCTTTGAGTCATTAGGTTTTCGGACTTGATCGGATTCCGAGAAAAGTGAAGTTAATGAACCGGAAAAACTGCGATGAGCACTTAGCCCACGGATATAATTAGTAACCTTGCTAACCAGGATGCAAACACTAAAAAAAGAAAATCAAATAACTATTTTTACGTGAGCATCTAGTCCATGTGGTTAGCAATATCCTGTTATCACAGAGCTCACGTCCAAACTACGTCAACTAATGAAAAAAGATGATCCGTCAAAAGGCAAAAGGCGTGAGTGAACTATAGTTTATCCGAGCCCAAACTCTAACGCGTGCTGAGCATGAGCTCACGCGCAAAATATCCCTAATCCAGATGATCACCGGTAATCGCCGTGGTCTAAAACAATCAACCTACTAGATCTAAAGTTGCTTCTCTTATATGTAAATGGTTGCCATGTAGTCTATTCTCCTGGGTGATGGCTTAGAAGTGTCAAGGTGTCAAGTTGTCCCGATCACCCAGTTATCAACATAGAAATAACCTCTTCTTTGTTACTGTTAAAACCTGCCCATCTCTGTTTTTTTTTTTTTTTCTTACCTACTGCAATCTGCCTCTAGCTGCCAAGTTAAAAACGGTTGTGCATAGAGCTTGGGCGGTACTTATCGCATTTCTCATTTCAATTCCGGGTTTCACCTTATATAATCTCAACAGTGTCCGCATAAAGACTTGGTTTCTCTTAAACGTCAATCGTGTTCTAGTGATCTACTAATTCTAATATCCCCCATTCTTTTTGTTTCATTCAAAATCTTTTGAAACATCAACGACAACCCCCTACTTCCTTCAATAGTATCCATCACACTTTACACCATTGAATCAGTCATTTCTCGCTCACTATCAACAAAAACAGAACTCCGAAACCTCACCAATTAACACCGTCGGTCTTCTCAGCGGCTAATCCAATCCACATCTGATCTTTATACACTATACACCCCCTAATCACCCACCAATAACCAACCTAAACCGACCAATAACCGCCCACGTACCGTCTCCAAACCACGTCTTATCGCTCCCTGTCTTCCCTCCCATCTCCGTTTCTCGCTAGCTCATCATGCCCAAGAAACAATCGGCTAAGTCCACATCCCTTTTTGATATCCGGTTCAAGTACCTTGACCACGACGTGCTTGTTCTTAAGGGTAACCAGAACGATGCTGCCTCTGCTTTATTGGCAGGTAAGATTGTTCTTTCCCTTAATGAACCCCTTCACGTCAAGCGGTTAAACTTGAGACTCTACGCCAAATTAAGACTTCAATGGACTGACCAGTTCCACACCCCTAAGGGATCATACCCTAAACCAAACCGTTTCGAACGTTTGGTATTTGAGTTCAATTGGGATCCTTCCACTCTTAACCAATATCTCCAGGCATTGTATGAACAACTGCCGGCTCCTAGCACCCCGGGCCCGGGATCATTAAGTAAAACTCATTCAACCGCCTCGCTTAAGAACTTGGGACATTCTTTCCGGTCCAAATCTTCCAATAACCTTAGTCATTTGGTACACAATGACTCATCTTCCAGTTTGTCTTCTAAAGGTGCTACTTCTACTCATATCTTAGCCCCGGGCAATTATGAAATTCCATTTTCTACCATCCTCCCGGGCAGTATGCCTGAATCGATCGAGGGATTGCCTGGTGCATCTCTTGTGTATCGTTTAGAGGCCACCATTGATCGTGGTAAGTTTCATAATCCTTTGACTACCAAAAAGCATCTCCGTGTTATTCGGACTTTGACAACTGATGCCGTGGAATTATCCGAAACTGTGGCAGTAGACAATACTTGGCCTAACAAGGTAGAATACTCGCTTAATGTGCCTTCAAGAGCTATTGCTATAGGTTCAGGAACCCCAATCAGTTTCATGTTAGTGCCTCTTCTTAAGGGCTTAAAATTGGGTAAAATCAACATTCAACTTGTGGAAATGTACTCCTATGTTGGATACTTGGGTACTCCTTTCAACAGTGAAAGAGTCGTATGTGAAAAGAACCTTAAGAGACCTGATGATAACGATCCTCGTTTCCAAATGGATAAATGGGAAGTTGATACTTTCTTGAGACTCCCATCTAAATTGTCTAAATGTACTCAAGATTGTGACATTCTTCAACACGTCAAGGTCAGACATAAGTTGAAGTTCAATATCGGTTTGGTCAACCCAGACGGCCATGTTTCCGAACTCCGTGCATCTCTTCCTATCCAATTGTTCATTTCCCCATTCGTTACCATCAGTGCCAGACACGAAGAAGAATCTGAAAACTCTTCCATCGACGACAAACACAAGGATGAAGAAGACTTACTCTTCTCCTCAGACATCCACAGTGCCAGTAACACCAGTTTGAGTCAATTGGCCGAGTCACAAGCCGAATCTGGTGAGTTAAGAACTTCCAGCAACAATTCTGTCACTTCCTTCAGCGGTTTGATGGCTCCTCCATTATACGAAAAGCATATCTACGACAGACTCTGGTCCGACGTATCACCAATTGAATCTCCTGTTAGTTCAGGAGCTGCTACACCTAGAAGTAACCTTTACAGCAATGGAAGAAACGACGTTTCACAGCAATTCTCCATGTCTCCTATTGATACCAACATATTGAATGAGAACTTGAGACAATTGAGTTTACAGAGACAAGCACAAGAATCCGCCGAATCTCAAGGTCACAGCTCCAATGGATTATCTATTCCATCAAGTCCTAGAGACAGGGCTGTTTTCAACCTTGGTGGTGAAGCAGCTGCCTCTGAAGGTGACTATTTGACTCGTGGTCGTCCTGTTCTCTCATCCTCTGGTCCATCACACCTGAACTTTTCCAGTCACAACCACAGTTCCAACCCTCTTGCTTCACCAGGTATTTCAACTCCTCCATTCCACATTTCTCGTGTGAACTCCGACTTGGATACTACCACCATGAATAAGGTTCCTACATACTCTCAAGCCATGAGAAGTGATACTGATGAATTATTATCTCCAGCTTATGAGCCCCCATTACCAGGATCCAATGTTAATTTGGCTGAAGTCAATAGAAGATTCGAAAATGCCCACCAGGGAAACAACACCAAATTGGTTTCTAGAGGATCCAATATCAGTTTGCGTAACATGGGTCTGAGAACTTCATCCAACGGTTCATCTCCTTCGAATTCTAGAAATGTGTCTTCATCTAATTTGGCAGGTTTGGTTAGATCATCTTCTAAGAGAAGCAGTCATAATAACAGTAGTACCAACTTACTGGGCTTGAGCACCGGACCATCTCCAACTGGATCTAGTGCTATTTCGCTCTCTACTTCTCCTTCCAACCATAAAGAAATGCATCTTCATAACTTGCTTCCAAGACAATTGGGAACCAAGCCTTCCAGCAGTGCTTCCGACAGAAGTGCAGCTATTGGATCACACACCCCATCAAGATCAGGATCCAGTTTGAACTTGCACTTTTTGCACAAAAAGGATAAGAAGTGAATTATGATGATTTAACGAACAAGTGAATACTAAAACACACAATTATTTGCTAAGGAAAAGCACCAAATGGATCGAAAAAAAGAATCTGAAAAGTTCCGACGAGACACAATAGCTTTAACTAGCCAGATCATTTTGTTATCAGTATCTTGGTCTATCTAGAGCTTACTACAGATACAACAACCAGAACAACCATACCACTCATGCTACCAATCACGGCCCAAAAGTAAATAATAAATAATAAATAATAATAGAATATAGAAGAAACATACTGTAAGACACACCAGTAGTATAAACTCCATTCCTACCAATGTTTTTGCCATATTTTGGCCAATATAGCAATTCATCAAACTGTATATTGATTACGTAAGAATCACTCATTGCTGACCAATCACACTACCAATTGCGACACCTAACAACACCAGCCAAATAGCTCCCCTACTTCTTCTACCCCCATTGCCCGCCCTCATGTTCCGTGACAGAACCAATCTATACCTCTCGTACAGGCGGACAGCACCCCGCGACAGGCTCACCGAGTCCCGGTTCGATTCGCTTGCAGAAGAAGAAGAAACCCTCATGGAAAGAAGAAAACCCCAAAGATACAAGGATCAAGTTGGACCCGATGGATCGATTGAAATGAAACCAATGATCCCATCGCTATTCGATATATCACGAGACTTGGACACCAACTTGGCGGTGATTAAGCAGAAGGTGAATGAGCTCAATTCGCTCTATAAGAAGCTTATTATAGTGAGCAAGTCAGATAAGAAGGATCTAGAAAGGCGAATTGAAGACTTGAATTATAACATTTTGAAGACTTTTGAACAGTGTTATGTTCTCATTAAGAAGTACGATTTCCTTGGCAAGAACCACGAACGATTGAAGTTGAACTATACCGAAAGTGACTTGGAAATATTGAATAACTTCAAGAAAAACTATGCTACCAAGATCCAAGACAACTCGCTTATATTCAGAAACCTCCAGAACAACTATATTAAGTTCCTCCGTGATGATGAAGACGAAGCTGATACGCTTTTGGGTAATACTTCCACCATTGATTCCACATTACTTGAAGAAGAAGAAGGCAAAACGTCCCAGATCGAAGACTATTCCAAGCAAATCCTCCAACAAACACAGCATCACCACGCCGACTCTCAGCTACTTAGACAGAGAGAGAAAGAAATCTCCAATTTGGCCATGGGTATCCTTGAAATCCTGACAATCTTCAAAGAAATGGAGACTTTAATCGTTGAACAAGGTTCCTTATTGGACAGAATCGACTACAACTTACAGAACACGGTCCAGGACTTGAAGCAGTCCGACAAAGAGTTGGTCAAGGCCCAAGGGTACCAAAAGAGAACCACTAAGTGTAAAATCATCTTCTTGATGGGATTAGTGGCATTTGCATTGTTTATGTTGGTGTTAGTGAAGCCTCATGGGTCTACCAGAGTGGTGGAGAAGCCGGTAGAGAGTAAACCCGACAAGCCTGCTGAAGAGCCTGATATTCACAAACCTAGTGAAGCAGACTACGATAACGGTCTTTATTAAAGCATTAAGTTCATTTAAACTACACCAATCATTAGATCAGCCACAAACTACGAGCCACAAGGTATTATAAGGTATCACAAGCTGATAGAGACATAAATAACAGAAAGAAACATCACCAGAACGCTTCCTTTAATGCCATCCACATCCACTTTCGAAGCCGTACCGTTCAAAACCACGCTCTTTCATGGAGATCATCATCAAAACTACAAACTACACTACAAACTGCACCAACCCACTGGGCCAGAACCCTCTGGGCTCCGCTACATCAGGCAGGCCTGTTACATTAATAGTCCTTTGGAAAAAATAACATTAATATAAAACAAGAACTAAACACCGTAAACCATCAAATCTATCAATTCCAAATCATTAGATAGGCATCAACACAATTAAGAAGATCCAACCAGGTTAAATTGATACCCAAAAAAATCATGTAGAAATGAAGTATCAAAAACCAGTTCTTTATTGGATCATCTTTTGTAGGCCAATGCACTGACAAACAAAGTATCTTTTCATCATTCGAGGAAACCTGTAACAACTTAGTTCGTTCATCACAACCAGTTGTGTTTAGATAACACCGTAAGGACCATTTCTACCACCACTTCCTCTTCCCATCAAGGAAGAAGCAGCGTTGTTCTTGGCAGCTCTGTTTCCTGCTGGAGCAAAGCCTGGTTTCCGTCTTGCGGCTGGGCCTCCGAGATTGAAATCTGGGTTGTTGGCTAATGCGTTATCAGAGATAGTTGGTCTTGATTGTTGAGGTTGTTGAGGTTGTGGTTGGTAGCCTCCGTAAGAGGTATCGTGTTGTGGAGGAGGTGGAGGAGCATTGTATCCAACTTGAGAGTTGTTGTAGTATTGTTGAGGTGGAGGTTGTTGATGTTGCTGTTGTTGGACAAATGATTGGTTTTGTTGATAGTTACCACCGTAACTCATTGGTTGTTGGTTTGGTACGGAGTAGTAGGATCCTTGGGAGAAGTGTTGTTGTTGTGGAGGAGGATGGCCTCTGTAGTTTGGATTCACAGCTCTTTGAGAGACAGAAGTGAAGTCGGAATCGGCATCAGAATCATTACCAGATTGACGACGTTCTTGGTTGGTGTTGAGAGGAACACGTTCATCATCATCTTCATCATTATAGTCCAAGTTATCCACGGTGAATGGCTTATGGCCTTCGACTTCTGGGTGATGTTCAAACACACTGGTGTTGGTAAGTGGGTACACTGGAGTAGCACTGCTATCACGAATGTTGTGTTTAGGATAAGTCAATTGAGAAACACCACGTTCAGCAGAGCTAGGAACCAATTTTGGTGCCAATTCTTGTTTGACCAGAATTGGAGTATGGAGAGTATCCACAATATTAATCTTTGGTTCAATTGGAGTACGAATACTTTCATCATAGTAAGAAGAAGTTGAAGTAGGTGGAGGTTGGTAATGTTGAGTAGGAACAGTGAAATCATTGGCTTGAGCAGCACCATCATAAAAGGAAGAATTGCTACTCTTTGGAATTTCTTCATAACCACCATTACTACTTTGAGAAGCTCCATATTGATTTCTTGGAGCATGATTAGTCAATTTAAAATTGGTTTGAGGAGGACGTGGATAAGAGCTCTTGGATGAGAAGTCTTTACTGGCAGTACTAGAAGTATCATAATTGGCAGGTTCAGGAGCAGGAATATTATGGAAAGGTTGAGGACCACCAAAGTTGGAAGAAAAGGTATTGGTACCAAGCTTTTCATTATTGGCAGTGGTGACGTATTTATCAAGACTTTCATTACTGGCAATATCATCATTAGAATCCTTGTTGAAAGCCAAAGATACAAACAATGCGATCAACGCAATAAGATCAGCGGCAGCAGCACCAACAAGAATCCAAGCAGTCCAATCGGCATGAGGATAAAACACCAAGATCACGATAATAGCCACGATAGTGGTTGCAACAAACGCGATAATGGTAACAATAATAGCAAAGAGCGCGATAGTCTTTGCCCCGAAATGGGTTGCAAGAATCACCAACAACGAGATGAAGTTGAATCCAAGCGCGATAGGCGCGATAATAAACACTTTGGCGAGATTATCTCTGGTGTTCTTAGCTAAAGTCCAATCACGAGTAGAATCATGAGCATCAGAGAGGGTGTAAGGATAAGTAGCTTTAATACACGAATCGTCCTTGGAGAAACAGTAGCCAAAAAGACCATATTTGTGGGTGATAGTGGACGCGAGGGTGAAGGAATGGACCACGGGCGTGGAGATGGTTGCCAAAAGGAGGAAGACAAACGCCACGAGGACCAAGATAAGGGAAAGGGTGTTAAACCCAGCACGAGCCATGATAGGAAGTAGTGATAGTGATAGTGATCAACAATTAACGAATGAGATAATTATACAACCACGATAACTTTTAGGCAACGAGTGTAAGTAAGTGGATAAAGGATTTGGAAAGGGAACGAGTGAGCGAGTGAATTGATAAAACGATTAAAGGAACAAGCTCTTAATAGGAACAAACTAAAGAAGAATAAATGATATTCGAGGACTTAGAAGTTTCACGGATCAAGTCTTTTACTTATATCACAGATTTAACGATTTAAAGATTCACAGTTCTTTCAATATTTGCACAATTAGCAGAATGATCTGAATCTTGAGGTGGGTTCCAATTCTGAAACAATAGATGTCAGGGGAATAACGAGCCAAGTATTTCGAGCACAAACGATCGTCAGCAACTATTAGAACAACCAGTAAGGCAACACTAGCAGTAGGTTTTGAGGAGGGTTTTATTAGCGAAAGAATAAAGTAGTAATTGAAAAATCCAAAATAAAAAAATTGTCTGGATCAATGTACTTGACGATTTACTATAGGGGTCTTAATTAAACAAAGGGAGTGGATATAGAGAGGACTACAAAAAAAAAAAAAAAATAATATAAGGCCTTTTGCAAAAGATAGCCAGCAATGTAAAGGGCAAAAGGGCAATAAGGGCAGCGCGTGGGCCGGCGCGGTGTAAACTAGTGGGATTTCTAGGGAGAGATCTGGCCTATGGTTTAGAGAGCCAGTGGATGTGTTAGGGGAGAATGGCTCAAGGGATTAGGCAAGGCAGTGTCAGTGTCACTTACGTGTAGGTCCGAAACATGATCCATGACCTTTGACCCCCATGACCCCTTGACTTGGTCAAGGTTTAGGCTTTTTACCCCACTGGAACCTGGTGACTAGAGTCACGCTTTATCTTGTAAGGTTTTGTATGGGATTTTTTTGTTTCCCACTATCACTATCTGTGGTGGCTCTCATACGGCCATTGATAACCCAATCTGGAGGTACGAGTTGGGGAAGATACGGCGCTAAACATCGCGGGGGAACGAAATCAGTACACAATCTCAGCCTTGCTAGGGCTGGCTTGTTTTGATTTGCAATTAGGTAACCCGCAATTATTATCTATCGAATGGGGGAAAATAGAGAAAAACAGATGAAAATGGGGGCTAACCTGTAAAAACACCCCAAAATGTCACATCATTTATCCCTATCTCACATAATATTCTCCCCTAACCTGCAGAATCACCCTCACAATCCTAACAATCCTAACAATCCTACCACTTATTATTGATAATAACCCCGTTAACCTGCAATCTGATCTTGTGATCACCAATCCCGATTGTTGTTACATCCAATTATCTATCCCATTTGAGCCAAATTGTCAACTCACCTATCTTTCCATCTCCTTTCTATTGTACATGCCTGACAGTCGAAAGTTGTAATGACAGGATAACCGCTGGTCTTTATATACCCAGAGTTCAAACCAATTCGTCTAATTCTCATAACCTATTGCCCAAGCAACAGACGAGCAATCAAATCGACAAGCCACCCAGCCAGCTGAGGCGGTCTTTCTTCGATGGTTTCGATGCTCGTTTAGCTCCGGCGATATACCAGGCTTATTTTTGGATACATCCATATTTTAACTACGGATTACATAAGCACTTACGTAATATTATTTTCTTGTCCCACCACCCTTGTGCCACTCTAAATCAACCAAACCTAATCCATCTAAGCCACAATACATCAAAAAAGTAGTAGCCGCCCAGCGCTTTTCTACAACCCGTTAATGGTTTCAATATTATTTACTATATAGCAATATATTACAACTATCGTTATTCGTAATTGCCTGAAACTATTTCAGACATCTTCAGGAATGTGGATATATCCACTTCAAAAAAGTCATAAAAGTCAAAATAATTTTATTATTTGTCTATTGTTTAAACCTTATGTTTAATTTTTTGCACCTTCGTACCAAATATCGGGAACTTCTAAAATATATCTCTCCATAGCTTCTCTAAATCTGGCTCTATACTGTTTGGGGGTGACAATTGTAGGATCTTTACCTTTCTTGTTACCACCAATCAAGTTATTACCCTTCACCCAGTTTTCAACCTTTTTATCCCAGGTGAATGTACGAAGCCAATCGATAATACCAATATACAATTTCTTAGATGTATTATCGATACCAATCACAAGAGAGTAATCCATAACATCCATAGCCAGAAGGAAACTTGTATCATTGAATAAAGAACCCCGTAATAATTTTTTCAGCTGTTCTTTCACAAAAACAGGGGATTCGTAAATATACTCAATCATATTTTCATCTAACAAAACTTCATTTTCCTTACCTGTTTGCTGAACATGTCTATTTCTCATAGATCCCTTCAAATCAAAAATTCTTGTAGTCTTGTGATTATAGAATAAATTCTCCATAATTAAGAAATCCATTTTATATGTTTTTCCTGTGATTGTATTTTTAATTTGAATTTGATAGAATCCAAAGATCTTAGCAATTGCTGTACTCAAGGTATTAAACATAGACTGAGCAATGTACTTGAAATAGAAAGGAGCAATAGACACGAATGATTCTAACTCTGATTTAGATAATTCTTTAACGATATAACGATCATCTAAAGTTTTCAAGAAATTCGATCCACTCTTACCACCACTGGAGTTCCATTTAATACAACGACTAAGACTTTGAATAAAGTTAGTGTCGTTTCCACAAGCTTTTCTGAATGCTTCGAATTGTTCACTGTAAAAGATCTTACATGACAAACTAGTATTACCATCCACGAACTGGAACTTCAAGTGATTAGATTTATTCTTGGACATAATCTTTTCAATGGTGGTCAGTTCAGTATTTTGATTCTTCTTAAATTTCTTCTCGATCTTGATGAAGTTATTGATCTTTTTATTATTGATTTCATTGTTATCCAAATCAAATCCACTAGATAAATCAGTTTCTCTACCCATGGCTTCTACCTTCTGTTTATAATCATTGGAAGACAAACAGAAAGCAACTAAGGAACTAGGTTCATCATCTCTGACAATAACATCGGAGTCAGCAAATGTATGCTCATGAGACTCTAATGGATAATCAAGTGGATCCCATAATGTGGCAGAACGATCAGCCCAGAAATTAGTCAAAGATTTAAGCAATGTCATCTTTTCTGGTTGTGAGATTTCTATATTTTTGGCAGCTGTTGGTGCGATACTTCCTGCAATAGAAGAACGATTGGATCCTGTTGTAGGACCTGAAACAGTGATACTTGATGGTTTAGTATCCACTTTGAGCGGTTTTTTCTTTTCTTCATCATGAACGTCCACCACATCTTCAATCTTATCATAAATTTCAACAATAGGCTTACTTTCAACAATAGGTAACGCTTTAAATTTATGTGACTTCTTCTTTAATTCTTGTTCTCTTTGTCTCTTAAATTCTAAGGAGATCTTATCAATGTTCATCTTGTCAAATAAATTGGCCAATTGATACACTTTATTTGGTGCCTGCCCATTATCATCACTATCAAGTGATACCAGAGAGTCTTGTCTGGTTAAGTGTCTAAGTGGAGCAGGTGGTGGAAGTCTCTTAAAGTCTTCCTTCTTCAGTCCACGTTCATTTTCCAACAACTGTTCAATCTTACTGATTCTGTCATATATGGACGAATTGTAAAGGGATGACGGAATAAGTTTACCTATTTCTTTAGTCTTCTCAGAATTCAATGAAGAAACTGGTGGTGAAAGAGGAGAAGGAGTAGAAGTATCCTCTTTAACCAAAGAAGTAGAGCTATTTTCTTTAGATTTATCATCTCCTTCTGATTGTTTATCTTCCAACTTTGGTTTTTGTTCTGTAGCTTCTGAAGCAGCTTGTTTAGAGGATTCTTCAACCACTGCATCTTCTTCTTTAGTAGTCTCTTTCTCTTTAGCTTCAGCTTCACCTCCAGTGTGTTCAGGACCAACCTTACGCTCTTCATTAGAGCGTGTAGCATTCTCGTTCTCTCTATCTTCAGTTTCCTTTTCTGGTTTTTCTCTTTCAGTTCTATCCATCAAGAAACTTCTTAAATGGAACTGAGTGATTTTGTTAATTTCATTTTCCGAAGGTAAGAAGTTCTTTTCGAATTCATTGAATTCATTATCCCAACTAACACCTAATTCTTGTAATTCTCTTAAGACATAATTCAAGCTCAAGTAATCTGTAGGTGCAGTAGAGTCGTATATTTCCTTTGTCTTGGATTCGATCATTTCAATCTGAGAACTCAATTTCTCTTTCAATTCATCAATCTTCATAAGACCATCTTCAACTTTGTCAAAAGTATCAACCTTAACACGATTCAATCTCTTGGAGATACTGTTGAAGAAGTTTTCTGATTTGTTCTTGATACTTGTGTATGACTCTACCTTTAAATTGATATCAATTTCAGGAATAAATTCCAAACGCTTCTTAGGGACAATAACTTCATAATTTTCAATTTGAGAATATTCCATACGGATGATAAGATCATTATAGCCGAAGTAACGAATATGACTCTTGAAAAAGTTGTGGTTACAAATTCCGTCTTCCAGCACCAAGTTTTCTCCATAGAAACATAATTCCAAGAATTTACCAACAGAAAGATAATATGTCTCGTCATTCATCTTAGTGATTGGTGAAGAATATCCACATTCCTTACAGTGACTCCACATGATTCTTTGATTTTTCTGAACATGATGGAACTTATCTTCTTCAGGATCCGGAAGCTTTTCAAGTCTTTCCAAAATTAAATCCAATTTACCAGCATCATGTACAATTGATTTGTAATGGTTCAACATGATTTCTCCACATTCCTTACAGATCTTATCAGTATCTTGGAAGATTTGATCCAAGAAAAGTCCCAAACATTTATCATTATCAGTATAATAGTCGATAATCATAATGTTAGGACCAGTACAAGGAGTCAGGTATTTAATTGACACTGATGATTGTAATACATGAATATTCTTGTGGAAAATAGGATACAATTGATAGGAAGATATTCCGATACAATTGATCCAGAACCTTAATCTTGCCTGGTAGTCAGTCAAAAGGGTGTTCAAGTGATAGTTACTAACGTATTTCAAGATTTCCATCAAGTCCTTCTTGGCATTGGGTAATTTTTCACGATCAATATTCACAAGTAATTCATCTGACCAGGAAGCATCAAGTTCCTCAAAATCAATACATCTTTGAATTTGTGTATTCTTCTTGTTGAACATGTAGAAATTATAGTAAGAGTCAATCACATTCATTAAAGGTGTTGGTGGAGGGAACTTAGTTGCTGGTGATAAACTGATCTTTCTTTGGTTGAAAAGGTTCATATAGTTGAAGAACAATTTGGTGCTACTTGTAGAGGTTCCTTCTGGAACATTTTCAGGCTCCACGTCAATAAAAGGTTTCTTTTTCTTTTCTTCAACTTCGGTCTTTTCACCAGTCTCAGACTTGTTTTCAGATCCTTCAACGTTCATTTCTGTAGCTTCAGTATCATCAGGCTCTTCAGGATCTGGTGATTTTTCTTCCTTAATCTTTTCCTGTTCTTTCTTGTCATCTTCAATCTCCTTGAGCCTATCATTATACTCCTTTACCTTTTCGATTGGTTCATCGAGTTTCAGCTCATCAAAAGTAATTAAGTGGTTCCTTAACAAACTCTTTTCAAATTTACTATTCAAAATACCAGGAAGTAAAGTTTCAGTAGAATACTTTACCGTATTTAAGGTGTCCTCACTACCTCCTCTTAATGTGATAGTGAAACCAGTCTCTATCTCATTTCCAATAAAGAAGCAGTATGTCTTGATTTTATTCTCATAGATGTATCTCTTGACTTCAAACTTTTTACATTCACCTAATTGACCCTTCTTGAAGAATAAATCGTTAACAGATTGGAAAATATTCGATTTAGTGTAACGAGAAATTCTTTCAATGATTTGTGGCTTGGTATTAGAAATGACAGTAATTCCAGCATCTTCTAAAAGAGTCTTCGCTAATCCACAAATAGAATCCCCAATAATGATGATATTTGGTTTCATTGAAATAAGTTTAGAAACGAGATTGGTGATGTACACTGATTGTTGAGAATGAATAATACGTAAACTGATAAACTGCTCTTTCTGTTTCAAGTACTCAATTGGAAACATCAAAAGAGCAATTCTAGGATTATGAATAGTAGATGACATTTTCTTGGAATCAATATTTTTGGTGATAAACAAACCTTCCATGACATTGGTTTCTTCAATGGTTCCACCTAAGATCTTCTTGATTTTCACATATTGCTTGATATCAAGAGTATCAGTTAACTTGATTAAATTGACATAGCCCAAAACTGTTTTAAGTTTATGCACCCAAATTTCTTGATCTTGTTTGAGATCACAGTCATCAAGACTCTGTCTAAGAATCAAGTCCAACAAGTCCTGGTAAATCTTTTCCACGTCGGTGTGAATAAGTGAAAAATATTTTTGAGGTGAATCTTGGAAAGGATTGGAAACTGGCTCATTGAAGTGGTATGACATCTCTTCAAATTCATGGTTGGCACTATCTGGGGAAAGAGTATCACCCTTCATTTTCGAAGGAGAAGAGTCAGAGCGAGGAGTGTATACCCTTGAGTTAGATGGAATATGGCTAGTAGCAACAGAAGTCAAATCATTACTCTTTGAAGCTGATTCGAGAGAATAAATAGATTTATTATTGTCTTTCATAGCATCACTTCCAATAGTAGCATTCAGTGAAGATCCTTTCAACTTAGCTGGTTCAGTAGTCAGTAAATTGATCTTAGGGGATGTTGGCGTTGATAATGGAGAAGCCTTTACTTGGTTGAACTTGTAACTATCAATGCTAGGTAATCTGTTTTGGGTAAGAATCAGCAAATTTCTATTTGACTTCACTTTTCTTCTAGACCTCATTCTTTCTAAGGAAGCATTAGCACGTTCTCTGGATCTCAAACTTTCAGATTTAGGGAACTCTTCTAAAAGCACAGGATATGTGACAGGTGATTGTGAGTTTTGGAAAAGCTTAAGTCCCTTGTTATTAAAATTGTATGATTCTGGAAAGATCTTATCACTGACCATACTTGGAAATTCTCCCAAAGT
Source organism: Suhomyces anneliseae (assembly GCA_030568535.1). Lineage (NCBI taxonomy): Eukaryota > Fungi > Ascomycota > Pichiomycetes > Serinales > Debaryomycetaceae > Suhomyces > Suhomyces anneliseae. The sequence goes on along the minus strand of JAJMGB010000016.1, from coordinate 238,948 downwards.
AGGAACAATATTGCTGCTTACTGCTGATGGTTTTGGTGATAAGGTCATATTAGCTTGATTATATCCCGCGTGGTTTAAGGAGGTGTAAAGAGACATTGCTTTCTCGTCCTCATTTTCACTTTCCACGTCTTCATCATTTGATTCTTCGGATTCGTTCTCATGTTCACTTTGAATAAAGGTTGCATGATCAATTTCTTCTTCTTTGACAGTTCCAGATTTCACCCGAAGTTTACTATTGGATACTTTTCTTCCAATTATATTATTGTAGATATTATCAAAACTATTATTTCTCAGAATATCAGGAGGAGAGTTTCTCAACTTGAACCAACTTGGATTAGGACTATTCTGTGGTCTACTGGCCCAACCATTATTGTTGTATGAATTTTTAGGAACAGGAATCTCCACAGCTTCACCAGTTCTAGTGGTAGGAATTGCCATTTGAGGAGTTTGTCTTGGGTAAACCTTTATATTATCATTAGCAAATCTTAATGGTGTATTTGTACTTGTGTTACTTGTGGAGAACGAGTTTCTATGTGATGGAGAGCTTTCACTCTCAAGAATGAAACTCTTATCAAGAGTTGGCATCTGCTCTCCAAGCAAACTGTCACGCCTTGAGTTTATTGACAAAGATCGTATACGACCGATAGGGTTAGGTAGCTCAGTAGAAACAGGACCAGCTTCATCTTCGTTTTGTTCAGCTTCTGATTCTGAAGAACTGGAGTCATCACTCAAGTAGACAATAACATCACTGTAACACGGCTTACACACTCTCAATTTATCATGGAACAATTTCTTAGGATGCTCTCTGTTTTCGTTATTTTGATTTTTCCTTTCTTCTTTATGTTGGTTGTAGGAGATGAATAAAGTACAATCAGCACAGAAGATTTGTCCACAGAATCTACAATGATGTTTTCTGCGGAATGCTGTGAATGGTTTGAAACAATTAAGACAGTCTGAAACGAACGAATTGTTCATCCAATACTTTCTTGGAATACCACCATTCTTAAGGGGATTTTCAGATGATCTCTTAGGTCTTTTGGACTTCTTATTTTCTGACATAGGGAGATTATTATTGATTATCGACTTGGCGTTATCAAAGATGACAGTAGAAAGGTTTGAAGAGACTTTCTTCTTCATGTCCTTACTTCTTAATGCATAAATGGTGGAGAGGGTAGGTGAATCACCAATTGAATTATTGGTATATGTCCTCCTTAATTCTGCTTTTACTGGTGAAGATTTAGCAGTGGATTCGCTGTACAAAGAAATATCATAGTAGCTCGGATGGTGGTTGGTTGAACTGGTCCTCTTAGGTTCTGGTGCATCTGGTATGAGATCACTTTTCTGACTAGGAGATTCTGATGTTGGTGTATGATTAATTGTTTCGGTATCGGAACCTGAATCGTCTGAGAGTTCGATATCATTAGGAAGATTGTTGAATATGGAAGAGATCTTACTCAGTAAAGTTCGTTCTTTTGAGCCAGCAGATGGTTTTCTTGGATTAGTATCAATTTCACCTGTACTAGCTAATGCATTGACATTGACCACGGAATTGGTGACACTACTGCTTCCAGATCTTGCTGTGATCTTGGATGAAAGCCTTAATGATTTGTTATCAGAAGTAACACGCGGAGCATCCGATCTATCGTCAGTTTTCTTGTCTATAGTACTTCTAGAGTCATGTCTTGGTTCGGGTCTAGATTCAGGCCAAGTTTCTGGTCTCACCAATTCAGATCTCTTATCATTAGTTCTTGTACTGTCGTGTCTCTTGGTATCGGTTCTGCTATCGGGACGCTTGTCAGGACGTTCAATTCGCTTATCAGGACGGCTATCGGATCTTGCTCTTTCTTCTCGTCTCTCTTCTAACAATGGAGGAGCCGTTACTATTGCTTCTTTGTCTGGGGTAGCTGCTCGCGAGATATGGGCTGGACTTGGTGATACTTCTTCCATTACAGAATTGGTAGCTGCTGAAAGGGCAGCAGACGTTATAGGAGCTTCGTCTATACGGTCAATTTCATCTTCTCTTCTTTCCATGTTTGCCTTGGGCGATGTATACGAGTAATTCAGGACTAAATGGGAAGCATTGGTAGTGACTTTACGGAGCGTCTTGGTAAACATCTTGGAGAGAGTCTTGTGGTTCTCCTGCTCAGGATCTGGGATTGTAGGAAACGATACGAAGTCCACCAAGTTGGTTTCATCAGCTTCATCTTCGGAGTTATTGGCATAGCTCACCTGTCGTGTGCTTGGAGCCACCACCATGATGATTACGGGATCAGATTAATTGGATTAGAGAAGTTGGCAGCCAAAAAAAAAGATATTATGAATTAGGTGGTGATGTATACTGGGCTGTTAAGCTGATACGGTTGGTGATGATGGTACGCTTTGGTAATTGTGTGATTGGTGAATAGTGGTTTTGGTGATGTAGATGTGTATGAATATAAAAGTGTGTATTGGTTTTGGTTATTGGTAGTTAGGTCTGGTAAGTGTTGTTAGGGAGCCTGCACCCAGTGCTCGTCTATATGCCAGAAGCCGTTAGTTAGGGGAGTTACGCGTAGGCCTAGACACCAGTGAGAGAGTGAGTGAGCTTTTAGGGGGAGGGAGATCTGGTCCAATTTATAGTGATGATAATGAGGTAACTCCAATGGCAGCAAAAAAGCGTGGAGGCAGAAGAGAAAGATAGATGGGGTCTCCCCCAAACCCAAAGCTAATGATGATGGCTGTAAAACTGGGCAACCGTAACCAGCCGTAGCGAACCGTCACCAGCCGTAAATGGCCCACCAGTTGCTGGGTGTTGGGCCGGTAAACATATAAACAAACAAAGAGAAGAACAAATACGATCAGCAACAAAAGAGGGAAGAAAAAGAGGAAGAAAAAGGGAACGAAAGCGATCGGTAACACGGCCGTGATTTACTACAGCGAAAAGGAAGAAATAGAAGAATGTTCCGCAGGGTTCCATGATAATTGGTATGTTTGGTTGGTTTAAGTATCAGTCTAGTAGTGTTATAAGTGTTAGCGGTGTTACGGTGCTGCGGTGTTAGCATCAGATCGTTCTATAGACGATGGTAGACGGTGGTGCGAGATAATGCACGTAATTAGTGGACGTAGCGAAGACAGCAGAGTGTCAGCAGAGTAGGTGTTACGGACCAACAAGAAGTGACATAGTAGTTATGACATAGTAGAAATTACAAGGTAGTTATACATGGTAACTAGGTCATGGTAGCGATAAAATTAGCCTACTATCGCTTGTAACTGTGGCTCGGTGCTTAATTAATTATAGCCAATTTTTCACATTTTTCATTCAACCAATTATCTCTATGAAGTGCTAGGAAATGTATATTTACATCTAGCCTTACATTTTCAGTAGTTTGATCTCTTCTTATCCCATTCCATCTCATCACTGTAATCCTGGCCCTTTTAGTGGGCTCTTTTCTCTTGGTATCTTCTTCTGTTCTACTCGTCTGATTATTTCTTTCTATAAAAAGCATATATCCACGGAACTCATACCAGCCCTACTGACTGATCGTTTCATGATAAGAACATACCACCTCTGATCTACCACTATATCATTTCATAAGTACATAAGCCTTGACTAATCGTATCCATGTGATAATCCATCCAAACACTACAATCACACGACTTGCCTAGTAACACAACCACACAATAACCAACAATGCTACATTCATCGACTGACGGGCCATGGCCCTGTACCGGTGCAAAACCTCAATGCTCTTCTCTCCGCTACCAATTGGCCACTAACCATTAACTAAATTAGTACATGCTATTTTCCACGGTTACCAGTACTGTTACTTAATCCAGCTATGGTTATATGGCTAATAGTAAAACTCGCTAATCTCTCCAAGTTTCCGCTTAAACGCTCCAAGGAAACCACTAGCCCGCACCCTGAATAACACTTTCCACCACCGATCCCTCACTAGGATTTACGATTTTTCAGCCCACTCGCACTAATCTCTCTCACTAACCCCATTTTTCTTCCCACCACAGTGTCCACTACCCACACTTTCCACGCGCCTACGCCCAGTTTTTTTTTCCCGTTTCCTCCCTGTGTACCACGATTCTCCACGATCTGTCGCTCTCTCGCTCGCTCACGCTCACTCACGCTCACTCTCACCCAGTGTACTCGATCATCAATTGTTATTATCATCAATTAAAATTATCATCATCTTTGATCATGTCCTCCTCTCTACAAAGACGTCGTGGGGGTACCACCAAAGAAGTCAGTAACGGCCGGAGATCAGGCTCCTTCGATGAAGAAGAATCCAATGTGGATCACAAGATCGGTTATGATTCCAAAGACATTGCCGACCGTCGTGTCATGAAACTTCCCCTTTTAACCTTAATGGAAGAAGTGTTATTGATTGGTTTAAAAGACAAAGAAGGTTACTTATCCTTCTGGAACGATAATATCTCATATGCTTTACGTGGATGTATTCTATTGGAATTGGCTTTCCGTAATAAGATCACTTTGGTTAATGACCCAGCTAGAAGAAGATTTGAATTAAGTGATCGTTTGGTTGAAGTCATCGATTCTGAACCAACTGGTGAAGTTCTTCTTGATGAAGCTTTGAAAATCATGAAAAATGATGATTCTCATCTTTCTGTTACCAATTGGATCGATTTATTAAGTGGTGAAACTTGGAATCTTATGAAAATTAATTATCAATTAAAACAAGTTAGAGAAAGATTAGCAAAAGGTTTGGTAGATAAAGGTATTTTAAGAACTGAACGTAAAAACTTCTTTTTATTTGATATGGCTACTCATCCTGTGGCCGATAAAATGTCTAAAGAATATATCAAAAATAGAGTTCTTAATTTGTTGGCATCAAGAAACGTGGATTTAGAATCTCAAGCTAATGATCAATTCCCTGTTGATACTTCTTTTAAGTATTTAAGATCAATTGCTTTGGTTTCTGGTGCTTATGCTGCCAATGTATTGGAAAATGTGTTATTATCTTTAAACTATGAAAAGCGAGATCAAGCTTTTGCTAGAGCTGATGAAATACTTAATGATTTTGGTGAATATCCTTTCAGATTATCTCATCAATCTCCTCTTAACTTGGGTTTAAACTTAGGTCAAGAAGTCACTAATGAAATTGAAAAGTGTTCTACTAATGAATTACAATTGGAATTGATCGCTGCTGTTTTAAGTGTTTTCGCTAGAATGGACTCTATTTTGTAATCCACTTTACGATCTAGTCTAATCCAATCTTGTGCAATTGATAAACTCTCAAAAACTACAAACAAATTAACAAATTAACTAACAAACCAACGAGCCGTTGATAAATGATAAACCATAGAACTAATTATCAAACATGGTCCAATCAACCTGGGTTTTTTTCTACCTTTCTTTTTCTTTCTTTGGTGAGTTCAGGTAATGGAAACATGAACCCATACCTTTCCAAGTAACTCATTTGCATATTGATGAATTTGTGAAATTGTGATATCCAGGTAAACCCTATTCTTTTGGTCCTTTTGGTCATTCGTTCCTCTGCGTATGTGTATGTATATAATATAGAACTACGCCAATAAATTTTATGTTTTGGAAACATCAAGTTAACCGAACTGTTGAAGATATGCTAATTAAGTAGAAAATGATAGACTAATCCCGTAACATGATTATTTTGATCAGTAGCAAAAAAAACAAAAAAAAAACTATTACCGAAGTGATAAGTCATAAATGCAAACTTTGATACTTGATGTTTTACTTTGGTAAACTGTTCAAGTAATTACTATTACCATACAAATCAAGATGGTTTTGTTTCTGCTCCAATTTACCAGCACCACCTAATTGTTCAACATAATTAACAACCAAAGATCTGGATGGGTCTTTGTGGTCACCAGCAGAATCCCACCACATTCCACCACCAAGATTATTCAGTTGAATATATTGAGCTTTGATGCGTGCTGACTGTGGATTATCATATGTAATCAATTTTTGAGTTGCTGGATCATAACATGAAGCACCCACTTTTTTAGAATCGAAGTTTTCTTGTCCAATTGGTAGAGTTTTGTAGTCAACAGTACCATTTTCAGCACCTTTAGTGAATGGTTGACCAATTTCTCCCTTTGAAACACCTTCGAAAGTACGACCATAAAGTGGCATTCCTACTACTAATTTATGCAGTGGAACACCTCCTTGGATATATCTGTCAATAACTGAACTGGTACTCAAATCATTGTCACCATTGTTTCCGAATAAATTGGAATGGTATCCGGTTGTAGCAGACCATCCACCAGCGTAGTCGTAACCCATAACGTTCCAGAAATTCAAGTACTGGTCAATTTTCTTGAGATCAAGATTATTGATATTATCATTACCTGCTGGAGCTGCAATGGTCAAGTATAAATCTGGGGAGATCTTGTCCAAGCCAGATCTGATTCTTTTGAGAATTTCAGTCAATTGACTACTTTCTTGGGCTGATTTAGGGTACTCCCAATCAATATCTATGCCATCAAAACCGTATTCGGTAACAAATGCAATTGCAGATTTGACAAATTGCTCGAGCTTGTTTTGGTCACTAACAACTGCTTGGAAAAGGGTCTCTGTTCCCCATCCTCCAATGGACATGATAACCTTCATATTACGGTTCATCTGTTTGAGTTCATAGATTTGGCCCAAACTTCCGGTGACTTGGTTTCCAGGACGTTTAGGAGACTTCATAGGAAGCTGCTTATCACACCATTCATCAGTTAATTTGACTGAGCCAGTAGATGTGTCGATAGTAATGAAAGCGTAGAACAAATGGGTGATATTCTTAACCGGAATATCGATTGCAAAGTGGCCTCTTTGGTACACCGACCAATTGGAAAAGTAGATACACGTTTTGTGGCCTCCAGAAGAGCCATTTCCGTGCATAACATGCTGTTTAAGTTTGTCAAACATTATGAAGACAAATATTGGGATAAGTAGCGATAGGAACTTAATGGTGAACTTGCAACCAACAAAATATAAATAATGGGAACGAAAGTAAAGACGGCAATAAGCGCTTGATCCAATGGGGTTAACAACTCAATTGACTTGGCAAGGAGCAAATCAATGTAATACGAAAAGTAATACGAAAAGTGGAGAAGATCTTTGGGGGGTTCTTGCTGTTTATATATGTCAAAGTTGATACACTTTTGCAAATGCAGCAAACTGGTACTTGGCGGCTACACTATGGTACCGCGTGACTGGCTTCGCCCCAGAACTTGCAACCAAACGGAGGTAGACGATAGAGCTAGAGGGGGATGGAGGGACTGGTAAAGAGAGGAGACTAGCAAGAGGGTAGTAGAAATTCCATATTTGCTAAGGCCATAGCTGTTAAAGTATAGAGGTCTTATCTGGCGTAATTGTGGACTTCTAGTGATGATCTTTCCGTGATGTCTCTCGCTAAGTCTAGCGGGAAGTTCCAGTCAATCGTCGCGGTATAGCTCCAGTAGTCGTTTCAGCTACCCCCAATCAATTACCTCCTAAAACAATGAATTGGATACCACAAACATTATCAAGCCATAATACTACTATATTACCACCCAAAAACACTTATTTTAGGACTTTATCTACCATACTTCCCCTTTTACCCCTGGACTCCATACAGTACCAGGGTTTGGGTCTCGGTCTAGTCTCGCTAGACATATCGCTAGCCAAGTCGTGTCCACCCCACCACTATATACATACACCTTTTTGCCATTAAACTCCACACTAACCACAATGACCCTTCCAATTCCACCAGACGTGCCCCAAAGCATCGCTGCTTCCACCAGAGTCTACAAAGATGAATGTATGTTCAGTTTTGATACTCCAGAAAACAACGAATTGGGTTTAGACGTGGATTTAAAGACTTATCAAGCATTCTCTAGAACTCCTACTAGAAACTATACCTTACAAAACTACGAGAAAACAGGCGATTATTTGTACTTAAACATCAACAAAACCCTCAAGCCTGAAAGTGAGCGTAAGGCGCTTTATGATCAAAATGGTGAACGCAGTCCAAAGCTCCAAAAGTTAGAAGTAAAAGATATTAATGAAGATGATTTATACAATACAGAAGTATCGATCTACGATATAAGACAAGATAAGTCATATCCAGTGGACCAATTGGACCCATCATTCCAAAAGTTAGTCAATGATATTTTGAAACATGACTCCTCTAACCGTGCTGACGAAATCAAGCAATGGGAACAAGAGATCATCCCATGTGAACACTCCGTTGATGTACAGCAAATAAAACCAGATCATAAACTCGACCTCACCAAGTGTGCTCTGTGTGACCTTAAAGAAAACTTATGGATCTGTTTACACTGTGGTGCCTTAGGATGTGGAAGAGAACAGTTCGGTTCTACATTAAAGGGTAACTCACATGCTCTTAAACATAACGAAACCCATGAACATCCAGTGGCGTTGAAATTGGGTTCCTTATCTGCTGACTCAGTTGATAGTTATGATGCCTACTGTTACAAGTGTAACGACGAAGTCAAGGTCCCAGAATTGGAAAACAAATTGGCCACTTTCGGTATTGATTTACATTCTGCTGTTAAGACCGAAAAGAACTTGGTAGAACTTAATATTGACCAAAACATGAAGTGGGACTTCAAGTTGGATGGTGCCAATGGTGAAAAGCTTCCTCCTGTGTATGGTGAAGGTTTGACTGGTTTCCAAAACCTTGGTAACTCTTGTTACTTGAACTCCGTTATCCAAGCCTTATTTAGTTTGGACGATTATCAAACATACTTTAAAACATTACAATTCCCAGAAACCAAAGATCCAGCCCAAGATATGACTACTCAACTTATTAAATTATATGATGGTTTACTCAGTGGTAGATACTCCAAGCCAGGATCATTAAAGGGTGATGATTACCAAATTGGTATTAAACCATCTGTTTTCAAAACTTTAATTGGTGAAAACCATGCTGAATTCAGCACTCAAAGACAACAAGATGCCCACGAGTTCTTATCATATTTCCTTGACAAGACTGATTCCGAAATTGGTCTTGAACTTAACAAATCATTGAAATTTTTGCTTGGTGGTAAAGTTGTCTGTGCCAACTGTTCCTATGGATCCATCAGTAATGAATTAGTCGACAACATCAGTATTAAGGTAGACGATGAAGTTTTGAGAGAAGAAGATGGTAAGAAAATTTATAAGCCTGTGCAAATGATCGATAGTTTCGATGAGCTTTATCAACAAGATTTCATTGAAGGTTACAAATGTTCTCATTGTAACGCTGATCCAGGTGCTGCATTCAAATCCACTGGATTTGCTTCATTCCCAAAGAATTTGGTTGTGAATGCTCAAAGAATCAAATTGGAAAATTGGGTCCCTGTAAAAATCGATACTCCAATTGATATTCCATACACTTTGGATTTATCTAAATATACTGCACCAAAATTCGAAGAAGGTGAAACTCAAATGGAACCACCAAAGAAGGAAGAAGAAGAATCTACTTTTGTTCCAAACGAAGAAGCATTGGGAGTTCTCATGAGTATGGGATTCTCTGAACCACGTAGTTTGAGAGGTTTATATCATACTGGTAACAGCAATGGAGAAGATGCTATGAACTGGATCTTTGCTCATATGGATGATGCTGATATTGATACTCCATTTGTTCCTCCAAAGAATGAAAACACTGAACCACAAGGTCCATCAGCAGAACAAATTGAATCCTTGGGTGCTATGGGATTCGGCCCACAACTTAGTAAGAAGGCTTTGCTCTTGAACAGTAACGATGTTAATGCTGCTGTTGAATGGTTATTTGCTAACCCAGATGACGATGGAGTTATTGATGAAAGTGCTAAACCAAAGGTTAATGTCGACCAACAAAGAACTGAACTCACTGAAAATCTTCTTAGCAATCCAAACACCAATGGAAAATATGAATTACAATCTGTCATTTGTCATAAAGGTACTTCTCCACATACTGGACACTATGTTGTCTTTATTAAGAAAAAGATCCATGGTGAATCCAAATGGGTATTGTTTAATGATGAAAAGGTGGTGTTATGTGATCTGGGTGATTTACAAGATATGAGAGAAAACGGATATATCTACATTTTTAATAGGCTTGACTAGATATAAGAAGTTTATTTATTATAACAAATATTGTTTACATTTGCTAAAATGGTTAAATTAAATTCATATTCTTCTTCAAGTATTAGCCAAAAATTTTAATACACATATATAATATTCCAGTGGATCACACTGGCAGTCTTAAATGATTAATTACAATAACGTAAACTAGTATGTGTGGGTATATGAATGGTCACGTGATCACGGAGTTAGAGTATTTAAACTGGTCCAGATTTTTGTAAATTTCTAGTATTAAAGGATATCATTAAGCTTGGAGAAACTATGAAGAAGCTCAGTGGCTGAAAATGACACTTTTCACCTTTAAATGTTGTAGTTTAGGCTTATCTGTTTTCCTTATGTGCAGGACTTTTGTGATCTTTGGCTGCGAAATCATCAAGATCACTATAACAAGGTAAGAAATAGTATGAAAACAGACATTAAAAGAAGCTAAAACATTCTGAGGAGAGAGATTTGTTTGTTTTCTCGTGGATCTGTCGAGTGAGGGGTATTTAAAATAAGGAAAATAAAACAAAGAGTGGCTACAAAATATTAGATATAAGAAGGTATTTAGAGGTGATCATTATTAGTCATAGAATTTGTCCCAAAATAATCAGAGAGCACTTGGAAGGACTTGCAAACCAAGACCTGGACTCATTCTTTAGCTCAAAACCGCTTTTTTGATGGCAATATGTTCCTGGAACTCATATAAACTAATATATATATATTAATATCTATTATAGTAAATACAAGAGCAATTCGAATAAAATTGAAGATCTCTTTATAATCTCACTTTTTATGCTCTTATTCAATCTAAATGACTCCTTTTGATGTCTTGATGTATCTCATTGGCTCGCCTGAACGGATATTCACCCTATGTAGTTAATTTTTGACATGAATTAGAAATATTCTACCCCTCTTTGCAACACCCGGAGATCTTCTAGTCTGTATAAATAGCTGGAACTCGCTCGTATCTTTTCTTGATTATATTCTTACTTCACTTGGTTGTTGCAAAATACTAATTTCCTAAATGTATTAATTTGATTAATTCTACTACAACCAATTGCTTCATAAACCCAATTTAAAGCCTATAATGACTATAATGACAGACAATTGAGCTATCTCAATCTAAAGTAGCAGAAGGTTCAGCTCGCTATAACCATCATCATCCAATCTCCCATCTTTTCTAACTTGTTGTCTGTCTGCTTCTTCTTCCAGTTGTTATTACTCACTACTATTACTAACCAATCACTCCAACACATGACTCACTCCAGTAGTAAGACTCATTGGCTAAGTCGCAATATGTCCCAATATGGAACCTCTCTACGGCTATACACTTTTCCCTCTGACCCATATCTCATGATCCGTCGTATCTGGCCAGTCCAGGGCTTAAGGTCCATTTCGCAGCCATGACTCATTTCCCCACACATGGAAGGAGATGCCGAATTTTGACACATCCCTCAAACCATCACCAGTCGACTTCAGGGACTTCCCCCAAAAAAAGACCCCCAAATTGGAGCCTCCACGTCCACATACCACTATCGAGACCTCCTATTGGTCACTTCCAACCTTCTATCCCCCACCTGTTCCTACCTCTTCCAGCTGTACCTTTTCCCTAGGTCTCTGGAGCGCCCCACGCTGGGCATGTCGTCCAATAACTTTCCCCAAATTAGTCACCGCGCACCATGCTGGCAACATGCCGACTGTGTGCAGGATTACACAATGCGGTGGTGTGAAAAATGGGAACATATATAAAGCTACCAAAGTTCCATTAGTTTAAACACCAGATATCAATTATGTTCATCACTAACGAGCACGTGGGCGACAGAAGTCGTATGGAAGACTGGAGAAGTATGTATATACGAGCTACAACGGTAGTTTGACCTTTTACTGGGGGCGATTTGGTGGCCTACAAGAGCTACTGGGTTTTTCCCCACTCAACGAAGTGACTTGGTGAAATTTCACTTCAACGACGACAGCAGTGAAAAATCGGTTTGGCTAGTGAAATTCCTGGATCTGGTTTCATCACCAGATTCGAGGGTCCGAGCCGCTAGCACCACCAGAGCCTGAGATATCGGTACAACCGGGGCCTGTTAGCAGCCCGTGATCGACAATCTCTTGCTTAAGACCGTTGCAATAGATAAGCGTCCAGATGATGTGGCGATACCCAGAACGATCCAGGGTCCGGCTCAAGTCGATACATGGACCATGATAGTTACCCTGGCAGTGGTCGTACCGCCAAAGCCATCGTCATTCATGATGGCGATGGGGTTTTTGCCTTTGGTCACTACCAATGGACCCTTTTAGACCCTATTGGACTCATTGGACCCATATTCTGGCTCTATCTATTCACTTGTCACCATTTCACTGAATCACTTCGTGACACAACCATCACACCCGTTCCATACTAACAATCAGTCCGTGGTTACGACCCTCTTACTCCACCAGATCTTCTTCAACATGAATTCCCTCTTACCCCAGAATCTGAAAAAGTCATTGTTTCCGGTAGAGACCAAACCGTGGAAATCTTAAAGGGTAACGATGACCGTTTGGTCATTGTGGTTGGTCCATGTTCCATCCATGACCCAAAGGCTGCCTTGGATTACGCCAACAGATTATACAAGGTCAGTGAAAAGCACAAGAATGAATTACACATTGTCATGAGAGCATACCTTGAAAAGCCTCGTACCACTGTCGGCTGGAAGGGTTTAATCAACGATCCGGATATCGATGGTTCTTTCCACATCAACAAGGGTTTGAGAATTTCCAGAAACTTGTTCGTCGAATTGACTTCTAAATTACCAATTGCTGGTGAAATGTTGGATACTATTTCTCCACAATTCTTATCTGATTTATTCTCTGTTGGTGCTATTGGTGCCAGAACCACCGAATCTCAATTACATCGTGAATTGGCTTCTGGTTTATCTTTCCCAGTGGGTTTCAAGAACGGTACCGATGGTACTTTAGGTGTTGCTATTGATGCCATGAGATCTGCTTCTCATCCTCACCATTTCCTCTCTGTCACCAAGCCTGGTGTTGTTGCCATTGTTGGTACTGGTGGTAATGAAGATTGTTTCGTTATCTTGAGAGGTGGTAAGCAAGGTACCAACTATGATGAAGCTTCTGTTAAGGAAACTAAGGCTCAATTACAAAAGGCCGGTGTCATTTCTGATGATAAGGCTGCCAGAATCATGGTTGATTGTTCTCACGGTAACTCCAACAAGGACCACAGAAACCAACCAAAGGTTGCTGCTGAAGTTGCTAGACAAATTGCTAATGGTGAAAATGCCATTTGTGGTTTAATGATTGAATCCAACATTAATGAAGGTAGACAAGACGTTCCACCTCCAGAAAAGGGTGGTAAGGACGCTTTGAAATACGGTGTTTCTATCACTGATGCTTGTATCAGTTTCGAAACCACCGAAGAAGTGCTTCAAGTCTTGGCTGATGCTGTTAAGGCCAGAAGAGCTTTGTAATGAAACTATTCTTTTCTTTTTTGGGAGCAACAAAAATTTTGCAACTGGGTGCAAATTTCTGCAACAGGTTTTTGCAACTTATTATTGGAGCAGCCAACGCTGCCGAGTACTGTATTTAGGGCAAGCTTATTGAAGTAGTAAAGGGTGAAGAACCTTTATTTATAAGTAATTATTAAATAAAAAATATCGATATACACTTGTAGTTGAATTGGGTGTTGTACCACAAAAAAGACAACATAGTTCGGAAATATTAGTATAAAGATCTATTCTACGAGATAGAGATACTCTTTCGGTTATTTTTGACCTGATTGCAATGAAAGGGAGGTCATAGGAAGTTTTGATCCGGAGATAAAAGCATTTAAGATAACATATGGATTCATTCTGTGCTTAATATAAATAGAACTTTTCAGATGCGATAAGCTAAATAAAGCCATGAATAAAGTAGATAATATTCAATCAGTGGTTTTATTGATTTGCTGTGTACATGTATGTACGAACAAGTCTGTTTGATCAGTATATCTGATACACTTATTGCAGTTTATATGATTCACGTGCCGAGTCACGTGTTACCACTTCGACTCTATATACTCCAACCAATTATCACTACTTCAACTTTCACAGCCAGCAACCACTTACACGTAACATTGAACCACTAGCCCCTTATCTTAACGTCTCTCTTTCTCCTTCAAACCAGCTCTACTTCGCTCTATGTCTCACTTTTCACACTTTTCACTTGCACTCATTTCGCGTCCCATACAACCAGCTCCAAACCATCTGGCTATACATCCACACCCACAGGGTTATTAACCATAAACATCCATAGGTCTATTGCGAAAATTACCAGGAATAATCCCTAACCAGCACATACCTTCTATAGTAATAAAACCCAGTTCTTTCCACACATTACATTCCTTGCTGTTACAGAGGCTCCAAATTAGCCTTTTTTTTGCTCTACTTGCTCTAACTAACACATTCTTCTAAAAATAGGCGTAGCTAGTTATAGTCTAGTGACACCTTGTTTTGGTCATTACTTTACTTGAAACAGAAATAGCACCCAGGTCCAAAATGTGTGAGGGCGCCAGTATGACTAATCAGCCCTTAAATGGCCCTGTAATTAGCACCTTCAGCAGATAAGTACCTGGTATGTGGACTAGGGGTACCAGCAAGTGATGGGAAATTGGTGGGGGACTTAGCGAGGATTTAGCGAGGTCCCCGATGGACCGCACCGCGTAGGCACCAGCTACCGAGAGAATACAAGTAAATAGCTAAAGATAAGAACCACATCAACACACACGTTAAACCGACAATTAGAACATCCACTAAACGTTCTACACATCCCACACACACTTCTTACACATCTTACACATTTTACACATCCTACTACGGTACTTTTCAGCCTCTGTTGCTTACCTAATCCCTCATTCCTCCTCCTTCTTTCCTCTACCCCAGAATCGATCTCTATCGGAAAAACCTATTGTCTGCCCCTTCCAGCAACAAACCGCGAAGTCGAGAAATTTCACTAGTTGCACCGAAACTGACCTAAACCCAGATTTTGACTCTCTCGAACCAAAGCCCGGACAAGTCTCGGAACTGAGGCATTTCCAACCGGACTCTCGAGCAAACTAAACCAAAACCAGGCCAAAAACCCAAACTGCCCCTTGATAAGCCCCCGGCCTGGTCCGTCTGTACAACCCGTAAAAATTGAAAAGTTTCAGGAACAGAATTAGAAACAGGAAACTGAGAATTGGAAACTAAAAAGAATTGGGAACCTACCTCCTGCATATCACGTGGCTAACATTTCGGGGCCTTGTAACCACCACCTTTAACCCAAAAAGTCAACCTAATTCCATTTCAGCAACAACCACACGAAGTAATTCTCGAGAACATCCCGCTGTACAATTACTGTATCCAACACCCAATCGGTTCCGAACTTCCGTGCTTTAAAAACTCCCCGTTTTTCACCCATCAAATTCGATTCAACCTCCCTCTTTTTTGTTTGACCTTTTTCCTATAATTAGATCTTAACCAACAAACCATCAAGACCTATGAGGTCCTTTATCAAGGCACACAGGAGAGGCGAGTCGGCCAATTCCGATATGCTCTACCAGGAGCCGGATGTCAAGACGGCTCCAAGTCATAAGTCCAATGCAACTACTCCAGCTCCTTCTCCCATTATTCCTAGCGGTCAATTCACTCCTCCTCATGCTGTAAATGGAGGTAATACCAACGGCAGTAATGGTGGAGGCCTGGCTGCTTCCATCAGTTCGCCCAAGAAACTCCTTACTCCCATCAAGAAGATGTTTTCTTCGCTGACCCACGGCAAATCAACCCCCAATTCCAATGATAGTCTCCAAAGCGCTGTCAACGGGGGTAGATCTCACCACCGTAAGATCAGATCCCATCGTCATACAAGAAGCCAAAGCTCAGTATCGGAACACGAAGTCCACGAACCTCAATCGGTGGCCGCTGCTGCTGCCGCTGCTGCTGCAAACAAGTACTCATTAAAGCTTGGAGCTTCTCCTAAGTTGGCATCTTCGGCCAAGTTGGGTCCATCTCCAAAACTAGCACCTTCTCCTAAATTCCATACTTCTGCATCTTCTCCTTCATTAGTCAACAACTACAAGACAACCCCGGTGGTTGTGTCACAATCGCATACTTCATTATCGTCATATCAGTCATCTGGCTCTTTCCCCCAGACCAAGCTCAAGCCTCCAATTAACCTAGACCAGACAAAACCTCCACAACCACAACCTCAACTGCAACCTCCACAACAACAGCAACAACAGCAACCGCCTCCAGTCACCAATGGTTCCAATGGTTCCAATGGTGCAAAGACACCAATTATTGATCCTCGTTTTGATTTTGAACAAAGACTGGAATTCACTGAAAAACTGGTAGGTTTCCATCCCCAACTTGTTTCTTCTCCAGGTAGAAAATTCTCCATCAAGAACGTCCCCAATGCCCTTTACAACGACAGTGAAAACGAGCTTGAAGAGGAGTACGAAGGAGACGATTCCGACTCTGATTCTTCCCAATTCTCGTTTGTTAAAGACAGAAACTGTGGTAGAAATACCTCCGTCAAGTACTACAAAGTGGTCAAGAGTCCTCAAGCAGCTGAACAGCTGAACACGTTTAATGAGAACGATTTAGGCTCCGATATGGATGAGTTCTCCGACTACGATTTCGAAAATAACGGTATGGACGACTACGATGGTGAAGAAGACAACGTGCATTACAATAAATTATTTGATGATGACAGAGACAACCAAGACATGGGAATGGACATGGAAGACGAAGATTTCGAGGAAAATATCGTTTCAGCCATGGATAAAGAGTTCGAATCTGAAGGATCGAATTTCGAAGACAATATTGGATCCACCTTGGATAAAGAATTCGAAAACAAGTCTATTGATGGTCCAGTGGATGGTCCAATTCCTGGACCTTCCGAAGTTGATATGCGTACAATGGACAAGAACTTTGAACAAGACGTGGATGACTTTAATGACGAGGAAGCTATCAATTCCATTGACAACGAGTTTGGTGATCCTGTGGATAAGTTTGAAGAGGAAGGTGAATCTGATCTTGAAGAAGACAGTGACGAAATTCCCTACAACACTGCAGTGATGGACGATCCAGGAGATGAAACCATTGATGGCTACGATAATCACCAAACTCCAGTCCTCAATAAATATGACACACCCAACTTAAATTATGAAACTCCAAATTTCAACCAGCACAACACAGGAACCTTTGAGAATACTACTTTGACCCAAAACTCACGTAACCTTTTTGACGAAGGATCCAATCATAAACCCTTCAACAAGTCATACCATTTATCAATACAAGGAAGCGATTTTGGAGAAGATTACGATGGTGTCGACACCGATGCCTACGGAGAAGATATCTTAGAAAATTACTTGGATGTCAGCAAATCGCCATCAGTTGAAGTCACCGGTTCCAACTCTGAAAGAACCCCAGATCATTCCTCCAATGACCAACTCGATCTTTATGAAGTCAGCAGCCCCATTATCAATGGTTTAACTATTGGTAACAATTTAAGGCACAGACTTCCTCGTTTGAACAGTAATGACTCAGAAAAGGGAGCAGATTTCATCCACAGGTCCAACCTGGAGCTCAATAACGATGACACTATTTTGCTTGGCCATGCTGAACGTCATTCTGCCATTCCTGAAAAAGAGGCACTTGGCTTGAGAGTTCTCAAGAGCTTCCACAGCTCCATCGGTGACGACCTCAACGGCGTAATCTACGAAAGAGCAAAAGAGTTCGAGGACTTCAGCAGGAAAAGAGAAGACGTGGGCTTGGGCATTCAACCAACCTCTGCTGATGGAGTAGAAGAACAGAAAAATGAAAAGAGTCGCCAGATCACTGAAGATGTGGTCAGACAAGTTCCAGTCCTGATTGGAACAAATTCAAACGAGGCAGTTGCCCTTACTGAGACTCCAATTAAAGAAAAGAGACCTTCTAGAGACGGAAAGCTCAAAGAGGGCCCCGCTCCTGTAGCACCAGTTGCTACTATTGCGGAGAACAGAAAGTCTCTCATTGAATTGATGGACTTACTAGGTAATTTGGAACAGACCACACAATCAGACAAGGCTAAAGCCCATGATTCTGCCCTCTTAACCCTCGAATCTCCAGCTGATCCTACCAACAGACAATCGATTATGGGGATGATGAGCATTTTATCCAACTTAGAAAGAACACAAGCAAGTGTTCTTGAAGAGAATAACAGAGCAGTGGAAAGAGCTCAGCAAAACAGAAAGTCTATTCTCGAAATGATGTCTACTCTTGCAACTCTTGAAACTGATGTCAAGAGTGAAGAAGATGCCAAGAGCAAGAGGAACTCCATCAATAACATGATGCAGACCTTGGCAAAGTTAGACTTATCTGGACCTGAACCAAGCACAAATGAAAAGTTAAGGTTAAAGAAAAAGACTCCTTTGGGTAAAATAATGAGTGACGAGAAGAGATATTCTTGGTTCAATAATGATGAATCTGTCAACTTTAATCCTCCTGGAGCTAACCGTATTTCTGGAAAGGATGCCAGTTTATCTGAAAGTGAAAACGATACTCTGGATGCTGAAGCATACAATCGTACTTTTGACCAAGACCTCATTGATGAAATGAACCAGCTCCCTGAAGATTACGACTTCGAAGAGCACAACTATTCATCTCTGGTCAACGAACCATCATCCTTCTTTAGGTCTAATTCATACAACAAAAGACCTGTTAAAGCTGTCATGGATAATAAGTACCAGACTAACAAGATCGAGACTACCAACAAGACAGTTACCTTCTACAGAAGCAATAGTAATGCCAGCAGCACCAACGAAACTGCAAGGGCAAAAAGCGTCAGCAGAGCTCCCTCGACCAGATCCATGAATTCATTTACTTCGGTCAATGAAGAACAAGAGGAAGAAGAGGAAGGAGACCCGGTATTTTCAAGAAAAGCAGATCGTTTACCTGTTTTCAGAAAAAAGCAGTACAAGCAGGGCTTGTCTCCTCTGAACCTACTGTTTAGATAGAATTTTAATATTAATTACATCATCAACAACACATCATCATGATAATGAAAATCATTCTTTTTGACATCGGACTATGGTCCATAATTTTATCTTTTTAGCATTATGGCTTAATTACATATTCATTTTCATGTTTGTCAACTATAAAGACAGATATATGACAAATAATCACATAGTTAATACAAAATAATAGTGTCTATGGTTATTAATCCTTGACCAGTTTAGATTTCATCTAGAGCCTAGACAACTCTTAATAATCACCATCGTTTTCATTAACTTTTGCTACGTTCGCTTATTGTTGATAATTCTACAGGGTTAAAAAATGTATAATTAAAGTCTTTCACAAAACATATTGAAAGAGAATTAAATAAATGAATGCTTGCAGTAGATTGTTCTCATAATCATAGATATTAAAGTATTAAAGTGAATTGGTTCTTTCCATGATCCCTATAAAAAATTTTATCCTTTACCAAATTCACCATGTATTATTTTGCACCCAATAACTCAGCTTGATTGTTTAGTTTGTTGGTTCATGAAACTATTGAAATCGTATTTTTCACCATAATCAAAGTAGTCAGTCTCCAAAGCTGGAACTGTATGACGTTTGTTAGAAACAGAATATGTCTTTCTAACCAGTGGCTTCACATATTCAACCTTCTTTGTAGTTAATCCTTGGATAGGAGGCTGGATTCTTCTGGAATTATAGTTAGAACTCAAGTTAGAAGCACTAGAGATATTGGATCTCTTTCTATCTAATTCCTTGGTAAGAGCAGCTGGAGCCCGTAAGTTTGGCTTCAATATCAAATTGGCTTCTGATGGAGTATTACTATCAAAAGAACCAGCACTAGAATTGGAAATTCTTGAAGCACTGGAAGTTGTACTTGAAGTAGTTGAGTTGGAACGGAATAACCAAGTATTGTTACGGTATTTAGAGTACAAGCTGAGCAAATCATCTTCATCCTCATCAACCAAAACAACTTCAACTTCTCTACCATCCTTGGTCTTTTCAGTGACTGATCTATAAGATTGAATGGAATCTTTACGGTTCACCATACAGACATCGTAATTTTCCTTAGTCAAATCAATAACCACACTGCCAGAGTCAGATATCGAAGTCATGGTGGATGGCTTGCCAGAGCCACTAGAACGGAAACTAGATTTAGAAGTGTAAGATTCATGTTCCAGCTGTTTAGACCATCTTGGGTTGGCATGTTCCAAGTTCAAGCCTTCCATTCTTTCGGTGACATGATGCACCACAGGTGCTGGAGCGTAAGAATGAATGGTAGCACTTCTCTTGTAAATATCATACATGGAAGGAGGCTCCTTTTCAGTTGGTTCTTCATAGTACTTGGCTGAAGTTTCTGAAACTTCTTCAGCTTCTCTGAAATCAACTTCGTACATCACTTGGGATGGTGGAGGAGAAATGACAATATCTAAAGTTTCTGGAGATACTTCTGGACTCAACTCATCATTCTTAGTTGGAGGAGCCAACTTAGGAGTACTCAAGTTACTTAAATCAGTAGACTTGGATCTTTGGTGAATAGATGGAGCTTCAGGACTAGACTCAAAAGTATTAAGGTCAAAGTCGATGTTGTACATTGACTTATGACGTTGGTGTCTTCTTGGAGATGCAGTTGGTGGGCCAGTCTTCATATCATCCTTGATAGGAGGCAATTCCTTGTTCTTATCAGCCAAACAAGAAACAGACTTGGCCTTTCCATGACTGTACAATGAGAACTTGGCAGATTCAATATCAGAATCGGAGTCGTCACTGGTGTACATTGATTTGAAGTGTTCCTTAGCAGCATTCTTAGCAGCCATACTTGGGACACCAATTGGTTCCAATTGAGAAACTTCATCATCAGATCCATTTTCTTGAGGGTGAGAAGCTTCTGATTCCTTCGAGTTGTATGAGAAGTATGATACTTTACCTGAATAACTGGCCTTATCATCAAGATCTGGAATTTCAATTTGACCACTTCTAGACATATAACTGGCTCTGGATCTGGCAGACTTCAATGATTCTCTTGAGACCATCTTCTTGATCTCCTTATTGTTGGTGATATTTTGGTCATTGTTAGGGAAACTGAATCTCTTGCCCATGCCTTCATTGTCATAATCAGGAGTAGATTGTTTTTCAGCTGGAATCTTTGGAGCACCTTGTTGATTAATGGTTTGTTGTCTTGCTGGAGAACAAGTGATTTCAGAGTACTTAGCAGTAGAGATACTGGCCAAGTCGTCCATGTAGAAATCATAAATGGTTTGTTCATCGTCCTTGTACTTCAATGGAACATTAGTCAAGTCTCTGGAGTTTCTTAAGGTAGAAGCTCTGCTCAAACGAAGTGGTTCAATGTCTTTATCGGAACCACTCTTGGCAGTTGCAACATCTTCTTCCTCTTCTTCTTCTTCGTCATCATATTCTTCAACAAGTTCGACTTCGTCTTCATCTTCCTCGTCTTCTTCCTCGTCTTGAGTGATAGTGCTCATGTTGATCTTATCAGCATCAATAGTGACGGTTGTTACATGCTCTTCAGTTTCTGATTCTGAGATGGTGGTATCGATATCATCAGCATCTTCCCAATCTTCTTCGTCAGCAGTTGGGGTTGGAGGTAATTGTTTCAGTTTGACCTTTGGCTTGAGTGAAATGTTTCTGTCTTGTTTTGGAGCCACTGTCTCTACCTTCTTTTCATTATTGAGCTCAATTGATGACTGTAATGAATCCCAAGAGGTGGTACTGCCTTCTGAAGACTCACTGATGTCGGATGCTTCAGAGACCTTTCTGTTGTTGGCAATACCTCTTTGGTCGTTGAGTCTTTGGAGTGGTGATGGTTCAACGTTTTGGAATGGAACTCTGGTGAAACTCATGATATCACCTACAGAACTGAAGGAACTGATGGAAGAAACGAAGGATTCGTCACTGAAAGAACGTTTTTGGATTTTCAAGTCATTCTTGGATGGAGAACTGGCCATTTGCAAGGTTCTAAGACTCATTTCAGTATTGGTCTTTGGAAGAACAGTTGGTGGTCCAGCTCTAGCTGATGGTTTTGCAACAATACGCACATTGGTGTATTCTGGTTTTTGTTGTGCTGGAACTGGGGCAGAAGCAGTACGGACACTGACAGGAACAGCCGCTTTGGTTTGTACTGGTGCTGGTACTTTAACTGGTTGTTGCACTGGTTGAGCTGGTTGTTGTTGATGAATGACTCTAGGTTGTTGTTGATGTTGTTGTTGCACTGGAACAGGGGCAGCCACTGGTGCGACTCTTCCCTGTGGTTGCACTGGGGTCACAGGCTGAGGAGCTCTCAAATTTGCAGCTGGTTCCGCCACATTCACCATTGACCGCACTGGTTCCCTGTTTGGGGCAGCCGTAGACATCACCACTGGCTGCCTTGGGGCGTTTGACTGCACTGGTAAAATAGGCGCTGTCACTTGTGCTGGCTGGGCCGAGCGCACTTCCTGTCTCATTGGGGCAGCAGTACTCACTGGATTAACCATTGACCTCACTGGTGGTTGGGTGGATTGTACAGGAAGAATAGGAGCTGGTGCTTGTGCTGGTTGAACATACCTTACTGGTTCTGGAGTCACATGTGTTGGTCTTTGAGGTGATTGATTAGGGGTAACTGGGATATGAGACTTTACCGGAGTAGTAGTAGTAGTATTATTGTTGATGCTAGTGGTAATAGTAGTGTTGGTTGTAGTAGTAGTAGTCGCAATTGGGGCTTGTCTATGTTCCATTTGGACTGGGGCTGCGATTGGCATAGGGATCGATTGTGGACCTGTGCCCGCTGGATCAAGCGTTCTTTGACGTGGAGCAGTCTCTGGTCTTTGAGCTGGAGCCTCTTGTTTTCTAGCCACTGGAGCTGGAACTGGAGTTGGAGCGGCAGCAGCTTTTTGGAGACGACCACGGAGTCTGGCACTAGAATCTTTTTCTATAGGAGGAGGGGGCAAAGAATCACGAGCCTTACTTTTAACACTGGAGTTTCTAGAACTACCACTATTGGAAGCTTCTTCGATTATACTCAATTCATCGTGGTTTAATAAACTTGTATGGAATGCAATTTTCAGGGATCTATTTTTGAGTGGAGGAAGTGGAGGAGGTTTACGATTAAAAGCTATTTTAGAATTGATGAAATCTTGAGTATATTCTTCATCTTCAGAAGAAGATTCTAATTTTTCATAACCTGCTCCAGTATAGACCAATTTTGATTGTTTTTTGAAAGGTGAAGGAGAACGAGAAGTTCTTGTTGGAGATCTATGTCTTACGGGAGAACTTGAATTTGAATTTGAATTTGGTCTTGATTTTTTAGCTCTAGTTGGAGAAGGAGATCTAGATCTTGCTTTTTCAATATCTTTTTCTATATTCTTTTGACTCAATTTAGGGGGTAAACTTAAGGTAAAAGGAATTGGAATAACATATTTACCAGATTCTCCTACCGTCGACACGTGGAGTCTTTTTGATAAAGGAGAATTACTCAATTGCTTCAATTGTTCATGAGATACTGTGGAAGAAGTATTGGATGAAGTAGCAGACTTAAGGTCTTCATCCGTTGCCACAGGCATATGAGGAAGTCTCATATCAAAGAACGATGGAGGCAATGAACGTCTATTCTTTGAAGGAGAAGTGGATCTGGTTCTTCTATCGATCAATAATGAATCATCCACCGATTTATTAGATAGGGAATACACCATTTTCACAAAGGATGATAATGGACACTTTTTATCCTCAAAAGAACAAGGCGAAGGCGGATCAATAGAACAATATCTTTTGGAAGAGTAGTTAAGTTTGCTTAAGAGCTTGCAGTTGTATTGTGTAGAGTATTTGTACAAATTAACCTTTGTTCACTGATGCTGATGGGTGCCAAACCTTTGTTGATGTTTTACCAAATGCGGCTAGGTTCCGAGTACCCCAATTGGGAAGGTAAACCTGATATTTTGGAGACAATGCCATCGGTTACGAGCGTTCGCTCGTATCCCACCTACCACCGAGCCACTTGACAAACAAAAATCAACTAACCCACAGGAAATGCTTATTTTTAGGGGTCTAGTTGATAGAGGCTTGGTCCAAGTGGTGTAATCTTTAGGTGAGCTCTTGTTTTTAAGGGCCAAAGTGAGTTGGGGGCGGAAAAAACAACAACCATCGGAAAACAAAAGCGCAATATATCCAATATCGCAATCTTTTACAATTCTTCATATCACAGTCACAAGATCATCCAATTTCACCTGGATGATAATATTTATCAATGGGCACCGCTTATGTTTCTTGGGTAAAGTTGGTTGCACCACATGCGGCTATTATTAGCATTCCAGACCTCCCATTCCTCTAGACCATATCATATATAATATTATAGTGGGTGTCGCATGTCGCACCACTGGTATGGCTGCAATGTCGCATTGTAACCTTGTATCACAAATAGTTACAAAAATCGTTAGTGCATTCGTTTGTTCTTTGTAAACCGAGCCATGATTTCTACTACTTCACCTACTCCCATTGTAAGTGAACTTATTGATCCTTCGTTCGATAGTGCATTCGCCGAAGTACTTCCTACGCCTCTCCATTCTTCCAAATCTCCCCCTCCTTATGTTACCGATCCTCCTGAAACCCCGGTTGCAGCCAACAACAGTAACTCTAACGGAAACAGTAATACTGATGATATTGCCGCTGGACTTTCATGGTTACCAGATCAAGCTAAAGATTTTTGCAAAGTAAGAGGTGGTCATTTTACTTTGATGGTTGCGGGCCCCCTGGGTTCTGGAAAGTCTACTTTTATCAATACCCTTTTCGGTACTGATTTGTTACTGTTTTCGCAGCCAGTGCCCACTGCAAATGTTGATATTCACAAATATGAATTGCAGGAAAAAGGTGTCAATCTTAAGTTTACAGTAGTAGATACTCCAGGATTTGCTCAAAACATTGATAATACTCATGCTTGGGTTCCTCTTGCTGGTTTAATTGAAGATCAATTCAAATCTTACATGTTCCAATCAGAACAGCCAAATCGCAAATTGGTTACGGACTCTCGGGTCCATTGTTGCCTTTATTTTATATCTGGAGGGCAGTTGACTCCCTTAGATATTAGCACCATGGCTGAGCTCTCACTGAGAGTGAATGTGATCCCCGTGCTAAGTAAATGTGATGGTTACAGCTCACAAGACTTGATTAGGTGTAAGAAAAATATCTTTGACACCTTACAGATTCATAACATCAACGTTTGTGATTTGGTGCCCGATTCCCATGTAGTTGACAAAATCAATTCGATGGTTCCTTATGCCCTTATGGGTTGTAATGGTACCTATAAGAATGATAAAGGTGAACAAGTCCGTGGTAGAAACTACAATTGGGGTGTAGCCGAAATTGAAAATAGACATCATTGTGATTTTAGCGCTTTGAGATCGGTTTTAATGAGTGAAAACATGTTGGATTTGGTTAAGTCCACTGAAACTCACTACGAGAATTATCGTTCTAACTGTCTTGAGCAAAGAAGCCGTGAAGTTCGTAAAAAGGAGACTTTACAACTTAAAGATCATCTTGATGGACTTGATGAATATTTGGTCTACACTCGTTTTAAGCTCACTGATTTAGAAGAATTATTGGTAGATCAAAGTCCAACTTACAAAGAAAAGGAAAAAAAAGTCCATTTAAAGGTTGATGAATTTCTTAAGAATCAAGAGAAAAGGTTTAGAACCTGGAAGAGAGCCCTTGTAGAAAAACAACAATTAATGAACCAAGAACTTCAATCTTATCATCTGAGAATTGCAAGATTACAAGATGATTTAGACAAAATGGTAGATGCAAGTTCCTCGGTTTATTCGGAAGAAATCGTAAAGGAAGTATTTGCACCCTTGGAAACATCCACCTCTAAAGGCAGCAGTTCAAATTAGTGGTTCCTACTACTACAGCCACTGTGGCTGATAATATTCAATTGAGGCTGGTACTACTGACTGAAATATGCATCCTCTTATCCCGAGGCAAAATTTGCTGAGTAGCTAGAAATTTTTTTAATGATTTTTAATGGTAACGACTTATGGTAGTATTTTAGGCTTAGCTATTTAATATAACATCCATATCAATAATAAGTAATTTAATAACGATAAGCTTATATCTCAAAAAGGTTATATAGACCAATTTCACCTTATATTAAACTATCTAGCATTACATTTGCAGAATATGCTGGTCTAGAATTCCAATTCATTTACTATTTTCGTAATTTTTCATGATATCGTTCGTATGGAAGAATGATCGGTGCATTTATCAAAGATTTTTCTAAAAAATTAAAAATTATGAGAAAAATGAAAATTATTAAGAGTAAGAAAAAATATCAAGAAAAATACCAACCTCTAACGGGTGAAAAATAAACTAAACTAAGCTGGCCATTATGTTACAGCACCGTAAATGTAGAGAAGCACGCCTAAAAGTTAGACTACCGTTGCGAAACTAATTTTTCTTTGTACTTACAGCAGTTCATGTTATTAGGAAGAAAGCTGGTAACTGATTCCTAAATGAGGAAAATCACTATTTTGATTGATTTTTTATGGTCTGAGATCTAGAATTTGGAAAGATCAAATATTTCAAATATTTCAAAGTAATTCAGATACTTCATAAATTTCAAAGATCACAGAGAAATATGAATATCACCATTTTCATTGCTTCCATGCTCAATATTGTTCACCTCTATACCTTGTCCTTACCCTCGCTTGGTAAGTCTGAGCCCTAACAATTTTGTGCAACTAGGCTCATCGCGCACTATAAATATCGAGCATTTTCCACTTTTTTCAACTTTTCATATTTCAACACCAAATACTCGAAACAGTAAGTAACTTTACACAACTTAGGTGATTTACAGGATGAATTTTTTATTCTAAAGTATGTTTTTTCTGGCATCTCTAATGTTAGAGCTTTTCAGCTCGATGAATACAACCCTGACTATATCTGATGAATCACCTTTGTTGAAGCAATGAAAAATTTATTATTTGAACTTGAACTAACAATAGACTCCACCAAGAATATCCCCTGATCCTCAGTGATTATCCCAGCGTAGTTGTGCAACCTTGTTACAGCTAGCGTCTTTAGATGGACCTGCTTTACTGAACTGTGTTAGTAGACCAGGTCCGTCCAGACGTTAGATGTCAAGGCTGTCAAACGAGTAATGGTCCAGTAGAACTATCGAAAGGTAAATCTACTACGGCTCGGCGAAGCTCTGCTCCACCTCCACACTCAAGCGACTCGCTATACCGCCTAGGCTCTCCCTCTGCGGCCACAGCACTGTGCTGTCCCAACTACACTTAACTTCACTGACATCTGTCATAGTGATCACCGTAGCTCCCTCCATACCTGTCTTCCCCATCTCTCGCGAGCTCTTCCCTGTGCCAAGCAGCCTTCACTAAATACCACACTTTTGCACATACCACCCTGGTAGTATTTGCCAAGCACAGTCCACAGCTTCTCTCTTAACTGTCCCTAAACCTCTCACACTCGTCTCCTTCCACACTTTCCCCGTATCGTCCTTTTGTTGTACTGTCTCTTCCTCTTCCTCATTCCCTTCTACTTCTCTCTGGCTCTTCCTCACTGACTCACTAAACACTGCGCACTATATCTATACCGATCTCGCTACTTTTATTTGCTTCATCGCTTGTTTGCCCCATCAATGCTGTTACACTCTGACGTTGGCGATGGCTACATAGACAGAGACACAGGCGCCGAGATCGACGAGCTCGTTGCCAGCGACTTGGGCTCCGGTTCCTCTCATGGCCCTTCCAAAGCGTCCAATTCCCGCCATACCCACAAGTCTTCCCGTTCAGTCAACTTCATGTTTGACCACTCAGCATTTATCAGAGGCATTGGTAATATCAAAAGATGGTTCAATGAAGAGTATGTGAAGTCCAATCACACCATTGATCCCGATACCAGAGTGGATTTGAACATCTACATTCCTTCCTATACCTTGCACGAGTTTGACTTTGTCAAGAAGGGTACTTCAATGATGGCAACCAACACCAGAGAAGCCATCAGGTTCATAGACAAGTTCCTTGAAGAAGATGACGAAAGCAGTGTGGGTCTGATCTATCACCATATCACTCTTGAATCTCCTGGTGAAGCAGGTCCTAGCTGGGACAAGACTGCCAAATATAATGTCAGAATCCCTAAGATTGGAGAGTTCCCTAATTTCAAGACCAAGTTCGACTCCAATTTGCTTGGTCAGCATCCAATGGAAAGGAACCGTGATGATATCGACGATTTTACTGATGATTTCAATAGTTTTTCAGTAGGTGAAAGTCATATGACAAACGATATCCAGTATGAAAACTCCGCCTCCTACCAACATGCATTGGAGAACTCCGACCAACCAGCCGTAATGCCTGCCAGATTAAAATACTTGATCCGTTCTGCTATCTACAAGAGGTTCCTTACCAAGCCAGCATCCAACGCTGACGAAGAATGGAAATTGGTTACAGAAGACCCAATCACCAGAATCTGGGCCTCATGCTACGGAATCGACTGTTTGAATGTTAACGAAGCCGAAGTGCTTATTTTCCAAAACCGTGACGTTAACCAACTCCGTACATTCACTCCTCATAATTCCTTCCAAGACCAAGTAGCCCACAAAAGTGATATCTTGCAAAGTACAGTTGATACTACCAAATACGCATATGAAACAATAGATAAGCCTATGAGACCAAAGGGTAAATCTAAGTCCAAGAAACAAGGCAAAGGGAAAAAAGAAAAGACTAAGAAGCAACACATTTCTGGAGTCATTGGCGAAGGTTATGGTGCCACAGGAGAGCATGTCAAGATTGAAAAGTTTGATGCCATTAATTATGCACCAAGAGGAAAGGGAGAATTATGGACCCCATAAATTTAGTGCTAAATCTTTCAATCTATATATGATGAAAATTTACATAAAAAATATCTGATGGACATATTAGGAATTGATTAAAAAGCCAGGGTTAGTGATTGGAAGAGTTGATCCGAACCACAGTACATCTTTTGATGGCAATACTGTGGTATCTACTCAGTCCTTAAAATTTTCACTTTGAAAAGTACATTATTGGCTTCCAATTCCTGCTCTTTTGTCTCTTCAAAGTCCTATTACTTGCAATTGCTGCAAATATGCCAATATCACGTTTAATGGAAGGTTAGTTGGAGTGAAAAATCAGCTGAAAAGTCCTGAAAAAGTACCAAAAAAAGTGCTGTTTCAGTAAATATATCAGCTTATTATAGCCCATTTTTCACTCACAAGGTGTACACGAATGGCATACTAATAAAGACCCGTGTCTTGGTTATTAGTGTCGCCATACTAGACTATGGTAATTGCATGTCGCGTGTATGTCGCACAATTACTAACTCCAAGCCACCAAGCGCGACACTCACACCATACACCATACTACGCCATACAATTCTGTACCCCATATCCAGTACACAGACCCCCACTAAAAAACCCACACCTCCATCTGCAGCCCCCAAATACACGACTACCACCACCCGTGACCCATCCCCCACACCCGTAGCCCATTTCCACCTCTTACTTCTCTTCCTTCTCCCCCATTTCTCACCTATCTAACAATTCTCCATGTCTCACTTATTGCCTCACTATATATAGGCGTAGCCATAAGTTGCCACCGCGCACGACCGCGCACGTCCGAATTCATATGGAAAACAAGGAACCAGAATACAACTTTCAGTTTTACCACTAATCAATCGGGTATCCTCGTAAAGTGTGATTGTGACAATTCCTCCGAGAATGAATCGTCAATTAACCCGAGAGGAGATCCAGAAAATTCTCCAACGTTGGCACCAACTCCGGAACCAGTTTGGTGAACAAGCTGTGAACGTACCTGAGTTTGCCCAGTTGAGTAAAATCATCAAGTTTCTCCAGCAGAATCAGCTTCAGAGACAACAGCAACAGCCTCAGGGTGGTCAAGCCAACGGTGCTTCCATCCAGTCGCCTGCTCAGCAACAGATTCCTCAACAACAGGTGCCTCCTCCACAAGCTCAACAACAACAACAGCAGCAACAACAGCAGCCACCACAAGCTCAACAACAACAACAGCCACCACAACAGCAACAACAACAACCAAATGGTCAGTTCCCAGTGCAGTCTCACAACTCGATGCCTGGGTCGATAGTGGGGTCCAATAACGGTACTCCAAGCGCTGCCAACGCCAACTTGATGGGCGGTATGGGACCAGGTGGTGCTGGTGCTGGTGCTGGAGCAGCTGGTATGGTTCCAAATAACCAACAAATACCTAACAGACAAGGTGCTGGAGGTGCTGGAGGTGCCGGAGTTCCTCCTCCTCTTAGCCAACAACCATCACAACAACAGATGTTCCAACAGAACGGGAACGCTCCTGTGCCCCCAAACAACCAGGGCCCACAAGGACCAGCCGGTGGTGCTCAAGGATCACAAGAATCAGCATTTACCACCCAACAGTTCCAGTTTTTCAAGTCTCAGTTCCAAGCCTTGAAGTATTTATTGAAAAACCCTGGTCCTGGTAACCCACAAATCCCACAAAACCTTATTGACTTTGTAACTACTGAAAGATCGGCTTTTCCAAATGGACCTTACCTTCCTTCATTGGAATCCTCTCAAAATGTACCACCACAACCATCTCAACAACAACCACAACAGCAGCCACCTCCAACACAAACTCCTAGTATGAGCCAAAATGCCGTTCCACAGCAACAAATTCCTCAAAAAGTCCAACCACCTGTCAATAATACCCCACCACTTGGCTTCGATAATAATATGAATGGTCCACAAATGGGTAAGAAATTCAAAGATGAACCAAAGATGGAACCCGTGGAAAACAAATCAAGAGTTCAAACCATTTTACACAGACCTGAACCTCCAAAGACTTTAGATAAGTTGATTCCTGATAAATCCAAGAATAAAACTGTTGCAGTGTTACCTATATCGAAAGCTAATTTACAAGTGGATACTTTTGAATTACCAAATATTCTTCGTGATACCGATAAAGACGTTGCATTCCATGGATTATACGCTCCTCAAAGTCGTCTTCAATGGCCTAGTTTGTTACCTGAAGGTATCAGTATGGAAGATATACTTTCTAACAAAGAAATATTAATGCTGGTTCAAATTGATCAAGAAAAGTCCCAACTTAAACATAAGTTAACTACTCTTGCAGAGGATGATGAAGATCAAAGACAAATAATAGAAGCTGAACTAGCAAAATTAGAACTTATTCCTTACCAAAAACAAGTAAGAGGAAAAATATTATCACAAGTATGGTTTGGAAAATCATTATTGCCTAACTCTCATCCTAATTTCCTTGCCAAATTCAATACTTTATCTCTTGAAAATGTCAGTGCTACCCATGATTTATATACTCATCAATTACAAACCTTGGTACAAGCCGAAAATCAAAAGCATCAAAAGACAATCAATGAAATCTTGCTGTCTAGAGAAAGAAGATTAAACATAACTACTAAGAAACGTGAAAAGTTGAACCGTTTCAATACCAAAATTAATAGTTTCCATAATCAAACTGCTAGAGAAGAGCAAAAGAGAATTGAAAAGATGGCTAAACAACGTTTACAAGCGTTGAAATCTAACGATGAAGAAGCATATTTGAAATTATTAGACCACACTAAAGATACTAGAATTACTCATTTATTGAAACAAACCAATACTTTCTTGGATACTTTGGCACAAGCGGTCCAAACGCAACAAAATGATTTCTCCAAAGGTGGAAAGAAAGTTCAAGAAGAAACCGAAGGTAATGAAGACGAAAAGAGAGAAAAAATGGATTACTACCATGTTGCTCATAGAATTAAAGAAGAAGTTACCAAACAACCTTCTATTTTAGTTGGTGGTACTTTGAAGGAATATCAATTAAAGGGTTTACAATGGATGGTCTCATTATACAATAATCATTTGAACGGTATTTTGGCAGATGAGATGGGTTTGGGTAAAACTATTCAAACTATTTCCTTGGTTACTTATTTGGTTGAAGTTAAGAAGGTTCCTGGACCATTTTTGGTTATTGTTCCATTATCTACATTGACCAATTGGAATCTTGAATTCGATAAGTGGGCACCATCTGTAAAGAAGATTACTTACAAGGGTACTCCTAATCAACGTAAGGTTTTACAACAAGATATTAGAGCTGGTAATTTCCAAATCTTGTTGACTACCTTCGAATATATTATTAAGGATAAGGCCTTGTTAGCCAGAGTGAAATGGGCTCATATGATTATTGATGAAGGTCATCGTATGAAGAATTCAAGTTCCAAGCTTTCTGAAACTTTGACTCACAGTTATCATAGTGATTACCGTTTGATTTTGACTGGTACTCCATTACAAAATAACTTACCAGAATTGTGGGCATTATTGAATTTCGTTTTACCAAAGATTTTCAATTCGGTTAAATCTTTCGATGAATGGTTTAATACTCCTTTCTCTAACACCGGTGGTCAAGATAAGATCGAATTAAGTGAAGAAGAAACTTTATTGGTCATTAGAAGATTGCATAAGGTTTTGAGACCTTTCCTTTTGAGAAGATTGAAGAAGGATGTGGAAAAGGATTTACCAAACAAGGTTGAAAAGGTTGTCAAATGTAAGATGTCTGCTCTTCAATCCAAGTTATACCAACAAATGTTGAAGCATAACATCTTATTTGCCAGTCTGAGTCCTACCAGTACCATTCCAATTATGATTAAGAATGCTAATAATCAAATTATGCAACTTAGAAAGATTTGTAACCATCCTTTTGTTTATGAAGAAGTTGAAAATTTGATCAATCCTAGTGTTGAAACTAATGATCAAATATGGAGAGTTGCTGGTAAATTTGAACTTTTAGATAAAGTGTTACCTAAATTCAAACAAACTGGTCATAGAGTTTTGATTTTCTTCCAAATGACTCAAATCATGGATATCATGGAAGATTTCTTAAGATTACGTGGATTGAAGTATATGAGATTGGATGGTGGTACCAAAGCAGATGACAGAACCGCATTATTGAAGTTGTTTAATGCTCCAGATTCTGAATATTTCTGTTTCTTGTTATCTACCAGAGCTGGTGGTTTGGGTCTTAACTTACAAACTGCAGATACTGTTATTATTTTCGATACTGATTGGAATCCTCATCAAGATTTGCAAGCTCAAGATAGAGCCCATAGAATTGGTCAAAAGAATGAAGTTAGAATTTTAAGATTGATTACTGAAGATTCTGTTGAAGAAATGATTTTAGAAAGAGCTCATGCCAAATTGGAAATTGATGGTAAGGTCATTCAAGCTGGTAAATTCGATAATAAATCTACTGCTGAAGAACAAGAAGCTTTATTGAGAGCTTTGATTGATAAAGAAGAAGAAAGAAAGCAAAAGGGTAACGGAGCTGATGACGATGATTTAGATGATGATGAATTGAACAGAGTTATCGCCAGAAATGAAAATGAATTAGATGTTTTCAGAAAGTTGGATGAAGAAAGAGCTATTGCAACCAAGGAAGCACCTTATCCAAGTAGAGTCTTCTCTGAAGCTGAATTACCGTATGTTTACAAACAAGATCCAGAAGAATTCTTGAAGAAGGATATTATTCTGGAAGATTATGGAAGAGGTAATAGAGAACGTAAGACTGCAATTTATGATGATCAATTAACTGAAGAACAATGGTTAAAGAAGATCGATGGTGTTGTTTCTGATGCAAGTGATGATGAAGTTGAAACCAAACCAAAGAGAAAGAGATCTCGTCCAAAGAAGAAGGCCGTTGAAGATGAATACAGTCAAGATGAAGAAGAAGAAGCATCTGTTGAACCAACTGCCAAGAAACAAAAATCAGCCACTCCAAAACCTGCTCCCGCTAAGCCAAAGCCTAAGGCCAAGAGAGGACGTGGTGCTAGATCTTTGTTATACAGATCAACTCCAACAATTGATCCATTGCTGGCTGAAGATAGAGCTTCATTACAAAGCACTATTGAAAGTATGTTCAGTTTGATCATGAAGTATGAAAATGAACATGGTAGAAAATTGAGTGATTTGTTCTTGGTTAAGCCTTCTAGAAAGTTGTATCCAGATTATTATGTCTTGATCAAAAACCCAATTGCTTTGGACACTGTGAAGAAGAGAATGAATTCTAATACTTATACCAGTATCAGAGAACCATTAGAAGACTTGCATTTGATGTTCTCCAATGCTAAGATCTATAATGAAGAAGGTTCTATTGTTTATCAAGATGCTGCTATGTTGGAACAAATGGCTATTGACAAGTTTAAGGAATTGACTGCTGATATGCCAGAAGAAGAAAAGTCCAAATTACTTGATTTCACTGAGTTTGATGAAATTCTTGCGTTGAAACCAATTGCAGTTAGCACTGCTATCAAGCAACCAATTGAAGCCAACCTTGCCAAATTGGACAATGGTGAAGAAGTAGACTCATCTATCATGGGATTGACTTCCAATGCTGACACTGAAAACACCACCCCATTGACTTTGGAATAAGTCAAGATCAATAATTAATGTTGCCTTGTGTTCTTAACCTTATTCCTATTCCTGGAACGATATATAACGGTTCATTTCGTTCGTGTATAATTATAATTAATGTATTATGTAATAAACATTACTAAATTGATAAATGTTGTAAGTGTGTTTAAGATTTAATTATAATCTTCGTGATATTGTTAAGAAGAGATACTATAATAATTTATATATTCATATAAATGTGACTGATATCCAGCTATTTATTTCATATCCAATGCCATATTATTAGAAGACAGGATATCGATAAGAGGTAATTTAAGGCCAGCTTAAATATTAGAGGGAATATCAATAATTTCGCTACTATCATGAAATGAGATAGAATCAATGCAGCCTTGACGGGATGAGTATTCAATATTTAATTTAATATTATTTTGAGTATTCCATTACTTCTCTCTATAACTCTGTGTACCTTGGCAAACTGTCATCAATATGACTATTATGCACATTATCGTTCAAAACAGTATTGAACACTTCAATGAACCCAAACATTCCTCCATCATTAAACATAATTTTACCCTTAAAATACTTATCCTTAGGAAACCCATCACTGGCTATAGCTGGATTACTGGCACTAAAGAACATAAACTCCCAATAGTTTGCACCAAACCAAGGAGCTTGTAATTTATGACTGAGCTGTAAAACAGGTGCTAAATTCAAATCAATCAGAAAAGTGGTGATATCTCCCTGATCAGCGGTTATATATACCAACCTCTTGGTGGTCAAGTAAACGTATCCATCCTTAGCATTGATATTAATAGGATGTTCATGGTTTCCATGCAGTGCTATCGAGAGGGTCTGGCGGGAGGTTGGAGTAAAGAACTTCAATGTTTCTAAACCATCGGTGCTGACTTCAAAGGGAAGCGTCAGGGTCCCCAAGGTCTGGGAGTAGTTCTCCTTAAGTATGACGTTGTTGATAGACATTTGTGTGACTGAGATAATGGACTGGTGATTGGGTGGATTAGTGGTTGTGGCTGTGAATTAGAATGTAAGGAATTGAATCAAACGAAAAGGAGATGGGGACTTCAATTGTAAAAGAACAAGGGGCTATTTTAAGGCTTATACCAATTAGTAATGACGAGTTGATCTCTTATCGCCCCTCACCAAGAAAGTATGGAGATGGAAGTCACATGACTACTCACGTGCGAGATGTATTTAAAAATTTCAAGACACTTGAATTGCCCCAAAAACCCGCCATCATGACTGCCTTTCGGTCCTTTAACCCTGCCTTAAGTCTGATATTCCTGGGCCCGCTTCCCAAGTTCCAGTACAACTTCAAGCATTTGGCCCGTGCACAACAATGTCAAGAAATTATCGATAAACTCGACCTCAAGTCCAAGTATCCAAACTCAGCCAACCTTGATATCGTGGATATCTTCTCCGGATTCGGACTTTTCTCCACCATGGTCAACTATGAACTTAAGCCAAGGAATCATGTTGTTATTGAGAACACCAAAGTGAATATGGGCCATTGGAAAGAACGTATCAACCATCTCCAATCTACCACCAATAACGTTGAAAATTTCACATTATACCCTAAAGATGGATATAAATGGGAGACTTATGATGATTTGATTAAGAAGGACAAGATCCTCCAGCCATCTTATGTTTCCCGTGATAAGGTTCACGATGAGCTTTTGATTATAGGAAATGTTACCCCAGCCAAATTTGGAGAGTCTCTTTTGGCCCAATGGATCATGTGCTGTATCTACAAGAACTGGCTTCAGAAATACGGAAGAGTAAGAATGTTGTGTTTCACCCCAGATGTCACCGCCATGAAATTCATGTCCGGAAGCTCCTATCACAAGAGAAATAAGTCCGCTATCAAGAGAGAACTTTTCACTGAGAGTAAACTTATAGCCATAACGTCCCCAGAAGACTATACCGATCCTGATGGGAGTGGATACGATCCAAGACTTATTTTGAAGGACCAGCCTATTCCTATTTCTGGAAGAAGCACCCTTCCATCCAACAGTCAGCTTGCTCTTTTGGAGATTGTTCCTAAAGAAGTGTCAGCTGAAAGGTACGATACTTACGAGTATGTGATCAGATCCATTTATTTCAATGCTTCTCAGAAAATCAGAGAATCCTTGTCGAATATTGGACCTGGTGCAATGGAAGACTTGTCTTTGAAGCTTCCAGAACATATCCTTGAAAAGAGTGCTAGAGATTTAAGCATTGAAGATTGGAACGTTATCTTTGATGTATACGATGCCTGGCCCTTCAAGCCGTCTTTTGAAGATACCATGGATATTGTTCAAGACGACGTGAGAAGTGTCTAAGGAAAGCATTAAATTAATAGAAATAAAGTGTCTC
The DNA here is from genome assembly GCA_030568535.1 of Suhomyces anneliseae. Lineage (NCBI taxonomy): Eukaryota > Fungi > Ascomycota > Pichiomycetes > Serinales > Debaryomycetaceae > Suhomyces > Suhomyces anneliseae. The sequence goes on along the minus strand of JAJMGB010000016.1, from coordinate 202,071 downwards.
GAGGACGAAATCGGTAAAGTAACCAAATTTCCATTTCTGTTCGTGAACTTGAATCCTAGACTGGAGATGTCATTATAGAGGGAAGCAAGGTGTACAATATAATAATAGGTCATGTAAATAGAAGTCATGTATTTAGCATAGGACCAGTTTAGCTGGTAATAAAATAGCATCAAGGAATTGACTGTAGAAGTATAAGAAATAAAAGGAACAAAGGTATAACAATACGGCTTTCTTTAAGTTTCAATTAGGACTAGATGAAACCTTGAACATTTATTGAAATGGCTAGTGCTGAAAAATATTTAGATGTTCATATTTCTTTCTCTACTTATCTCCACTTCCTTTGCTGATATACAACTCATCATCATCAACCAACAATTCTGGACCCAAGCTTGCCAAGTCACTCATCACACTTCTTCCAGCTGATTTGACTCTTTGGTGTACCAAACGATCTTTTCCCAGAGGTGCTAAAGGTGATATGGTCTGTAGATACTTTGGAGAAGTAGTGGTGCTTAGTCTACCAGGAGATGTTGCACTTCTGATGGGATATTTTGCAACCGGTTGTGATTTTCTCACCTTATACATAGTAGGATTACCAGTATCACACAAAGGATCAAGAGAAGCTTCCATTTCATCTGAAGAATCACTCAAAGCTGCTGGTGGAGTTTCTTCTACTATCAGTATCATTTCAAGTTTAGGTTCTGGTAGATTGCTTTGAGAAGGTTCTGGTGAAGGATGGAAAGTAGCCATTAGTTGCGAATCTTTAATTCTTGTGTAAGACTTCTTTATATGAATCCACAAGACTGGAAGAGCCAAACAGTAAGCAAAACTTTCTAATAAATACATCACTATCAAAACATTAAACTTGGCAATGTAGTACCTCAAAACAATAGCAAAGCTGAATGAAGAAAGGATCACAGCCAGTAAGATGATAAAGATTCCACAAGCACCAATTGTGACAGACGAAATCCAAAAGAACACTGGTGTTTTTGATTTTAATAGGATTCCAAGTGATAATAATCTGACAATACTTGACATAAGGATTACAAAGTTTCCTATTCTTATAAAGTATGCAATTGCTATGACTTGAATGATCTTCTGGTGCACTTTTCTTGAACTAAATCTGTACAATTCTCTGACAAACTGGAGAACAAACTGTTGTCCCAAAACATCTCTTCCTTTACCAAGAGAGAAGGGTGAAATAAGAGGAAACAGTTCACTGATTGTTTGAAACACTTTTGGAGAAATCTCTGTTATCGAAGAGTTCGAAAGGTGAAACAATCCTTCATTGATCTCCAAACTTAGTCCCGTAGTACTCCAGGAGAATACAGGAGTAACAACCACAGTAGATGCATTGAGAGAAGCAAGATACTGCTCCTGATACCGCAAGTAGGTACCTGTAAGCATTTCTCTAATCAAACCAGGAGTTTCTTGTGTTTCCTTTAAATATGTCAATATCTCCACTGGTGGTAACAGTGCTTTCCAAGAAAGTCCATAAACATAATTAAGCAAGTTCCAGATCAAGGCCACAGATACAAAAACGATAAAAGCAGTTGCCTTGAGATGAATAATATCTTGATAGGATGGTGCCCGGTTCCAAAATGTGTACACCGGCAGTCGAAGTAAACTCAAGGGTTTCATTATGGTGATGTTTTCGCAGCCACAAATAGATTTCATATAGTGAGTATCGATAGTTCGGGACCAACGAAGACGAACAATAAATATAGCCTAAGGAGCAAATACAGTGTATACAGCAACACAGAAGAAAATTTGTTTACTATGTGCTTATCATTATACTAAACTACTCTTAGTCGTCGTTTCTACTACTTTTAATATGACTACAAGGACATTTTGCAGCAATTAAATGCTGGAACTACACGAGCGTATTAGGTGTATATCATTTACTAAACAGTACTAAATCTCATATTAATAATCAGCAATTATCAAATAACATACTTCGATCAAAATCAAAGGCTTCTTGCTCATCTATAGATTTATTGATCTATATTTTGACAAGTATTTCTTGATCAATTCCGAATTATTTGTTAATTATGTTACGAAGTAGAACAATTCCCGAAGTTTATTGTTCTTCAATTACGGACAAATTAAAACTCACAAACTCTTTCGTTTGTTTGCTGTTCGTTCGTTACTATTTACTCGAATGCTCATTAGAGACGAGCAATTATATGGCTTCATTAATTGTTAAAAACCAGCTGTAATCAATTGATTTTGCCTCTTTTGTCTACTATTGACCAAATCTTCATGTACCATTTGACATCATTATATCGTTAAATGTACAACATTTATGTTTGTGGATTAGTCGATTGGCACATTAGGCAAGTTAGCAAGCAATTCTACCAACTTCTCACTATCAAATACACCATCAGCAGCATGTCCAAAATAAGAAGCATTTGGTAATGCAGTCATTAATGTTACAAGTGTTTTACCAATAAGGGCATGTTTGGCTTCATCCAGACCATTGGAAGCTCCATTAGCATTATTAACAAGGGGAATATTTTGAGCTTCGTAACTATCCTTGGCCTTCTTTCTTCTCTTTGATCTTTTAGGAGTCTCTTCTTCTTCATCACTTTCTTCTCCTTCATCCAATTCGTATCTTTTAATTAAATTGCTCTTATCAAGACGATATCTGTCAGTAAACAAATTCAAAGGATCTTCATCAGGGAAAAGTTGTTCATATTTATTTGTGAAACTGCTGGCAACATCGAGTGACAAATAGTTTGAGGAGAAAGAAATATATCTTTTATATAACTTTTTCAATGATTGCTTTTGTGCCTTGATTTGCCTGTTACGGAAATCTTTAATATGTTCTGGAATATCTGGAAGTAATAATGATTCTTCTAAAGTAGATATTTCCTTAGAAATATTTGTATCAGAAGTTTGGATTAATTTTCTGATATTATCCACATCATTACTATTAATAAGATATTCCAAGTATGCAAGCAAGAAGCTTCCGTTTATACTGAATGGTTTCATTTTGAATGCAAGATCAAAAATCTTGAGAGCAACTTTCTTGTTATCTGAGTAATGTTCAAGAAGGGCATTTTCAACATAGAATTCATGACCAATAGCAGGGAAGCTGGTACGGGTTTGTTTGAAAACAAGACGTGATTCTTTCATACCCTTTGCTCTCTTGGAAGCAATCATAAGCTTAATGTAAGCCAAAGTGATCTTTTTGGCATACTCTTCTTTTAATTTTTGAAGATTGGTTATTTGGTTTTGTTCATCTTTAGTAAGGTAAACAATTTTTTGTTCTTCTTCATCGTCATCATCATCATCTTGGGCTGGGGTAGGTTCCTTATCAACATCAGGAGTCCCTTCTTCTATATTATTGTTTTCTTGTTTTTTTGGTGATACTTTACTTTCTATATTTTCGATTTTGTCTGAGTAAATTTTGTAATTGACATTTAAATGTTTGACTAAATTAAGATATGTTTCTTTACCTTTATCGAAGTTTGCATCTTTTTCATATAATTCTGCCAATTGAAACGTTAATAATAAACTTTGAGGGTTGAAAGTAGTACCTTGAACTAAGATTTCAATACTAGTATTAATATTTGCTTCTTCATTATTTAATAACCAGAATTTACTGTATCTGAACCAAAGTTCAGGTACAAAAGGTAATGAGAAATTAGCTTGTCTATAAGCATACAGAATTCTTTTTTCAAGTAAAGCATTATCTTTTATATCGAGATTGTTTTTCTTTTCTAATTCGATCCATTTAAGATATAATTCCACTTGTTTTTTAACTAAAGCTGAATTATCACCAGTAAGAGTATTTGGATTAATTTCTCTTTTAAGTTTCTTTTCGGTTAAATTATGCCATTCAGTATTCCATGATCTAGCCACCATAAATTCTGCTGATTTTTCAGATATAAATTTATTTGCGGTTGAAGGATTAACTTCATTTTCCCATTTAGTATATTCTTGCCATGATTTTTCGATTCCTTCGGTAGGAATTACAAGAAATTTCTTATACACTTTTCTAGTTAAATCAACTTTTTGTTGAAATTCCCAACTTGCACTTGGAGTCCAAGTTTTAAGGAAATCCAAATAATCATTCCATAATTCTCCACTTGAGATATCTAAACCTACTTTATTTACTGCAAATTCAAAGGCTTGAATTACAATACCTCTAGCTCTTTCACCACCGGTAATCACGTCATTAACACGACGGACATATGACACATATAATCTGCAAAGTTCCACGCTATCGGTTATTGGGAACGATTCTTGGAAAAGAGCTTCCACTTTCTTGAATTCACCACGGTTTAATTCGTAGTTTATGTAGTTGCACCATTGGGCGCTCTAGAAGGTTAGTATTGATATTCATGAATACAACTGGTAGAGAAGGACAGTGAATAGGTGGGGGTAGGAAGGTAGCATTCAAATTTATGATAAAAGTGGAAATTGGGGATGTTCTTCTGTCTCAAAATAGGGTCGCTTGCTGGTTATGGATCTTTTGGAGTCTTGTGGGATGGAGTCCACTTAGATCAGTTCTCTAGTAAAGTCACCACTGGACGCAATTCAGCCTCCTTGAGGCCATGGCGTTAATTCATCGCCAAATAGATCAAAATCAATCATACTCTTCGACTGGTGGCAATGGTATCGCCATTGACTTATCTCAGCGCCAGCCCTCTCTCACTGGCTCTTGTCTTATCACAACTCTATAGTCTCTGGTGTATCCTCAATTTCTTCCAAGTATCTCAATCTTGTCTCCCTCTCCTCTCTCTGTCACTTCTCAACTCTTTCTCTCTCTCTAAATACATACATCAAACTTGAATATGCTCAAGTACTTGGTGAACACTTGTCTGACTTGTTCCTCTTTGTCTTTATTCAACACCTGTTTGATCAATTTATTCCATTTCAAATAGTCCAAAGGATCGGCCTCGAGGTCGTCCTCTAATTGGCCAATGACGTCCAAGGTCAACCGCTTCTTCTTGTCTCCTTGGATGAACATGATGTGGTAGTTTTGCCTGGTGACTCTATGGCTTTGGATGTTTGAAGTGTCGCGGGATGGATGAACTTTTGGTATAAGCGTTTTGGTGGTGGGATTGGGCAATCGACACGACCCTGGTGCGATATCTGGGATCGCGACTTTCACTGTGTACAGTGTTAGCGCTAACTATAAAGTAACTACATATCAACTCTACTGTTCCTAATACCGGATACTTTTTGTTTAAATGTTACAGCTTCACGTGTGGGGAGAAAACGGACGGATCTCGGTGATTTCGCCCGAATGTTTGGCCAGTCTGTGGCTTGTTGTGGCCCAAAATGAGCCATATGAAATCATCACTTCTTCCAATACCAATATCTCCAATGTTAACCGTTTACCTGTTATGGTGGACGACAATGGCGTGAAATATCAAGGATTTGAAGAAATAGCCAACCGTCTTGATAAGTCCTCGGTCTTGGCTTCCTCAAAGGACCTTTCTCCAAAGCAACAACTCGTTAATGCTGGTCTTATGGGAGTCAATGTCTCCAAGATAGAATATATCCACCAGTATAACCTTTATATCAATACCAAAAACTATGAGAAATACACCAGAAAACAATTCCAGAAATACTTCCCGTTCCCAATGATGTATAACCAGCCATTGAAATTTTATAATAATGCACAAGCCCAAGTTGGCTTGATCGGATTAAATACCAAAGGTGGAGGATTATTCAATTTGAGTATGGGTGGTTCTGACGTGGCCCAAACTGAATATATCAATGATGATGATGAAGAACCTGACCAAGTAGCAATTAGTTCATTACATGAAAGACAATTGATCACCAAATCCAAGGAAAAAATGGCTCTTAGAGAGAGCAAGAACTCCCTCAAGTGTCTTATGTTATTGAATGAATTTTTAAACTATTTCCTTAATGTCCAAAAGAAGCACAATGATGAGTTTGGGTACATTTTTGGCACCAAACCTTCTAGCTCCGAAGTGTTGCTCTACGCTTATATCTACTCATTAACATTTGACCAGCTTCCTGACAGATTCATACATAATTACTTGGTGATGAAACATCCAAAGGAAATGAAGTTTATTAATGACAAAATACAACTGCTCAACAAGGATCTCTACTCTCAGGATAAGATTAGAGGACCAGTTGGCGAAGAAGTTCCTAGTTTGTGGAACGAGATTAAGTATGTGAGTGGTTACTCTTCCATATAGATCAAAGAGCTAATTTACGCTATATGCTCTACAACCTCTGTATATATTGGAGCTTTGCTCTAGGTTAATGTATAAACGAAAACCAAGTAAACCAAGATAATTTAAGAAAAATGAATTGCTTTGTGAATAACAACATTCATTATAAACTTGTAGAATAAAAGATATAAATTACTTGGTGGGGATGTAATCTAGACCTTGTTAGATTCTTGGCTATATGGAACATTTTTGCACCCAATTCTTGTCTCAATTTTGAACATAAAAATTTTAAAGAAAGCAAAGTTTCATTTATATTAATTCAAAGCTTAATTGCCAATTGGATAATAACCTTGTCTTTAATCGCCTAATTCTCTTTATTCTTGGGTCTGTTGTACGCTCTGTTACAGGCTCTATTCAATTACAGTAAAACTCCAAGATCGGATCGCTTGAAAATTTTCAAAAATTCCAGCAAAGCTTAAATCTCGATTATTGCCTTAACTAGTGATGAATCTTGATCAACCTGACCAATTCAACCAACTTTATACCACTTTCTTGTCGGAATCTTCATATCTTATAATTATTAAATGGGGTTACCCGGCCGTTGTCCACTATAAATACTGCGAATTTTCCACTTTATCATCCACCAGTTTTTACCACCAGTCAATAACAACATCAATAAACGAAATATTCAATCTTTTGTAGGTTTGGCAATCTTAGCATAGTTTCATTCTATACCATAAACCATGTATTTAATGATGGAATTTTCTTGCCAAAGATCAAAAAGTTTATGCTTTCCAAGTATCCAAATTCTTTCTGTGAATGCGGAGTTTACACTTGCAAAGAGTAACTAACAAATGTAATTAATCGCCCATTAGTATTGTGATTGTCACGTTACTCTTTTTCCTCTAATCCAAAGTTATCAAACCTCTAGTTACTTCAGACATTTCAGCATCAACTGTTTGACTCTTGTGGTGTTGAACAATACACAGTGGAGATACAAACCATAGTAACACAGTGAAAAGTCTTGGAAACCGATATTTTCCGTACCCCGATCCTGACCGATTCAGGTCAAGTTCCGGATAACGGCGCTATCTTTTATATACTCCATGAACTTTTAGATCCGCCACTGTACATCGGGTAGATATGATCTCACTTTCCGATGGTACTTTTCTTGTCCCTCACTAATTCTCCCTGCGGCCCACCACTAGTCGTCGCTATTTTTCCGCGCTATTTAAACCCTCAACTGTTTCCTGTCACTATCTCACCGCTTCGGCCGAACCATCTCTCCCTGTCACTACTCCGATGATTCAGTAATTAATCTCGGGCAAAACGGATACAAACATCCACATCTATACCGAAATCATTCACTCCAAACCTATAAATAAAATTGTAGACCTTTCGAACCATTCTCTTCCTCTTCTTACCACTAAAGAACTCTCCTATTTTCTATTCCACTGAGCCTAGTTTGTTTGTCTTGGTATTCAGATTGTTTTTGTCCGTGGATAGGCAAATTTTTTTTCATACGCGTAAAGAATAATATTGATCTAATATCTAACCTCTTATTTGATCAATAATCAACCATGAAGTTCAGCACACTTTTGAGTTTGGCGGCATTGGTGTTGCAGGCTCAATCAGCTTATGTTGATTTGGCTCCAGAACCAACCCCTGCTCCACGTTTGGAAAAGAGAATTAAAGAAGTGGTTGAAAACCCTAAATGGAAAGAACTTAATAGGCAAAAGGATGCCACCACCACTGAAGATGAAGAAGATCAACCACAACCATGGATCAGAACTTTCTCATCTACCAGAGTTGAAATCGTCACTCCTACCGTCATAGCCAGTGTTACCTTTGGTGCCAAGCCACCAACAACCACCAATGGTATGGAAAAATGGGTTTCATTAAATAAGGATGGATCTCCAAAGACCATTCAACCTAAAAACAAAAATGGTTTAATCAAACAAGGTTCTCCTACTTATGGTACTTGGTTTGCCACTGCCACCACTGTTACTTATAACAAGGAACAATTAAAGGCCCACAATATGAAAGATGATGAAGTGTTTGTTGAAAAAGTCCATCTTGAAGAAGATCCTTATGAACACTCTCTTAATCCAATCATTAGATGTACTCCAGATTATTATAACAAGAAGGGTATTGGTAGAAAGATCACAAGTGAACCATTCTGTTTCCCTCGTGATAACCAACGTTTATACATTGACAAAACCTACTTCGTTACCTGGTACTCTAGATTCTTTGATAAGGCCGAAAAGGTTAGACTTCATTTGTCTTATGTCAAGGAAAGTATGAAGCAAAAGGGATTCAAGAGATCATTAAATGAAGAAGAAGAAGAACAATCCAACTCCACCGAAGTTGAACAATCACCAGTTAAGAGATCAGTTGTTCTTGATAAGGGTGGTACTCTTGGAGAACTTTCATTCTTTGTCAGTGACTGGATGCCTAAGTCTCAAGGTTGGTATCCACTTACCATTGATCCTGAATGGACTGGTAAGGGAGTCAATGATATTTCCCGTAAAGTGATGGTTTCTGTTCAACCAGATTACATTTCCGATGAAGATTTTGACCACATGAAACATTTCATCGTTATTGAAGTTGCCAAGAAGGCCAAGGTTGATAAGGAAAACTATAAGGATTTGAAGAAGTTGGAACAAAAGGAAGCCAACAGAATCTTGGGTATTGATGAAGTTGAAGAAGGTATTGATGAAAAATACTATGTTATCATGGCCATGCCAACCATGGTGATGATTGCTGCTCTTTTGATGTACTTCTTTGTCTACATCAACAAGGGACAAACTGATTTAAGTCACTTGAGAAAGCTCAGATTCAAGAAGAACAAGAGCAAGAAGGGATACAAGAAGTTGCCTCAATTCAACAAGGATATTGAGTTAACCACCAAGAACGATTAAACAGCTTCAAGAACTGCTGATTACCACTAATTGGTCCTCCCATCTGACTGCCCATTAAACATCTTAAAAAGACAAGAATAGGGACATTTACAACTTGTAGTTGTTTGTTGTGTTCTTGAGGGGGCGGTCGCTATATTAATATCCACCAATAGACTGATCGGTCCTGTTTTATAGTATTGATTGCATAATAAATGAACAACAGAGAAGCAAAAGAGAGTGATGTAGACATAAAGAAAGATATAGCCTTAAAAGTGCAATATAAGTGTAAATGTGGTGTTCTTTGATGGTTTGAAAGTGCTGCACTTTTGGCAGCCAAAGAGGAACAGTATCACCAATAATGGGACTCTAATCAGATACCACTTCTTTACTGTTCCACGAATACTGGCCTTTGATGGTTCTGGTCAATACCTAAACCGTCTTTACGTGCATATGTGATTTTTGGCTGGTTCGGTGATTTCCTTTGTTGCCTTTGCCATTGGTTGCAAGCCATTTAGCAGCAATTGCATTATCTATAAAGAGGGGCTGACAAGCATGTCTTAGTATTTTCAGTACTCCCTACTTTTCTTCCTTTGGACAGCTTAAACCAAGATAAAACGACACCACTTACGCTAATGTTACTGTTTGGCTAATCTTGTCAACTCCAGGTGTTTCTACTGGCTACGTATTGAGCTCACCTTTAGGGGGGTTGGCTCCGGTTCACACTACCACCAGAATTCTACAGCAAAGAGACATTACAACCACGATAAAGACACCATTGGCAACAGCTCTGTTTCAACCAGCTCATCAACATTGTTCTAGCACCTTCCACCGAGTCATTGGTCCCTTGGTCCCCCTTAAACCACTGCTTTGTCCTGGTCCACCACTTCCCACTTGCTTCCCACTTGAGTCGATTTGGTTCCTATGTCCGCGCTCAGTTGACCCACTTTTGGCCCACTTTTTTGGCTGTGTCGCTCTCTCTCCTCCGATAACCATTACAGTGCGAACCAAGGCCCGAAACGCTATCGCAGACATCTTCATCCGGACTGCCGCTAATTACATGTCCTTTCCTTTTTCCTGAACATATCACCATATAATCCATATAATCCATGTTGTCCCAGATCGTTGATAATTGGGGCCAGGGTTGGACTTTAACCATCACCTCGTCCTTGTTATCAGTATTGGGATGTAGCGTTATCTTCTTTGATGATATCTACTACCTTGTGTTTCCTAAATTCATCACTAGCCGGTATGGGTTTAAACTTCAAGAAAACTATACATTTTTGAATGGTTCATTAGCATTCAGTTCAGGATGTTTATTATTCACTTCCCTCTATAGACTTCTTCCAGCTGCCATGAACTATTTCCATGATTCAATTCCTGATGGTGATAAGCTCTCAAAGTCCGATGAAAGATGGCTCAACTTCGACTTAATCGTTTCCTATATCGCCGGTATTGTTGTGTGCTTGTCTTTCAATCTCCTCTTACATATGTTGACCAGTGAGTCGGTGGTCCATTGCAGTCATGGAGGAAGTGACCATCATCACCACCATAACAACCACCATAGCCATCACCACAATCACAATCATGACCACGAATCCCATCACCACCACGAACACGAACACGAACACGAACATAGTCATAATCATGAACATCACCATCATCACGACCACAATCCAAAGGACGATATAACATCCGGCTCATCCAATGATTCCGGTCATACCCAGGAACCAGAATCCAATGGAGTTCATACTCACACTCACGATGTCCAAATTCCAGCTGAAGATGTTCTTGTGGAAGCAGAAATCAGCGATGAAAATACTCCTTTGGTGCCTAAAATAGTTAAGCGTAAGTCTATCTTACATTATATCATGCCAGCCGAAGAAACTGCTATTGGTGAATGTAAAGGATACTCTTCAGCTGAACTTTGTATGTACAACAATAGCCATTCTCATGGAAAGCTTCACTATTGCGAAATCCCAGAACTTACTAGTCATCAAGATACTGAATCCCAAACTGAAAACGATTCTCTGCTGTCATCACAACATAGTCACATTGAAGCAACTTCTTCTCGTCATAGCCATCATAGCCGTCATGTTCACGATATTGAAGATCATTCTACTCATCAAGACCATCATCATCATGTCAATTCTCCTATTTCAAGACTTCTTTTGATTGGTATTCAAACAGTCTTGGCTATCACTTTACACAAATTCCCAGAAGGTTTCATAACATTTATCACTTCAGAAACAGATCCTGAATTAGGAGTGTCTATTTTCTTGAGTTTATTGTTCCATAACTTTACTGAAGGATTCTCTATGTGTTTACCATTATATTATGCATTTGCATCAGGAAATTCTAGAAAATATGCAAAGGTAAAGGCTTGGTGTATCAGTTCATTCTTAGGAGGTTTGGCCCAACCATTAGGTGCAGTAGTAGGTGTTCTTTTCCTTAAATTTAATCATGTTGGAGATGTTCCTAATGATGATGTTATTGATATGGATAAACTTAATTTTATTTTTGGAATCACCATGGCAATTACCAGTGGATTCCTTTCTGTGATTGGATTGTCGATGTATGGATCAGCTGTATCTTTTGGAGGATCACTGAACTTTGTTCTTCTTTGGTGTGTTGCTGGTATGTCTATTATTGGTATTTCCAATATTATTTCAGCTCATTAAAAACAATAAAAAAAAATTACATTTAGTAGTGGGCTTATAAAGCTATTTATTCTGGTTCAAAGGGCCAATTTGGTTTCATGAACATATAGATTTGAATGAACAATATCATGATTAACAAAGGTAGAGTAAGTATAGTAAAGTCAATGTAGCAACAACTAGCCTACAAAAGAGTAGCTAAAGAGACTACGAATACTCTGGTATTTGGTCAGTCAACCAAATGAACTTATATGAGTTCAAAAGAGAAGAACAGGTTCGAGAGAGATTAAGATAGAGAAAGAAATTCGTATTTTGCAGTAATTAACTAAACTATGAGTGCAACCACTAACCAGTAGGAGCAACAGATTAGGCCTGAAGTCCACCCAAAAGCTTTTTAAAATTACTAACTAAATAACTCTTTCACTTCCATTCAATACATCTACTTTACTTCCCGTAGATGGATCTTTTTGTGGGGTTACTGTTGCTCTTGTAATTTAGGTCTCTGGTGATCACTCATTAAACGTGACAGAAAACGGCGGTGAGTCAGTTCTGTACGAGAAACGAGACACTGCCAACAAAGTCACCACCAACAAAAAAACTTGTGTGACCAACCTGAACCAAAAGTGACTCACACTATAATAACTGGACACTTGTCATTACGAACCAATAACCGTCGTTGCCCGTATATTCCCCCACTTCTTTACTGTAGTTAATTACAGGTTTACCTTTAAAACAATATGGTAGTTAGTTAACTATATGATCGGGTGCAAAAAGAACTCACTAACTACAGCACTTTTGTGATAATATAGTAAAATGGTAAAAAGCACAAAATATATAGTAATTTTACAGTTTAACCAGATCTTGCTTAATTCATCTTTAGCCAAACTATCAAGACCTCCATATGTAGTAACTAACAATACAACTACTGTTTTACCATGTCCAAATACCCAACTTCCTCTTTTGGCTGGTGTTATGTTATGTTATGCGTACAATCCTTCCTGGGTAACTTTGGTCACAGCACGCCTCCTAAAAAAGAAACGTTGTGCGGTGCACGCACTACCCGCTCATACTCCCACCCCAAAGGCCTATAATCACTACTTGCTCTTTTGATCACACTTCCATCAACTATATCATCATAAGATTTAAACTAGTCAGGGTTTATATTACGTTTTATTACACCCCTCGTATCTAAACTTACCACTTGTACAATTACCCGGATCAAAAACTTGAATTATATGGTCCGATTTTGGCCAAGTATCGAATTATAGCATCCTTACTTTTTTCTTAACCCTTATATTATAACTAAAAGAAGAAGAAACGTTGTCCACGTTGCAGTCGTTTAATATCATATAACATACATCAAATTTGAATACCATAACAATATGATGGCCCACGAGATACCTTTACCAATACATCAAGCAGAATACAGAACGCCGCCTCCTGAATCAACTAGTGTCAAGCTGTCTAAGAGTGATAAGAATCACTTAAAGTTAGATGATGGCGAGAGAAGATTACCAAATGGAGAGAAGGTAGATTTCGGAAATGGATCCTCTAAGAATAAAGGATCTAAGAAGAAGGATGATAAGAAGAAGAATATCAAAAGTGCTTCCCCATCACTTCCAAATGGTGAGAAACCAAACTTCAATACTAATAATAATAATGATGGTGGTGCATCAAAGAAGGACAAGAAGAAATCATCCAAAGCCAAATCTATTCAAGATAAAGCAGCTTTTGATGCTGCTAAGAAGAACGCTTCTTTACCAAATGGTGAAAAGCCAAACTTTGGTCCAGAAAAGAGTTCTGGTAAGAAATCAAAGAATACCTCTAAAGATAAGAAATTAGCTCCTGAAGCTACTTATGCTGGATCTTCATTCCATTCATCACCAGCTGCTTTGAACTTACCAAAACCATCATTCAAGACTTCTCCTAAGCAACAACCATCTAATGATGAAAGTGTTGACGCTACATCATCTATAAGTTCTGCATCTTCTCCTTCATCTCAAACTTTCCATCTTCCTCCTCAATACCCAGTTACTGCTTATCCTCCAGGAAGCATTCCTCCTCAAATGATGTATGCACCACAACCACAGCATCCACATCCTCTTCCTCATGCTCCACAACACATTCCGCAACAACAGCAGCAACAACAACCTCCTCAACCATTTAATGGTCCAAATCCAAACCAATTCATTCAACCTGGTTTCTCCTACAATTATACTCCTCAAGGTTATATCCAATACCAATATCCACCAGGCCCTCAATTTCAACAAATGCCTCCACCTCAAGGTGGTGCTCCAATTGTGACTCATTATCAACAACCAGTTCCACAATTACCACCAGCAAACTTTGCTCCAAATAACGGAAACATGGGTCAAAAGATTTCTTTTAACGATTTATTGGGTTCTACCAAAGGTTAAAGGTTTTATATAACCAATCAAAGAACAAATGAAACGAAGTGAACATATGTTAGTTTTTGTGCTTTTAGCCCAAAAAGTGCTAATAGCACTATTCACTCTCCATATAAAGATATTTATTTTAATTCTTTATTTTATTATCATTTCAGATTACACTTCACTTCACTTCTTGCTTTTGTTCAATTATTTGATTGATTTTATTTGATTCACTTATTTTTGATTGATTTTTACTTGTTAGTTTGATTTTATTGTTTTGTTTGATTTTACAGTTTAATATGTTAGTGCATGGTGCTGCTTATACAATTTTTTTATTAATTGCAGATGCTTTATGTTATTTAAATTCCCTTGATTCGACTGGTTTGATCACTCAATTGGCATTGCCTCCCCATTTATGACTTTACGAATCTATGTTCGACTTCAATTCATGCTCCATCCTTTTATGTCTTCTGGTTTACCCGATATTATTAAATTTTTTTTTGTTTAACAAAAAAAAAGAATACAAAAAATAAAAAAAAGAAAAAGGATCTTCCTTTGAATACCAGAACTATTCGAATCATGAGTTTAAGAAATGCCAATTCTTTCATTTCCCAATTTTCCAGTCCGTTAATGTATCAATATTCTACATTTGGTATTTGATCTACATTGCCAACTATGCCAATTAACGTTAGTCTTTTATCTCTATAAATCACCTTTCCTCTTATATAACCAACCCCTCTCACCTCCATCAATACAACCTTTTCCCCAATAATTGTAGTTCAGCAAAACAACAGTTTTAGCTGAATTTAGTCTGTGATAAAGAAATCAAATCTTAATAATTGAGCTATGTCAATTACTTATAAATTCTAATGAATTCCATGTTGCAGCTGCTAATCGGAATTGTTTCCAATTATGGCGTATAAGGCTGATGATGCATCGCAATAGGCTATTTTGATTATCTGTGGGGCCGCAGCCGTTCGTTTAGCCACTGATATAAATAGAAGTATAGAACACCAAGAGAGTGATTTTAATGCATGGAAATGGTGCAATTGGCAGTACAAACAGACCCCAAAAGAAGGCTAGAATATTTTTGAGCCCAAATAACAGCAAAACTACAAACACCTGAGTTTTGCCCACCAAATTAGAGTCATAATTATTTTATTGATTATGCTGTTAGACGTCACTTCTTCTTATCTGACTCATCAGTATGCGAAAACCTTAATGGAGTAAAATAACCGTTTTAATCCTGTAAATTGCACCAAAGCCACTCGCCGCAAATCACAAAAATCCTCTGGTTAATTATAGACCCTGGCGACCCTTGCTGTGCCTCGGGTCGAGTGTATCCCAATCGTGTCAACTATTGAGTCTGCCAGTGTCGTACGTTTAATCATGGCTCATTCGTTCCTGGTTACAGTGCGATTAGCGGTTTTTTTTTTGGATCTGCAACATGAGGCTGGGATGAGCCTTGGAACGAGTCAAGTTTCTTGTCGTCTTTTCCTAGCCTTGGCTTTGACTATACCAGAATTGCCACTGTTTCTAACGCTAAATATGCTTCTATATACTTAGAGTAGAACCTAGTAATTTTGCAGATACCTTACCGAGTCATTCTATACCTACTAGTATCTGCACGTTGGTTACTTATCAGGTCGCACTAATTAAACTAGGTTACATATTTACTGCTAAAATAGCCGTACATACGATACAACCGACACACAATGACTGTGACAACTACGTCATATACCGCCGTACTGTAGCCACCATTTGCCACTGTCGTCCCTGTCGTTCCTACTCATCCCAAACCCCGTTTTGTTGAGTTTTATCAACATCTATACTTACTAATCTTTCCTTTCTGCTTACATAAGCAACCATCACTATTTCACCATTTTGAGCCTCAGTTAAACTTCAATAAAACATCACCAAATCAAACATCCCCCACCCACCACTACACCATGAACGGAAAGGAACTTAGAATCGGGTCCTTGCTCGTCTTGGACACCCTCTTCTTCCTCTTGGAAGTTATCATCGGATACTCGGTCCACTCGCTTGCCTTGGTTGCTGACTCCTTCCATATGCTTAATGATATCATCTCATTAGTGATTGCCCTTTGGGCGGTTAGAGTCAAAAACACCAAACCTGCTGATGGAAAATACACTTATGGATGGCAAAGAGCCGAAATCTTGGGTGCTCTTATCAATGCTGTTTTCCTTTTGGCTCTTTGTTTCACCATTATTATTGAAGCTATTCAACGTTTCTTTGAACCAGCAGAAATCACTTCTCCTAAATTGGTTTTGGGAGTAGGAATCGCCGGTTTAGCCAGTAACTTCATCGGATTGGTTTTGTTCCATGAACATGGCCATTCTCATGGTGGAGGTGGTCATTCTCATGGTGGTAGCAGCCATGATCCTGAAGCTGACCCTGATCAATGTATTCGTGATAGTCCATTTTATCAAGCTGCCAATGACCAATCTTCTACTGATGTGGCTGATTATCTTCCAAATGCTGTTGTTTCTAGATTCCCGGATGAATCTACTCCTCTTGTGAACAACCATGAACATTCACATAATGGTGATGCTCATGAACATAGTCATGATGATCATGACCACGAACATGGTGCTCCTCAAAAGAAAAAGAGATCTATGAATATGGAAGGTGTTTTCTTACATGTCTTGGGTGATGCTTTAGGTAATATTGGTGTTATTATTACTGCCTTGTTTATCTGGAAGACTGATTACTCTTGGAGATTCCTTACTGATCCAATGGTTTCTTTATTAATCACTGTTTTCATCTTCTCATCAGCATTACCATTATGTCGTAAATCTTCCAAGATTTTATTACAAGCTACTCCTCCAAATATTAATCCTCAACAAATTCTTGATAGCATTCTTCAACTTAAATCTGTCAAATCAGTTCATGATTTCCATGTTTGGAATTTAAATGAAGATATTTTGATTGCATCTTTACATTTAGAATTAAGTGATTCATCTTTCGACCAATCAAGCTTCTTGCAAGTGGTCGGTGAAGTTAGAGAAGTTTTACATAAATTTGGTATCCATTCTGCTACTATTCAACCTGAATTTTCCCACGAAACTCCACGTGTGGTGAATAAGGCTTCAAGTGCATTTGGCCACTCCAACAAGGATAATTGTGCTGTTGATGATTATTCTAACTGTGACACTAACCAGTGTCAATAAATGAATTAATTCATCTTTTATTTGAAGAAAAGCAAATTAATGAATTAAACTAAATGACTGAAAATTGAACAAGGGATGTAAAAATTGATACCAAGAATTATACAACAAAAAAAAAAAAAATGAATTGAAACAAAACAAAATTAAAATAAATATTCCGATTAGAATTGAATTGAATTGAATTCAGGAGTCGTCTTTTTTTTTGTTTTTCAGGTTATGGTCTTTTTTTTTTGCTCTTATTGTATTTTGTGTGTATCCCCAGGTTTAAGCTTCGTCAGTTTTATGCTTTTCATACAATATAATATATTCCTAACCATTCAATTGATTACGAGAAATGTGATGACATAACCCACCAACCATAGTGACTTTTATTTTGTATGGCATTTGACTAGGTGATGCAGTAAATTGTTTTTAGAGGATGCATTAAGTCCTATTTACATCATACATGTGTTATTTAGTCATTATATGCCACAAGCCTCAGTAATAGAACTGTAACCATCCACCTTTGTTTTATGTGGGGTACTTGTAAATTTTCCACCATTTGTTACATAATATACAATAAAATATATACCAACTACAGTAAGTTGTCGTAGGACAGTAATAACCGAGGTACTTATTCGTATAGAGGAGGGGAGAGAGAGAGGTAAGGAGGAGGACCTCAACGGAAAGAAGGAGAACATGAACATGGTGCAGATATCCAGACGCGTAGTGTCTCCTAAACCATGTTTTAGTGTATAATTGTCAAGTACGAGAATGCCCCTACAAGCTCAGCCTAAAAATTGGCTGATTATATGCGACCACTCACCTCAATTAGGCAAATAAGGTAATTTATTAAGCAGCAATTATAGTTCGATTTTAGCAGCTTGACAGTTTGGCGGGTCCAGCCATTGTGTTAATTGTCATCACTTAATGGCTAAAAAAATTTCGCTGAACATCAGCCAATAACTTTATTGAAAACTCTCTTGAGGTTTCGTCTTGGTTCAGTATACGAAAAATTACCACAATTAGTACGGCACTTTCGTAAGCCTTTTCTTTCAATTTTTTTTTTTCACCTCTTCTTTGCAACCAATCTTTAGTTGACAATAAAGTGGCACATTCCTGGGCAAGACCCTGTTTTTCACTGTGGGTTTATCGGTGAACAAAAAAAAATTTGTTTCACATTCTTAAACTAGTTTCTCTACAATGTAAGGGGCATGTTTCAATGGTTATATATCCATTTCTTTTGACATACATAAATAATATACACTGTCCGTATTACCAGAATATGACATCCCAAAACAATAGCAAACGGGCTAAACACACACAAGCGAATGCCCGTTTGAGATTGTTAGATTTTTGACTGTGATGGGGAATGTTGTATTTTTTTTTAATTCGTTAATTTTATTTTATTTTATTTTTATTTGGTCCCCTTGTCCAAGAGACGTTATCTTTCGTCCTCGGAAATAGCCTGTGAAGAAGACCAAAAGTGTGAGTGGATTTTCGTATCAAAAAATCCCCACATTTCCCACAAATCACCAGTCATAATCTTTGAAGAACCAAACTATAATTGAAGAAAAATAAAAAACCGTCCATGCTATTTTAAGCTAATCCTCGTAATTGTTTTTTTTTTAAAAAGAACGTCGTGATATTTTTATCTGTAGACTCTGAGAGATGGAATAGATGCGGTGGAACTCAGGTGTCTAAGAGGTCTTTCTTTACCACTGGTACTGTTACTTCTCTTGAAAAAGGAAAGTCTTCCCTTCTTCTTCTTTTCCTTTGGTTGTTCTTCGAAGGAATTGAGGTAATCAAAAGCATCATCATCATCGTCACTTGGAGGACGAACAGTTTCTTCAGAAATATTGTCCTCTACAGGTGGTCTCTTGTCCCAAGTTTCAGAGTATGTAGAAGTAGTATCATAGTCTGATTCACTTGGTGAGTATAAAGACAAACGAGAAGATTTCAATGAACTATCACCATATGAGGAGCGAGCATTGATTTGTAAATCAGGTTCAATTATATCACTACTAAGAGTGGCTCTAGAAGCTTTTCTAGTAGAAGGTGTGATTCTGATATGTGGATCTTCATTTCTGACATTCAAGTAGTTTAAGATTTCAGAAATAAATATATTGAAACATAATTGATCTTCCATAGAAATGGTGGTTGAACTTCTTTCCAAGAATTCAATAATGGTAAGAATCAAAGCTTCCCCAAAAATTTGGTATCTTTGACAATCGATGTCAAATACTCTACCATTGACATGGCTAACAAAGTCAAGGAAATCTTCAGGAACCAGCCTGTTGAATTCAAGAGCATTGATCATGATAGTGATTAATTGAAGCATATAAATAACTTGGTAGTTGGTTTCGATGGCTCTGAATTCAAGAGGGTTCAATTTCACCAAATCATAGACTTCGAGTTGACGAGATGTAACAATATGACGAGACTCTTCACTGGTATCAATTTGAATTTGAAGTATCTTTGTACATAATGCGGATTCAAACATTTGCAAATTGGTAAGATTGTATTGTAAAGTAGGAAGGGACTTCTTAGGTTTCACATTGGAACTCACGCTGCTAGTGCTATGGCTATGGCTATGACTGTGACTATGACTGTGACTGTGACTGTGACTATGGCTATGACTGTGGTTGTGATTGGAGTTGATGCTGCTGATACTGGAGCTGCTAGCATGCTTAGCCCCGGTATGGGAAGTAGTACTAGTAGCAGCAGTACTGGTGGAATGTATAGATTGGAATGATGATCTTCTTGATAAACTTCTGGTAAGTTTAACAGGACTTTCAGAATTAGACGAGGTGGTTGCTGGGGAATTTGCGGAAATAATATCTAACGAGTTCCATATTTTCTTTAGTATACTAATCTCTACTTGAGAAAAGTTAAACGAAGGCATAGAGTGAGCCTTAGGAGGAATTAATTCCACCATTGATAAATTATAAGTAAATAATTATTGAAATGAAAAAAAAATCGATATAATTAGATTTGATAATGGATCTCGAAATATATTTATATTTATATATTTATATCTATATATTATATTAAATATTTATTCAGTGTTGACCCAAGTACGAAAAAGGTTGGGTATCAATTGTCAAGGGTAGTTTACGTTGACAATAGGCTAAAAAATTTTGTTTCAATTATTGCATAAACATATATGCGCTACCAGCAGGATGGGTTATTATCTTAATCCAGTAAAATTAATGAGCATTGTTTAAAAAAAGAAACCTTTTCTTGGGACAATAAGAAGTTTCTACAAACTTTAATGCATGTACTTTAGCGGTAGTAGGACCTCAAGTAAGCGATTCTCGCGTTCTATACCCAGCATTTCCTACTATTACCAACCATTTGATACACACGTTAGCTGTTAAGGCATCTGCACGATCAGATTCAGTTGCGGGTTAAAACTGGCGATATTTTAAGGCTGTACTATGCAGATGAAGCCTAATCTATCGAATTTTATAAGGTAAATCGTGAGGCGAAGGGGATACATAGAGCGAATTATTAAAGGGTATTTGGGGGGAGATTGTGGGATTATCATTAGAACATTTAAGCCCTTTCTTCTCCTTCCCCCAATTGTTGGCAATTAAAAGCGATCTCGTTAGTTAATATACATACGAACATACAAAAATTATATCTTATATCAAAAATATCCATTTTATTAAATGCGCTTATTGATCGTACAGGAACAACCATAAAATTCCCCGACTGGGAAACATAATTGTATAAGAGAAGTATTATAGTTACAAAGCCGAGGCTCGATAACGCGTCGCTGTTTTTTTTTTTTTTTTTTTTTTTTGTTGCCTACCTTACCTTAGTTTTTCCACCCAAGAATAAAACTCCAGTGGTCACAACTAATAAGGAGGTCTTGCAGCAACCGCTGTACATGATTCCATTAGTAAAGTTGGTTGCCCTGGTGCGTTTTCCTACACCGTGTAATATGCCAGGTACAAGAAAAACCTCCTACGAGTGAAGTTTGGCAACCATTACGTGTCTTGGTCCTGCACCTATAGCCATGATTTAGGTAGGTTTTCAGTAGTTTTTCACTATGTTTTAGGTACCTGATGAGATGGATTTGTCACCGACATACGCTCATATACAAATACAACCCTTCGTTGCTTGTGTCATGTAACGTGCTGGAGGTGGAAAGGTAAAGAAAAGAAAAAAAACTCAGCCCTGGTGACACTGTAGAGAAGTTCATAGTGCAAAAGAAAGAATCTATTTTAGTTACTTTGTGGTACTGTAAATTTGTGTGTGTGTTAATTAATGTGCTAATTTGGTGTGGTTTCGTGGTGGTAGTTTCGTGGGATCGTAGACCGTGGACCGTGGACCGTGGATCTGGTAGTATCGGCGATTTTATGGCACCACTTAAATTTGCAGCTACTCCACACACACTCACTCACTCACTTACACACACTCAACCAAATTTTTTAGATCGACAGTACTTGGTTAACAACCCGATCAAGGCAAATCGTTCTAAAACTGGATAACCCTATATCAGCATAGTCAGCTGAATCAAGAATATCATTCGTTTTCTACGGCGTGCGGCGATACCACACTCTTATTTTAGATGGTGCCTCTCGCTCAATTATAATTTAATTGATCGGTTGTGTGACAACTCTGATCTCGCACCAGCATCTGATACACACATTCTCAGCTATAACAGCAGATAATAGAAGCATTTTTCATTACCTACATGTAAAACTGGGGAACACATAGGTCACAGCTCAAGCTTATTACCTGATTGAGTATGACATAGAAACGGGCAAGTGGCGTTTTTTACGGACGAATGGTGGGGATATCGGTCGTATGGCCTTGTTCATTCCTTCGTTGGTTCATTCTATGACATCAACCCAGTACTATATTTGTAACACCCACATTTACTCATTTTCCGTCTAAACTAGACCGTTGGAACCTAACAACCAAAAGAAAAAAAAAATATCAAAATCACCACATAGCAATTTTCCAGTTCACTACAATCGCCGGAACACCGAAAAAGTTTGGTGGTGGTGTTGGGACTTTTTTTTTACTCAGTATTATTATTTTTGCTGGTTTTTCAATTGTTCCAGTGGCCTATAGTTAATATCTCCGCCGTCTCAGGTATCCGCTTTTGTCGGTATTCTTCCAAACTTGGTGACTCGCACAATAGACCTTTAAACAATACTATCTTGTTAACAAATAGATTAAATGCGGCTGGTACTCCACCTTAACCCCAATGAATGCAGTTATCAGTCAAAGTAAGAAATAGCCTTTGCTGCTTTGGGAGAACATCTCTAAACATGCTTCGAGAATGTAAAAAGTGTCTTTTCGTAGGCTTTCGATCTGTTTCTTATTACTCATAACCCTACTCATCGTCTCTCTCTCTCTTCTAAAGGGGTACACTACACTAAAGGGGTACTATAATGCAAGAAATGGATGTCTGTCCTGTATTTAAACCACATAAAGTACATTGATTCATATGCTTCCCATGTTAAAAAGAATAGTTAAAGAATGATATAATAGGCTTAGAAAAAATCTAAAACAGGTTAACTTACATCTATATGTCTAAAGGACATGTAAAATTTGATCTTATTTTCGATTCAAGGGGAAGATCTTAACTAAAGGGGGTAAAAGAGGGTCTTCCCGTTTTCTTCACAGGACACTCTTGTAGAGATCAAATCACAAGCTAAACTACAAATTATTTTAATCTCTTTTTATATTGTTCCTCTTAAATCCAACAAAATTTTTACTTGGTTGATTCCAAGACCTAATTCTGAGTTATTCCGAATATGGATACAATTATACATTAAGCTATTGGTATTTGGAAAAAATTGAAAAATGGGATCTTCGGCTATAATTCAAGTAAAGTAAATATTTTCATGAAGTCAATGACACAAAAACCGGAGTTTTCTATTGTATTAAATCACTTAAATGTTGAATTTCACATCATATCTTGTGATTAGGTTTCACTTGGCTGCGAAAGGGGGAGAAATATGATTCGGGATTTCAAATTTCATCTAGACGTGACAAATTATATCAGTATAGTGTCGCCTCAGATGAACGTCCAAGGAACGTTATAATGGTGCCTGTTGAAGATCTTTAGGGGGTTGGAATGTACAGTTGAATCTGTTCCATATTATTTTATGAGCAAAGTGAGACTAAGAGATCACTGGTCTTTAGGGAAGGAGATTAAAGTTTACCCGATATGTACAAGAGATGACGAGATGACGAGATAAAGAGATGACCATTATTATAGTTATATTTTCTGTGTCTATCACTACTTATCTCGAGGGATAGTTTCACAAGTTTCTGTACCAAAGATCTCTAACACTACAAGTATAATTTAATTCATATTTTATTAATTAAAGTTAGCCTATAAATACTTTTCACTATATTAGAATAGTTCTACAATTTGAATAATTTTGATATCAGGTTAATAAATATATACAATAGATACGAAGTTCGTTCACATTGGTCTTCTTCTCGCTTCATCTTCTCCTTAACAATGTCAAAAAGCAAGTTTCAAATAATATAGGAAAATGGAGAGAAGGGAGAAGGGATGCTCGATGTTGATATCAACAATCATTTTATATTTGAAACGTTCGACTTTATCGACACTATTAATTTTAAAGAACCATCAACTCTTATTTGTGTTTCAATACCATAGTGAACCTCTTGCAAATATCTGTTTAGAAAACCGAAAGAAAATTTAAATTAAAACCGAATTAACCTGAAAACCGCCATCATTATCATAAGTTACCACCAGGGTATAAGTCTATAATACATTTATGCAAAAACATCGTAAGGGCAAGCCTTGACAGTGTACTTACTGGTTCCTCTTCTAACTGGAGCAGCGGAAGCAGAAAGTCTAGTGTCAATGGATTGTCTTCTTCTTCTACTGGAGCTCATGAAAGAGAATCCAGAGAAAGAAGAACCCTTAGTTTCAACAGTATTAATAGAGGCAGCGTCTGATTTACCGTTCATAGTGTAAGTTCTGTTAACACTAGGAGCGTAAGATGAAGCAGCGGAAGATGCAGTAGAAGACTTGGAAGAGAAGATAGATGAAATTCTTCTTCTGAAACCAGTTCTTTCTTTTGGTGGATCGATCATCATAGATCTGTATTTCATAGCAGCGATTTCTGCGTTGGTGCTGTTTGGTTCAGGAATCTTGTTAGTCAATTGACTCAATCTTCTTAACTTAGTAGCATGAGCAGCCTTGTTGTTTTTGATGTGTGGAGGAGTTTGAGTACCTTCGACAAAGGAGTTCAACATATCGAAGCAATCATCATCACTGAAACTACCAGTAGCTAAAGTGGCGGTGCTGTGGTTCTTCTTTTGTTGAAGTGGTAAAGAAACAGTAGACATAGCAGCTGGAATGGTTGGAGGCTTCATAAGAACGTTTTCTGGTTCATTGAAACCAAGGGTTTCCATTTCCTTCTTCAAAACGAAAGAACTTCTCATGAAACCTAAAGAAGCTCTTTGAGTGTTTTGACTGTTTCTTGGGCTCAACAACAAGGAACTTGCTGAAGAACTGTAAGCACGGTTGAAGACTGGCTTGGATTTAACGACAGAGCTGTCATCAGCCAATGGCTTCATGTAGCTAACATCACTAGATTGAGAAGTTTGTCTGGTAGAAGTACCTTCCATTTGGAACTTGTTCAACATTGGAGAACCATCAGCAGCAGAACTGATAGAGGATCTGTAATCACTGTTGTGCAAGGATAAGGTAGAAACACCAGAGCTGACTTCATCAGCAGAAGATCTGTCAACGCTTTCGTTACCGTAGTTAGAAGAGGCGCTGTCATCAGCATCAGATTCGTATTTAGAAGACTTTTCATCGAAGTCAGCTTCAGAGATTGGAGCTAAACCTTGGAAACCAAAGTTGTTAACTTCGTAAGATGGTTGTCTTGGAACTGGAATGGCTGGAAGACTTGGGAGAGACTTGCTCTTAGAGTCTTCGAAACCTTCAGTGAAAACACTGGCTCTGTTGATAATTTCAGATTCTTCTTGTTCATCAACTTCAGAAGATTCTGGAGATGGGATTTGAACAGAGTTAGATCTTCTATGTCTTCTTCTTGGGTCAAACTTTGGCTTATCTTCTTCAGCAGCTTGAGCGACTTCTTCTTCTTCTTCTTCATCAGAAGAGTAGACAACCTTTGGTTGTTGTCTCATTTGCAACTTTCTGAGCAATGAAGGAGGTTCATTCTTTGGAGAAACTGGAATTGGAGCTTCGATTGGAGCAGAAACCTCGGTCTGGTCAACAGAAGAGGCATCAGATTCATCGGACTTAGAGAACAGTTCTCTCAAAGGAGATTTAATTGGGATATCATCATTGATAGAAGAAGCAGAAGAAGAGACTGGAGAACGGCCAAATCTTCTGGATTTTCTTGGGTCGAAAGGAGCAGCTGGTGGAGCGTTTAAGCTAGTAGTAGAAGAAGTACTGGCTAAAATGGAAGATAATGAAGCAGACATATTAGCAGATGGGCTGTGAACTTTTTGGAAGGTATTAGTGGAAGGAATCTTGACTGAGATTGGAGAAGCTTGTGGGGTATTGGATTCATCATTTCTTCTGAATCCTCTGTATTTTTCATTACTGTTCAAGGAGAACAGAATGGTCTTAGATTTGTCTAATTCAGTAACCTTTGGAGAAGCAGCATCAGTAGGAATAGCAGCTGGTTCTGGAGTAGAAGGTTCGGAAGCGGCAACATGAACTGGACTCACTGGAGTCATTGGAGCGAGAGAAACAGGACGAGAACGTGGAGGAATCTCGATGTCTTCAGGCTTCTTAATGTTCAAAGGTTCAATAACTTCAGCTTCTTCAGAAACATCAGACTTGGTTTCACTGAAAGTAGAACCAGCATCAGATTCAGAATCAACGTTTTGAAGCAAAGAGTTTGCAACAAAGATATAGACCTTAATCCAAACCATTTCCATTGGTTCGGTAAATTGTTTTTTACCCAAGATTTGTTTAAAGGTTTCAACAAATGATAAACCCATTGGTTCTAAGTAAGAGACGGATTCATTAACAAAAGAGTCGTTTTCACGAACAAATTGGAAAAGGAATTCTTCTAAAACTTGAGAATCATCAATATAAGAAATAACAAAGTTTAACATATCTTCGAATAAAAGACGGTGCTTTTGTAAGGTTTCAGCATCGTTAAAGATTTTCTTAACATCACGATTAGAAGAAATCAAGTTTGAATATAATTTGTTAACAAACTTTTCATTCTTGTGTCTAGTGGTAACTTCTATGTTGGACCATGAGGATTTGATTTGAAAGAGTTCGTCCTCTCTTAAACTTAGTTGTTCAGACATTGTATAATAAAGAGGAATACTAACAGCTATGTTTTTGTTTTTAGACGAAGCATCCTGGTTTATATATCATTTGAGTTGTCATGGTCTAACCAAAAACCAAAATTCCCAAGTGTAGAAATCATCTAAAGGTTGAATTACCTGATCGGGAACTGTTCTCTCGAATAAGTCATTGATAGACGGGAATATTGTAATAAAGATGGGGTTCTCATTAGAGTTCCTAATTAGGAAGTCCACTTATATCCCTTTTAGGTAATGAGTTCTGCGGGTTGTGAGGTGGTGCGCAATTTTGGCTATTTCCAACCTACCCACCACCTGTCACGTGTAAACTACCTGACTACTGTAGAGAAGGAATTATTGTAACCCCATCGAATTGTTTACGAGACTGTCATTCTATAGACGAGCTTAAAGGGTACGAGCCTACAGCTACTGTTGTTGTTGTTGTTGTTGTTGATCCCCCAGGTTATAGAATCGTCGTCTCGTGACCAGAAGCCTTCTCTTTATCTCACTCTAATCTGTCTCTTCAGCCGTTCGTCCCTCACTATTGCTGCTCTCACTATACAGTACCCAACACCTTTTAAATTGAGGAGTTGAATTCCTTGTGAAAGAGAGACTGCACACCGCCCATTATCTAAAGTAGGGGGTAGTACTCACTTAGGACTTTTTTTAGGGTGGTAAAATCAGAGGACAGTGCCTGAATTTCCCCATGCAGTAACTACCTTTAGTGAGTGCTAGTTGGGTAATTCTGCAAATTGAAGCTTTGAGTAATTTGTTAATTGGCTCGTGGACCCTGGTCTGAGGTCTAATTAGGCCCGATTAGTCGTCCACTTGCCTAAACGGTACCGGTACCATGCTGTTCCTGGACATCGGCTGTGATGTTCGATGCAGCCGTAAAAATTATCAAAAAATCCATCAAACCTCTCGTCATCTCCAGATCTTTCGGCTAATTTTACGTAATCGCACCGTGAACGTGACTTGGCTTACGTAATCAGTATTATGTAAGTAATTTCATTTACCTTTGGTCACGTGGCTCTCCAACATTTTCCCCAAGTTAAAAAAAAAGTCATACTCTACTCTAAAGGTTCACACGCTATCAGAAGTTCCTCACTAACTGAGTTTTGGGTTCCATCCCCACCATTCCCCACTATTAATTAATATACCTAAAAGGTAACCACCTGAGATCTTACCCCCTGTGACCACATGGTTGTCCATTTGACATCGACTCTTTTGCTACTTTAGGTGGTATGGTTGGCATTCACTTGCCTTGCCTTGCCTTGCCTTGGAGACGTTGACATCTGACATGGCATTGTGATTTCTATAAACTGCCTTTACAGGTAACTAGTGTAATCTTGATAGTTATTTTAAGGTTAATTACTGAAACTAACTAACTATATAGTGCCTCCCCCACGACTGTATAGAGTCCGAGTCCCCCTTCGCCATAGTATATCCCCGCAAATAATTAAAACCAGGTTGATTAAGTGGGTACATGCAGGACGATGGCCACTAATGGGCCACTTTTCCCCTTACTCCAAAGTATGATCACACTACAAAGTGGAGGAGAGTAGGAAAATATCAAAATCTGGTGACTGGAGTAGCTGTAGTAACCAAATATTTTATTATTTTTTTTTTTGCTTTGGTGGTTTTTGCTTTGCCATATGGCTTGTGATATGTGGCTGATGCATACCGCTAATCTTCAAGTCACTGACTATGGATGACTATAGTATAAGTTATCCATCGTATAAGCTACCAGACATGAACTCTGGGTGTCAAAGTTGGCGGATATGTTCTGGTGGTCTCATTTAGAACCAACTGTAATTTTCTACGGTTTTTAAAGTGCATTTCTACCCCAATTTTTCATAGGTAATACTAAAATCACATACTAAAATTATATACTAAATTACATGTAATTACAATAATTACATACCTTATTTTGGCTACAATATTACTAGTAACTTTTTTTTTTCTTGTTTGTTCTAATTAAATCAACTATACAATACTATAGTGCTATAAATTTACCTACAAGAGGTAACAAACCATTCTAAACATGGTTAAATCATATGGATTTTACCGCATATGCTCACCTTGTAAGATGGCTATTTTGGTAAGTTAATAATTTACTTAGGACTTGGCCTCGATCTTTATTCTCTTGTTATCCACTGGTTCCGGTGACTTTTCAAGTATATCTTCAGTAGAACTTCCAGATTCATCATCCACAGCCATAGCCAGAGCTTGTTCACCTCCAACCCAAGTTTCCGCTCTAACCAATTGTTCATTGAAGACATTGGTGAGCTTGGAAATCATATCAAGAGATTCTTTGGCAAATACAAAAATCTTATCGTTGGCTTGTGCAGAAGTGGTATTGGTCAATGCAGATTGCTGGATAGTAGATGGCAACTTCAATATTATATCACGGATAGTGGCTTTTAAGTCTGGGGCTTCATGTGAAACAGCAGTAGCATTGCTGGATACAGGTGATAACCCTTCAGTACTAAGAGAAGAAGGCTTGAAATTAGAAATCAAATGAATGATCTTCTTGACAGTAGTAGCAATTTCAGTCTTGGTTTGTTGGGCAGCTTCACTTGGTATATCATCTTGCAACTTATTATCACGAGCAAATTGGTCTATTTGCTGTTGTTGTTCTTCATCTTGTTGTTGCTTTTGGACCAAGTATTCGCGTTCTTCCTTGACGGTCTTTTCACGATCAGTCACTTTTTGTTGTAAGAAGTTGACACTATTGTTGATATGATCATTAGCTAAGCGTAAAATATGCAAGCAAAATTGTAATCTCTTTTTGGTTTCAACAGAGACTTCATTACATTCATAGGATAATCTTCTCTTCTTGGTACGACCAGCACCTTCGGCTTCATCAGTAGCTTCCTTTTCAGAGGCAGCAGCAGCAGCCTTTTCTTCTCTTAATTTGGTAGCATTTCTGTGTCTGTTATTTAAATTGACTTCAATTTTGTTGACCACAGGTAAAGCAGCTTTTTCAACAATTTCAGCTGCATAGTTGAAAGGAGCATAGTTTCTCTTGGAAGTTTCATAATATTTAAGAGCATTGGTAACAAGTGGATGTTTAGATACTTGACTGACATGAGTAACCAAAGGATGTTCTTGATTAGGAGGAGCAGAAGCAGAGCCATTATTATTACCATTCATCATAGTAGTATCAGTTGGACCAGGAGACGAACCAGCCGTCACAGATCCAGGAGAACTAGCATTATGAGTAAGCTGAGTTAAAGCTTCTGCTGCAGATACCAAGTCTGCATCATTGGCTCTAGAATTATCTCTGGGACCTCCTGGAGAATCTTGAATATTATAAGACGGAGGCGGTGTGGGTGATAGAGATCCAGAGGACTCTCTCCGGAAGTTTGACATTTGGGATGAAAATGTGTAGTTAGGCACTTTTAGGGAAGGGTCTGGGATAAAAGCTTAAAAAAAATTTTGGTGTGGTGGTTGTAGTAGTAGTAGGTTTCCAGGTTCTTGGTTACGTAAGCTGACGAAACTAGATTGATTAAAAAACCTTTTGAGAATTGAATATTAGATTTGAGATTTGGATTTGATTTAAAGATTCTTTTTCTTTAATGATATCCAAACTACCTTATATTTCAAATAACCACTTATATTTTGTATTAAAGGTGAAAACGAGAATCTGGCAGGAGAATCTGGCTCTAGCTCACCATATATAGGTTTGTGTTTTTTTTTTCTAATTCTACCCCATGGTGTTTGCATGTGAAAGTAATGAGGAGAAGGTGGGGCGCGCACTACTGGTTTACTGCAGGTGGAGACGTCACGAAATGCAAGTGTGAGTATGCAATCTTCACCGAAGATTCAACAATCGATCAAGTCCAATTTTTTTTTTTTAATTTTAGCGGGTGGCCCATGGATCAGTATAGTGGGGGATTCTTTTTTTTTACTGTAACATACCAACAATAAAAGAAATTTGGTTGAAAAAAAAAATTGAAAATGAAAATAAAATAAATGGGTTTTTCATGATTGCATTACAGTTTTAGTGTTAAGTGGTTACAGTTAGTGGGAGGGTGGTGTAGTACAAATAGATAAATTTCATACGGAACTAATTTTGTAATTTTCTAAACTCCTAAACCTAAACTAAGAGATGGCATTTGCACTGCACTTTGCGGGCCATATCGGAGTTGTTCTTGATATAGAGTTTTCATAGAGACCCATCCACGGCCGCGAATGAATTTCCGTTTGTATGGATAATTGGTAACTTCACAATATAGAAGTGGCCGAGAATTATTATCATTTACAGGTATAGTTGGAGAAATAGGCGAAGCAGTAGCAGTAGCAGTCTTAGTCTTAGTCTTAGTCATGAGTATACACTTAGACTTAGACTTATCAATAGGCTTGGCTTTAGACATAGCCTCGTTATCATCTACCCCGTCCCCGTTATTAGTTGGGGATTCCAGGTCCACAGAACGATAATAATTATGTTGGATACTGGTGGTGGGTGCGGAAATTTTCCCCAGCTGTTGCTCGTGAGATAGAGATGAATCTTGCAAGGCTCCAAATACTATAATTCCGGCTCCGAAGGAAGTACAAGAAGAAGATGAACCTACCTGCGCCAACGATGAGAGGTTAATTTCTTTGGGAGGGTTACAAAGGTCAAATTCATGGTCCGATGGTGGCATAACCACATACTGATATTTCTCGTTTTCACAGGCGGCTATCTTTCCTATAGTTCTGTCACATACTTTGCTTTTTTCGGTCTCACAATTTAGGGATTGATTCTGGGGTATTTGCACATGCAATTCTTCACCATCGCCATCTAATATTACGAGAACTACTCCTGAGGCCACAAATAATACGAATTGGAAAATCCCAACACTATTGAAGATAAGACCTCCGATACGGCCGTCTTTACTTCCGCTTCTGCCTCCTAATCCAAATCGGAATCCATGACTCTGATTATCACTTTGACTTTGGTGTTGACTCCACCCCCGACCTTTTCTTAAACCTTCAAACTCAACCTCCACATAGCACTCCTGTATGGAGAGAATATCCTGGAGGTCACTGCCCTTGGGGCGTTTATTGAGGCACCTTGGTGTGTTAGTATTACCGTTATTACGTTTTTTTTTTCTCTATCCTTAATGTAAAAATTCACAAGCGAGATACAACCTGTATCGGAACTTTGGCTTGTGAACAGTAACTCCGATATGAATCAGATTCTGTGAAATCTATAAGAAATCATATAAAAAAATCAATTTATTTCATGTGAGATTATGAGACAATCTGAACTAATTCATTGTTATCTCGCAGAGCCTGCGTCTCGAGCTACTCCCAACACTCAACATAAACTAAATCATTAATTATACCGAATTCATTCAACAAATAAAAAAGGATAAAGATTAACATGATAATGATAATGATGATATTGATACAATTAGGATTAGTAATCTACTTACTGTTGTAAGCTTTCTTGATCCACTTTCATGTTCATTCGAAAACTTGTAAAACATTCCCAAAGATCTCCGGTATCGGAGCATTGTAAAAACTCCGAGAACCCGGTGAGATCTTGTATATTTGGCATGTGGCTAGATCCACGAGTCATGCCAAGGAATAATACACTGATCCCCGTAATTATAATCATGGCTAATGTGGCTGGTTTCATGGCGGGTACTTTTGTTGGAGTTTAATATTACTATTAGTGTTAGTGGTTAAGTAACTAAAACTTGTAGATTTTACTAACAAAAACTCCAAAAATGCGAAAAAATTGCAATTTTACAAACAGGACTTAATTTTCATAATGGGTGCAAAATTCAATAAAATACACAGAACTAATATACTATTAACAAAAAGAAATGAACATTTGACTGAACATTTCTTGAAGATCTAAAAAACATGATATGATTCATGAGTGTCTATAGTCAGGTACCAAAAAGACCTCTACCAAAAGCTAAAAGGCATCATAACCAGAGACACGAGGTGGAAGAAGAAGAAGAAAGGGGGATTTCTAATCTATTAATGAGGGGTTTGGTAAGAAAGCAAAATTACTAGAATGTTTAATTACCTTGAACAAATTCAGTAGCCTTGGCCTTAACCTTAGCAACCATTTGTTCATCTTCCTTGCTTTCTTCATAAGCAAGCCACTTGCTGAAGAAGAACTTGGCTTGTTTTCTGGACAATTTCTTGGCCAAAACTCTTTCGAATAAGTCTTCAACCTTCTTCTTGGAGTCTTGCTTGATTTCTTGATCAATGTAAATGTTCCATAAATCAATTCTCTTTGGAGCATCAGAAACCAAACCTTCAAACAATGATCTGGCTTGTTCAGCATCACCCTTGGCAAATTCAAGTTGAGCAAACTTCTTAACAACTTCAATGTGATCTCTCTTTTGTAACACTTGTAAAGCCTTGGCCAAAACTTCATGTGATTCTTCATTCAATCCACGGTCCATTAAGGCAGATCCATATTGAACCCAAACGGAAACATGTTGACCAAACTTCTTGGTCATAACCTTGTATAAAGCATCAGCCTTTTCAAAGTTTTCAGACATGTTGTAGATACCAACCAACTTTTGGTGCATGGTAAGTGGGTCCATGTATTGAGTAGAACGCTTGAAGATTTCTTCAAGAGTTTCATCAGTACCGAAAGTGTTTTCCAAGTTCAACATAGCAATCCAGATATTCATCTTTTCTTGTTCTTCACGGTAGTTGATGGTCTTCAAAGCTCTTTCACCGATTTCACGGGCCTTGTCGATTTCACTCAATTGTAATTGGAAAGACATATAGTTCATCCACATAACAGAGGAGTTTGGATTACCAACCAAGAGACGTTCGAAATCAGAAATAGATTGTGGAGCTCTAGTACTCAAATCAGCAGTCTTATCTTCAACTTGAGTGTTGGTCTTCTTCTTCTTCTTCTTTCTTTCTTGAGTGAAGTCTTCTTCATCAGAAGAGGATTCATCATCTTCAGCTTGGTCTAAGATAGAAGCAGTCCAGTCGAAACCGTTGGTGGATAAACCAGCCAAACCGTCAGCCTTAGCAGTAGAAGCAGATTCGGATTCAGATTCGGATTCAGATTCAGAGTCGGATCCAGAAACATCTTCCATGACTTCGTCTTCATCTTCATCTTGGTCTTCATCTTCATTGTCTTCTTCTTCTTCGTCATCTTCATCTTCATCATCTTCGTTTTCAGCTTCTTCTTCTTCATCATCGACGTCAATTTCCATGGCATCGGTGAAGTAAGAGGCCTTCATACCCAAAGACAATTGCTTCTTTTCTTGGTCAACATTCAAGACCTTGACCTTAACACGGTCACCTTCGCTGAACAAACTGGAAATGTTGGTAACTTCGTTATCGGAGATTTGAGAACGGTGACATAAACCACTGACGTTTAAGGTACCGTCTAAAGCAACGAAAACACCGAAATCAGCAACCTTCTTAACAGAACCTTCAAAGATATCACCAGCCTTGATGTCTTCAAATACCTTCAGGTATTTCAATTCACCGTTGACTTCACTTTCCTTAAGAGTCATCAAGATCTTACCTTCACCTTGACAGGCAACGATCTTACCAACAACTGGTTGGTAAAGCTTGAAGGACCTCTTCCAGTCCTTGTCGGCGGAATCAGAGATGTTGGCAACTCTGACCAATGCAAATGTAGATCTACCTAAAGAAACGTAGACACCGTTGTTGTTGAAAGACTTAACGTAACCCTTAACAACATCACCACGGTTAATGTCTTGGAAGGAGTTGACGACCTTATCGACTGGTTCTTCACTTCTCAAGGAAACAGCAGCCTTACCGGAGTTATCAATGTCAATGACAGTAGCAACAACGAAATCGTTGACCTTGTAAACTTGGTTCAACTTCTTGGAGTAGTCATCCAAAGCATCGGTGATGAAAGCAGAAGCAATGACCTTGTCACCTAATTCAACCAAAACAATGTTTTCCAAGAGCTTAAAGACTCTAGCTGGGTAGCTAGAACCAATAGTAAGTTCAGTAGTGGACTTGATTGGAGTGGATCTGACTCTTAATTCAACAGTGTTGGAGTCAACATCAACAGACTTGACGGTGGCCTTAAGAGCAGTACCAGTAGGGTAGTTCTTTTCCAAGGATCTGAAGACTTCAACATCATCAGTAAGATCAACAGCAGCAATGGTACCAGTGATGTTTGGAGTAATGGAGGTGAAAATGTGACCCTTGGTAATGTTGTTGATGAAAGTAGTGATTTCTTGACCTTCCTTGATATCAGAGATATCAACACCAGAGTATGGAACGTTCTTGGTAGATAATTCGACTTCAAGGTGAGACAATTCCAAGATCAAGTTACGGTTACTCTTTCTGTGGGTGATTGGAAGGAACTTGTGGTCCTTGGCATCATGGTAACCAATGACCTTAACGTCCAAGACAGTACCCTTAGGGAATTGAGTCAATGGTTGTTTGACGTTCTTGATATCTTCAAAGTTGTTGAAAGCTTGGGTAGCATCGATTCTACCTTGTAAGTTATCACCCAATTGAACGTTCAATTGAGTACCCTTAACAGACTTAACCACACACTTGGTGATAGTACCTGGAATGAAATCACCGAAGGTTTCCTTGGTGGAATCAATTGGGTTAACAACCTTTTCTTGGTTCAAGTATTCAGATTGTTCATTGTCTTGCAAAGTTAACAAGAATCTTCTTTGAACATCATCAGTTCTGATAACATGACAAACAACAGATTGGTTCTTTTGGTAACGCTTGGATAAGTCATCAACGGACAAGTACTTGGCCAAAACCAAACCAGTCAATTTATTAGCAAAGGAGATGAACAAACCCATGTTGGTGACCGACTTAATGTAACCATAAAGGACCTTCTTTGGATCGTTTTGAACTTCTTCATAAGTGGATGGTAACAGACCCTTCTTGGAGGCTTCAACCAAAGACTTCTTAGCAGTAGCAACCAAGGTTCTGGATCTTTGATCCTTTTCAAGTAAAAGAACTTCTAATTGACTTCCAACAGCCAATTTCTTGAATAAAGATCTGTTTTGTTCGTAGTTACCATCAGATAAGTGACCATCTAAGATCATACCCTTCAATTGGTTAGATTCCAATTCAAAGTAGACCATATCATGTCTCTTTTCAACAATAGTAGCATTAGCAATGGTTTTACCGTATTGGATTTGGTCTAAGAAGTTTTGTTGATCAGCAGAAACATCAGCAGTTTGCTTTAAGGTAACCTTTAATCTTTCTTGTTCTTTATCAATCAGTAAAACCTTAACATTAACGGTTTGACCCATTTTCAAGTAATCAGAAACCTTTTCAACGAAAGTTTCAGAGATTTCTTCCTTTGATAAATATGCTTTAACTTGACCAAAGAATGAAATAACAGCACCATTTGGTAAGAACTTTTCAACGGTACCAGTAGTTTTCATACCAACTTCAGCCTTTTCATAAGAGTCTAAGATTTGATCTTCTTCAATGTTAACTAAAGATTTCTTTAAAGTGAATAAAACTCTCTTACCATTAGTGTTCAAAACTCTACCCTTAGATTTACTACCTTCTTTGAATTTTCTTTCTGGGTAAACCAATTTAATATCAGAGATATGGTTAGAAGGAACAAAACCTTCAATACCTTCCATAAGCTTGACAATAATACCACCAGCTTCTGGTAAAACCTTGATGATTTCAATACCATTGATAAGAGTACCAACTGGTATATCACTACCCTTTAAGTATTTAGCTTCAACAAGCTTTGGGTCGGCAGTCAAGATCAATAAGTTATCAACTGGATTATAACCCAAGACCTTAGCCTTATGCTTAGAACCAACATTGAAGTTATATTCTTCAGAATTGATTTTAGAATTGTGAATTTGTCCAAATAAAGTAGAAGATCCAAACTTGAAGAAAGTGTAGTTGGCATCAGCACCAAGAACTTCAACTTCTTCAAAGACATGACCAACTGGGAAAGCTTCTAATGGAGATTCTTCAGATGCTTTAAGAGATAATAATTGAGGAAGTTGAGATAAAACCAACTTCTTAACACCAGCAACTTGTAAAACACCAATAACTCTGGCTTTAATGGAGTTACCAATAGTATAGTTGTGTTCTAATTTTTCCAAATCGAATTCATGCAAATGAGATAAGTTAATAGTACCATCAACCAATCCAAATACTCTAACGGTTAAACCGTATTTGGTAATGGAAGCAACAATAGCATCCACTAAAATACCTGGTTGAATAGAGTCAATAGAAGAAATGGTAGAGAAAGTGTTCTTCTTTGAGTTGGATGGACTAGAAATAGGTCTAAGAGTAATGTTTCTAGCACTTGGTTTGGTAACAATGGTGGTTAATAAAACACTACCAGGGCTTAATAAATCAAGGTCAATTTCTGGAGTATTTTTAAGTTCTTTGGTAGAAATGAAACCAGAATATTCTTCTTTACCAGTGTTGAAAATTATACCATGATCTTCAATAGATTTAACAGAACATTGAAGAACATTACCTTGGATTAAATCTTCAGTTTCTAAAGATTCATTAATTTCCTTTGGTTCAATACTAAGATGTATTCTTCTTCTATCTTGAGAATTGGCTGGTAAAACTTTAGCTCTTAACCATTGACCTATTTTAAATAATTTAGATAATTTTGGAAATTCAGCTCTGTCGGTGGTATCGGTTTCATCATCAGATTCATCATCAGAACCTTCATCAGAAGCTTCAATAGATTCAATGATTTGATTAATTTCTTCACTGATAGACGTTATAGATACAATACCAAATAAATTATCACCAATACTTAAAGTTAAATCTAATTTATTAATGGAAGTGATTTGACCTAAAATAGAGGTTCCTGGATGAAGGTTCTTATGAGTGAAATTTTCAATGGTAACAACATCTTCTTTTTCTTCATCAACAGTTACATTCTTCTTAGATTTCTTGGATTTTTTACTTGGTTGATCTGATTTTAAATTACTGGATCTTTTAGCAGTAGCATTCGAAGTTTCGAATAAAATATCCTTGGTGACTTCATTAGAAACTTCCTTAACTTCTAAAGGAGTTAAAGCAGTAGATCCACCTCTAGGAAATGAGATTTCACTACTACTTATGACAGATTTAGAGTCAACCATGGTTTGGTAGTGGTAGATGGAGGTCCTAATTTTTTTCATCTCATCGACTTTTTAGGGTTGAGACGTCACGTGGGAGAGATGAGATGGGGGAACTTAACTTTAGTTTTCGCAGACAAAATTGTTAGCACTGTTGAGGTTGTGAGACTTTTAGCGAGAAGACGGTTAAGTGCGGAATTGCAAGTGGACCAAGGGACTGAAGTTGTGACTTTTGGGGACGACTGTTTGTCAAGGAGGAGACGCCATGGAATTGAAGATATCGATTACGTAATTTTGATATTTTGTAATTTTTCACCAATACTGGTAATAGCTTGTGTGTGAGTAGTAGATATTGGTCAGTATACTGAATGAAGAAGACTAGGTAGAAGTACAGTTAAAGAGTTGGAATTAAGAAAAATAGTGATATTGACAATTAGACAATAATCAGGTTTAAGAATCACCTTCTCTAATATTTTTGGCTTATATACTTACTATTTGGTGTATGGTATTTATTCTTGGAGACTACGGGATTTGCAATGATCATTAATTATAAGTATATCGAACTAACTACTGAGAATATCCACTGGACCTATTAATTATGTGTTGCTCGTTATCGTCACTGTTGATGTCTGGAATTATTATTCGAAGTGAAAGGAAAAATAGTGATATCAGTTAATAGTATACTATTCATTCAATTAATGCAAAAAATATTTTTGCAGCTAAAATGTACCAGGTTTTTTTATTATTCTTTTTTATTGTGTGATTCTTCTATCTTCAAACTCTCCATTATCCTTTCTGTCCTTCATTGTCTTATCAGCTCTAGTCAATCCAAATCTTCTAATTAATTTAGAATAAAATAACCCACATGCATTGCACAAAGTACGACTTCCATCTGGACCTCTTCTCCATTCTGGAGTTTGACGGGTTCCACAGTGTTGACAAGCTAAATTACTATTCATACTAAGTCCCACATTGAGTCCTCCTGGATCTGGCATATTTTCTCCTGAAACCTGAGCATTAACTTGTAAGGAAATAACTTCTCCTTCGGAAACAATAGACGATCTCTTTCTCTTGGGGGTTTTTGGACTCACCGGTTCACTTCTTCTTCTTCTTCTACCTCTTCTTCCCCTTCTGACTATAGTTGGTTTGTGAATTTTCTTCATATCTTCTAAATATTGTGCCATCTTATTGACTTCTTCTATTCTCAATTTAAGAGTGTCTAGTGGGAACTTCTCCATAAATTCTGTTTGTGGTTGCGAATTATCTTCTAATTGCAAATAATAATTTTGAAGGTCAGTTACAAAGGTTTCAACTGATTCATGAAGCTCAATAAAACCTCCAACACTTTCAAACTCTTTATATTTTTCTCTTAATTTTTGAAGGTCACTAGCAGAGATGGATCTTGAGCTGGGTTGTGAACTAACAGTGGATGTCTCACCAGAATTAGTTCCATTACCATAGATCTGTTCAACATGACCATGACCATTACCATTGATACCATTATTATGGAAACCTCCGATACCATTTGGAGAGTTGTTGATAGCCTGAATATTTTGAGACCCTCCCACAATGGTTCTAGGTACTTGATCTCCAAGATCAAGGCCTGGAATGTTTCCAAATAACTCAGAAATAGATGGTAACCTTTGGTGATGATGGCCGTTGCCGTTCATTACCCCATTAGTACTCATTTTTCCTTTGTTTCTAAAGATTTAGATCAGCAGAAATAGCCTTGGTTTTAAACAGTAACTCGTAAGATATGCTTATAACTTTTAGTAGCGCTATAGTTACCACAACAGGCTGACCTAATTGCTGCAACTTACATAAACTAGCAGAACACACTTTCTTTCCCACACTAAAAATGCCCAATACTTGGTATCTCCCTAAATGTGCTTGGTACGTGATCTCGTACTACGGGCTTGTGTATCGATAGTAGTACCTGCTTAGTGCTGACCTGTGATGGTGAGAATGGTCTGGTTGTGTTCGCACTGGTGATTTTGCAGCCTTTGTGGTTGCGCGTTATCACTAACAAACTAATAGTATAAAAGGAGAGGGAAGGTGATACTAGTTCTACAGGTATATTGGCAAGTCATTGGTTGGTGACTCTATTAGTGACTTCATTGTTACGCCAGTTGGACCTTCTACATATTCTTATTCTACGAATGCCTACTTCCAAGGTTTATTCCTTACTGATTATATTATTGCTCTAT
The DNA here is from genome assembly GCA_030568535.1 of Suhomyces anneliseae. Taxonomy (NCBI): domain Eukaryota; kingdom Fungi; phylum Ascomycota; class Pichiomycetes; order Serinales; family Debaryomycetaceae; genus Suhomyces; species Suhomyces anneliseae. The sequence goes on along the minus strand of JAJMGB010000016.1, from coordinate 162,256 downwards.
ATCCCGTATAAGCAGAGTAAAGATTTAGCGAAGTGAAGGTAAGTTGAGCAGATGGTTTGGTATCTGGACAACAATGCAATGTTGATAGTGTTGATGGTGTTGATGGTGTTGATGGTGTTGGTTGCTATTTTTTGATGATTGCTGGTGATGTTTGGTAATAACTCTTGATAGCTTCTAATGGTACTAGCTAATAATTTTAGTATCAACACATTTTCTGTGGTAAGAACAATCAATACTGAACTTTACCACCAATTCACTTTCTCTTCTTTTTCTGCGATCTCTTGGACTGTACCACGACAGTTCCTTCACGCACTTCTTCAGACTCGTTCTTGAACTTCTCCTGAGTATCCAAAAAGAACATCAAGTCGCGAACTTGTTCAGACAACCCTTCCTTTTCTTCATTGAGTACCTTCATGTCACCTTTGAGTTTTTCATTGATTTCTTGCAAATAGTCCACCTTCTTCGATAAAGCATTGTTCAAAGAATTGGCCTGGTTAAGCTCAGTGGACATTCTATCAAGCTTGGTATCTTTGGTTTCAATCTTCTTTTGTAATGAAGGAATGACATTGTCAGTGATTTGTGAGCATTGAAGGGTCAACTCATTTACTTTGGCTTCAAGTTCAGTCATACGGCCAGTATTCACAGCCAAACCAGACCCTTTTCTAGATTTGGGTGCTTCTCTTTCTTGTAATAATGATTCATAGTATTCTCTTTGACTAGCAAGTTGACTGATTAACAATTGGGAATATTCAAATCCAACTTCATCCACTTTATCTGAAGAAGCTTCCTTTCCTGGTTTTTCTGGTAATTCCACCAATTTACCATCTGATTCATTAGTTACCAATCTATGTACATAGTTATCTCCAGCATAATCCCATACTCTAGACGTTTCGATCTCCATAGCAAAGCAATGGCCAGTATTGATGAAATGCTTTAAAGAATGTTGTTCCGGGGAGTATCTTCCACATCCCACATTACCACATACTAAACAGATCCAAAGACCTGAATCAGTGGCACATTCCATACAATGTTCTGCGGTCTCAGTTCCTTCTTCTGGAATCGAAGATGTTAATGACAATTGTGGTCTTCTTTGCATACTGAACAGTGACAATCTCCGGACAGAACGTCTTACCTGCTGGTTAGAGAAATTATTGGAGTACCGACAGATCGGACATGTATCATCTCTCCATTTAGAAAGACATTGACAATGGAATGTATGTTGGCATGGGATGGTTAATAGGCCAGTGACTTCGGAGTCCATTCTCTCTAAACACACTGGACATGTAGGTAATTCTATTAAAGTATTGGCTGAACTGGTAGGTATGGCTTTAGGTTGTGGAGTAAATGGGTCTAGTAATAAATAAGGAATAAGTGAATTGGAATCTTCAGTATCTTCTCTATTGAAATCCATCTTTACGGACTTCACATACACTATATGACACTTTTCTGGTTCCATTGAATTGAACGGTTTTCCATCATATTGATACTGGAATTCGGCTGCATTGATAATATCTCTAAACTTAATAAGAACAAGGAACCGATTGGGTTTTTCACTCTTTAATATTCTTAAATGTGATATATTTTTCATGTTATTTTCACCAATAAATCCTAGTAAATCAGTGGCTGTGAAATATGTGGGCACTGCCAAAATTGATACCATTGTTCCATCTGAATCACTATTATCAAGTGGAGGTGGTGTATCGGTCTCTTCTTCAAACTCTCTGAATAATCGGATCACTCCATTACCCAACAGTTGGGCTTTAATGGGTTCAATTGGTGCTTTAGGATCCACAGACATCGGTTGCAGTACTGATATGGGGGTAACTTCAATGTTGGAGTATCTGTAATCGGTGAAAGTGGCAGGGTCTTCTGTGTCTGATATGTCTATTGAAATGTGATAGGAGTCAGTACCTATCATTGTTGATGGGAGGAAAGATAAATGGGATGGGATGTGATGGTCTATATATGTATAATCGGTCACGTGTATTCGGGGGCGTTGATGACTCCATCACTATCACAACCATGTCCGACAAAGCGATGGACAGACACAAAATAAATTTGTGGATCTATGCAGAGTAACCGAAAAGTTCGCTACAGAAAAGTTCACAAATTGAGAAGTTTATCAGATGCTGGTCTGGGTCAAAATTCCTCGATTATTGTGTAGATTAGTTGACCTATAGATGTGGCAATCGAGTATTTCTTGCTCAGAAGAAGCTCCGAGAGATCATAAAGTCTCTCAAACGACCCTTACTACACACTTGAGTGTCATTAACTATAATTTACGCGCTCAATACTACTCATTCCTCCAATTATTTATCTTTCGTAGATTAAACTGATTACGTAATTGCTTACTAACACCAGATACACCAAAAGGCAGACTTTACTTGAATTGACACCCTAATATCGAACAAAGTCTATGAGTTATATACATAGGATATTTCTATAAGCCTGATGGTCCTTATAATCCCCATTTTTCTTTATCAAAATGTTCTAAACTGGCCAAAACGTCACCATGGTCACCTAAAATCTCTCTTTCTTTACCATTTAAAACTGGAACTAAACCTTCATGTGGAATCCAGATAACTGGAGCCTTGGCAGCTCTACCTGATTGGACACCAACAACACCGTCTTCGAAAATCAAGACTTCCAGCATGTCAATTGCTTCCAAACCCTTTTCAGCTCTATCATCATTAATACTCTTCAAACAAACCTCCCAGATATCTGGAGATGGCTTACCTTTACCTTCAGGAATTCTTGGGTCGTCACCAGTAACCACATGCTTATCAAAAAGATTGAAACCATGGGTCAAATGACGGATTTTTCTGAAGTAAGTATCAAGACGAGAACTGGTACCAAGAGCAATAGGAACGTTATTTTGTTCCAAGTATTGAAGTAATTCTAATGCTCCTGGCAAGAATTGGGCCTTCTTCCATTTGTCTTGTTGGACTTCATACAAGGAGTCGGTGAACTGTTGCAAAGAAAGTGGAACTTCGTAGTGGTCGATGACGATTTGGTTGGCTTCGGGGGCTGGTCTTCCTTGGAGATCGACCTTGATGTCCCAGGTCAATGGTCCCTTTTCATATCTAGCGAGAAGCTCGGAAATGGCTTCGGTGTAGAGGTCTTCGGTGTCGATGATGGTACCATCCATGTCTAGTATGTTAGCAGGTGACGATAATGAGTGAAATTCCGGTGGCTAGTGAATCCAGGGGTCAGCTATGATCGAATAAACACACTAAACCATATCAATAGGTTTATATATGGTAGGGTTTGCTCTTTATAGACTCGTCCCATGACTCTTGTAGTCTCACTGTATGGTGATCATTGAAGGGTCCAGTGAGCTTTTGATCCCAGGTTCTCTGGCCAGCGATTCCAGGGTTACTTACCAAAAAGACATGCTTTGATTGGACTGCGGTTAGTATATCATGGTATCAACGGAGATGGTGGTATCTTAACATACGTAGTCATTTTGTAGTGGGTTAAAAGTTAAAATCGACAGATCGAGCCGTATATAAATGCGTGGGGTCGGTGCGGACTCTGGGACTGTGGGTGATGATGTCGCAAGACTAATAGATAGTGGGGGTAACTGTGGCACTAATTAAAAGAGTAATTAATAGAGTAATAGATTAGTAATTTGGGATACGTAGAGGGGAGAATATGATAGTAACAGTGGTCGTGTTAGTGAACGTGGCTTACCTGGTTTTGACTTCTTAAATGGCTGGTGTATAAGGTGCTTTTTTTTGCCATAAAGGTGGGGTCTGTTTCCAATTATGGATGCTTCTTTTAAGGGAACAAAATGATCCAGATATAGATGCATATATGCGTTGCATATAGAGTGGATTTATTACTAGGGAAAAAACGTTCCTAATGCAGACGTAATTACTGAAATCCTGTCAATTATACACTCTATCTGTAAAAGGCACATTTGAGCCAAGAAAGGAACTACTATAGATCTAGTCAAGGATTTGTTTTAGAATTAAATCTTATAATTGGATCTGAAACCCAATAAACCCATACTGCAATAGTTTACGTCGAACCCAAACATCAAACATACAATAATTAAAATTGGACTGGCCAATAACGTATCAGCTCAACTAAACTAAGCCAAACTGACACTATTTACATTAATACTAATAAATTAATTCGTTATAATGAGAAGGCTAATTCTCGCAATAAAGAGAGGATTAAAAGGTGACTATAGAAAGACTAACATTTTCCAGTATCGGGATGCAACCAAAGCTGCAATTAAGTCCGATATATTTATTCGATCATTAAAAGTCTATACGAATATGCAAATCAGAGAAACGAGACAAAATAAAAATAATTGACGATTCTTCACTTGTATATAATGTATATTGTAAGAGGTGGGTTAAAGAAGGCTTTACAAAGGAGCGTTCTTGAATAAATAAGAGATACTTTCACCATTGTGTAATCTTCTAACAGCTTCAGCTAAAACTGCAGAAATATCAATGGTATCCAATTTTGGACAAAGCTTCAACTTTTCCTCAAATGGAACGGTGTTGGTACAAACAACTCTAGTAAGTTTAGAATTGTTAATGTTGTTGATGGCATTACCAGATAAAATACCATGAGTAACAATAGCAATAACTTCTTTGGCACCATTATCTAATAAAACTTCAGCAGCTTTAGCTAAAGTACCACAAGTATCAGCCATATCATCAACAATAATACAAATCTTATCACTGACATCACCAACTAACACCATCTTACTAACTTCATTGGCACGGGCTCTTTCTTTATGGATCAATGCAAAATTCAAATCCAATCTATCAGCTAAACCAGCAGCTCTTTTAGCACCACCAGCATCAGGAGAAATAATAATGGCATCTTTATAATTGATTTTTTCTTTAATATATCTAACTTCACTTGGTTCAGCATATAAGTTATCAACTGGCATATCAAAGAAACCTTGGATTTGAGAAGCATGTAAATCCATAGTAATAACATGATCACAACCAGCAGTAGTTAACATATCAGCCATTAATTTGGCAGTAATTGGAGCTCTAGATTTATCTTTTCTATCTTGACGAGCATATGGGAAATTTGGTAAAATAACAGTGATTCTTCTGGCACTAGCAGTTTTACAAGCATTGATCATAATTAAAAGTTCTATAACACGATCATTAACCACTTCAGATCCAATTTGACAAATAATAAAGATATCTTCATCACGAACAGATTCACCAATGGAAAATTGGACTTCTCCAGTAGAATCACGTTTGATTTCAGATGGAGTGATTTTTAATCCAAGTCTTCTAGAGACTAATTCAGCTAATCCCCTGTGGACATCACTGGCTAAAAGCTTGATAGAGTTGTCGGACATGGTCTATTTCTTTTGGTGGCGGCGGGGGGCGGGGCGATGGAGCAAAGAGGAATGGTCCTGTGGGAAGGGAAAGCGTTTTTTTGTTGGGTGATGGACGACTCAATAAAGTATAGTAGGAGAACGACAGACTTCTTGGTATCACATAAGAAAGACTCTTGAGAAGTTCTGGATGGCCACTGATATCAATTAAAATTTTTACAGGTTAGCGCCTGCGATGCCTTACAGGTTAGAACCCCCGCGGAGCGATCTTTCATGCATTTTGACTCGGGTGGCACTAGAGGGAAAGGGCGAGTTATTGGTGGGTAAACGGGTTAGAAAGTTCTGGAAATTTAGGTGGTGTGGATTTAGAAGATAAGAGCTATTTAATGGTACAATTTTTGTGATTTTTGGAGGTCAATTGGCCCTAGAATGGTGGCTCTTGTTTGCACTTCCTCACCTAATTTGCAATACTTTTTCACTTACCACGGTGTTATGAGACTTATTGCAATTGTAACGTTGCAATCAGAGTAACTATTTATCTACAGGTCACTGGAAGGACTGATTTATGGATGTTCTTTTATTGAATATTTTTGCAAAATTGACCAATAGGAACTAGAAGTGTCAATTGGTGGTTTTGGTGGGGGTTTCTGTCTGTCTTGACTGGCTTTTTGCGTACCTGAACATGACTCTTGTAATTATTGCGCGCCATATGCAGTCTTCCAATCGTTTTCTGTTCATTACCTGAATTTTGTATATTACATATTTATACCTGTAAATCGCCAGTATATTTGCCAATTGACCCTTATGGAAGAGGTTCAGCCCTCCAGGGTCATTAAAATTATTGTGGCTTTGTTTGTCCCTATTTTTGTGGAGGGTCAAAGGGGTTGTCTGGCTATATTTTACCCTTTATTCTTACTTTGATACCCATTATTAAGTGTATTTTGAGGAATGTACTTTTACCATCGAGTTTTGGGGTCAACTATGAAATTGATTCTATTATTATAAATTCTATGCTTTTATTCTTTATTATTATTTTTTTTTGTTCTAGAATAAATCATCAATATAATCTTCGTTATTTTCTTCCTCTTCTTCTTCCCCTTCGTCATCGTTATTGTCATTTGCATCTGCCTTTTCGTCCTCTTCTTCTTCATCCTCCTCATCTTCATCACTGTCAGGTTGTTGAGGCTTTTGAAGGCCGTGCTTGGCTGGGTCAAACTTCTTTTGAAGTTGTTCTTGTTCATCCACAAGCTTGGCAAGGTTTCTCTTCTTTTGGTCTAACGAACTCTTCAATGAAGTGTATGTGTTTTGGAACTTCATTCTCATCATCTTACTGGTAGCTGTAGCCAAGTTCTTTCTATGATATTCAACGACGTTTTCAAGTTCTGAAATTTCTTCTTCAAGAAGTTTAACATGTTGTCTTCCTTCCTTAGAGTCATCATCGTCATCATCATCATCGTCTTCTTCGTCATCATCATCGTCATCATCGTCGTCGTCATCCTCTTCTTCATCTTCACCTTCGCCATCTCCAACTTCGGCAAGTTCTCCTTCAAGTAATGATTCGTCTCCAGTATTGGAAAATAACAATTCTGCATTTTCTAATGCTTCATTGTCAATATAATCGTCTCCTGGACCCAAGACCTTGTTCAATTCTTCTTCCAAGTGGGTCTCGATATCGTCATTCATATCTATTTCTTCTTCTGGGCCATCTTCTGGTTCATTGGAGTATGTAGGAGTAGGTGTAGGCATTGCTGATGGTGTACCACTAATGTTACCGAATCTGTTTTGAGTCTTACTCAAATCGACCAATTCAAAATGAGTCTCTTCTGCTTCGTCATCTAGTTTGATTAATTCGTCGACTTTCAGTTCTATGTCTTCCACAACTCTGTGACTGGCCATTCTAGGTCTGAATCTTCTAAAGACTCCTTCATATGGACTGGTCAAACCATCACGTAAAACAAACCGTTTCTGTTTTACTTCTGATTCTTGTGCAAGTTTATAAAGTGGATGGTTGTAGAGGTATTCTTTAGGAACCTCGAAATCGGTTTCCATATTGAGATCGGTAGGATTTATAGGATGCAAAACAAGTAATATTTGACACACATCGAAGGTCTTGAAGATATTCTTCTTATCGACGGTCTTGTACATTTCGGTAATGGTTGGAAGGTCAAGAAGACGACCGGAATAGAGTGTACGATTCACATTGACCACTGCTTTCTCTCTGGTGACCCATTTGATGTTCACACCAGTTAAATCACCCGAATCCACAGCCAGGTGAACAAAGTCCAAGTTGGCATCGTTTAGGAACCGCACCACGATACCCTGTTCTATTAATGGATCGTCTTCGATATCTGGAGCCTCTGAGTCGTAACCTTCACCAGGAATTCTCGTAGGTTTGATTCTGAATCTTGGGGTCTTGGATGAAGGTTGAATTATGCTATCAACATCGGGCTTTTGGGACCCCAAATTGATCTTGATCTTCTTGTGTTTCTTACGTGGTTTGTCTTCATTCTCTTGTTTCACCGATGGTGGCTTTATCTTGAGTTTAGGCAATGCTGGGGTCTTTTCTTCTTTAGGTTTACTATTGTTGTTGTTGCCGCTGTTTCCACTATTGCCGCCACTACCGCTACCGCTGGCACTGGGCACTTTCAACTTCAACTTAAGCGCCATGTCACACGTTTCTCCAACTGAGTCTTGTTGTCTGGACGGAGCCTTTTTATAGTATATGAGGAATTAATGAGGATTAAGTTAAAGAGATTTAGTATCGTTAGTTTTTGTGAGTTTAAGTCCTTCACCTTATGTCGCGACACAATTCAATGAGCAACAATAAAATTGATAAGAACGAAGATCACCAAAACTGAGAAACTCATCCGAACAAAACCCCAACCAAACGTTCCAAGAACCTTTTATCGACTAGTGAAACGTGACCTATCGTTGAGTATCAAAAGAGGTTGCGGGGGTGTTAAGTTAAAGGAAAAAAAGAATAACCAAACGGAGTAATAACCAAAGTGGTTATAAGTATTTGTGACTGGTCAGTTGCAGTAACAGTAACAAGTGATATACAGTGACAGTGTGACTCGTTTCACATTTTAAAATAAAACAAAAAGTGAGCCTTTCAATCTCCTCATTTATCAATTATCATCATGGGTAAGGGCTCAGGTAACCGCCGGGCATCTACGTCCATAGAAAGACGGTTCAGTCGTTCTCGTCATGGGTCTGTGACATCATTTGACTCATCTACCAGTTTCTTGGTGGAAGAGAACAATACCGAAATGTTCTCAGGTGCTGCCTCAGAGATCATCCCATCTTCCATTACTTCATTACATTATCCTCATCATTTCGGTACAAGCGTACGAAGTCGGAGTGAGATGAAAGTCTCTGGGGAGACCTCTCCATTTTTGGGGCCATCTCTGGAGTTGGATTTAAGACCAGTAAGATCCAATAACTCTTCTAATTCCCATGATACCCAAGTCAATTTCAAGTTCTTTTCCCCAGATGAAATTGAAATGGCCCAAGGTGGGTCTACTTTGGAAAATGATGAAGATCCAGTGGATTATAACACCAACTGGGATTATTCGGTTGATAAATATGCCGAAAGCATAACTCCTTCCCTTAACCAAAACGTATTTCAACAAGACTATGGCTCAGTGGATGAAGAAGAAGATACTGCTTCTTCTAACTTCGATTATAGACACAGAAGAACCTCCAATGCCTCCAACTCTTCTAGTTTATTAGAAGATGAAAGCGTGGCTTCTAGAACAGAAGACCCTGAATTCGATAATAATTATCCTGCAAAATTGATTTACCAAAGATACTACTTGGCCGAAGAAGATTTGGTTATTGGTATTGCTGGTTACTCTCATTGCTTATGGAAAAAGATTCTTTACTATTTAATCTGTATCCTCACTCTTGGTTTGGGTTACCTTGTTTTAAGATGGTTCCCTAAGTACAGAGTCAATTTAATGGGTAACAAGTGTCCCTTGGGTAAAGCTGACTGGTGTGTCATTGAAAATGAGTTTGGTGAATTAACTATAGTCACAATCAAGAAACAAAAATTAAACGATAGACTTTCTACTTACTTGACCACTTCAGAACAAGATGATGAGACCCCTCTTGATACCAAAGAAGTTGATCCAATTGTTCCTTGTATCAATTCCTTCACTTATAGATACATCAAGTTCTTCTACAGTCCTGTTGAAGATCTCTTTAGAACCAACTCCAATTGGTACAGTACCCAATGGCTCAATGTTAAAAACACCAAGGAAGGTGTATCACAATCTGTTCAAGAACAAAGAATGGAAATCTTTGAAGGTAACAATATGACCATTGAAGAAAAGAGTATTTTGGAATTGTTGACTGATGAAATTTTGCATCCATTTTATGTATTCCAAGTATTTTCTGTGTTCTTATGGTTAGCAGATGATTATTTCTACTATGCTTCGTGTATTTTTATCATTTCTATGATCTCCATTATCAACTCATTGATTGAGACCAAATTCACTATCAAGAGACTTAAAGAAGTTTCTAAATTTGAATGTGAAGTGAGAGTATGGAGAAATGGATTCTGGAAACAAATCGACTCCAACGAATTGGTTCCTGGTGATGTTTTCGAAGTTGATCCTTCTTTGAGTATTGTTCCTAGTGATGCCTTGTTAATTAATGGTGAATGTGTTATCAACGAATCCATGTTAACTGGTGAGAGTGTTCCAGTCAGTAAGACCAGTGCTACTCAAGAAACCGTCCAATTGTTGCCTGAAAATTTCACTGCTCCTTTACTTGCCAAATCTTTCTTGTATAATGGTACTAAGATCTTAAAAGCTAAGTCTTCTAATGATGAGCCAGTGACTGCTATGACCGTCAAGACTGGTTTCAATACTACCAAGGGTTCTTTGGTGAGATCTATGTTGTTCCCTAAACCTACTGGATTCAAGTTTTATGAAGATTCTTTCAAGTATATTGGATTTATGACTTTGATTGCAGTTGTCGGTTTCACTTATTCCACCTACAACTTTATTAAATTGGGTTTAGAAAAGAAGATCATTATTTTGAGAGCTTTGGATATTATTACCATTGTTGTTCCTCCTGCTTTACCTGCTACTTTAACCATTGGTACTACTTTTGCTATCAATAGATTGAAAAAGTCTCAAATCTATTGTATTGCCCCAACTAGAGTTAATATTGGTGGTAAATTAGATGTGATGTGTTTTGATAAGACAGGTACTTTGACTGAAGATGGTCTTGATATTTTGGGTGTTCATTTATCTAAAAATGCTCAAGGTAGAGCAGAAATTATCTTTGATGAATTGATTGAAGACTCTAAGGAAATTCCTCATACTGTAAGTGGTCATGATTTGAATAATGGTAAATTTTTGTTAGGAGGTATGTCTACATGTCATTCCTTAAGATTAATCGATAATGAATTACTTGGTGATCCTTTGGACTTTAAAATGTTTGAGTTCACCAAATTCAAGTATGAAGAAGATATGGTTACCAACCAAATTCATGTTTCTGATGGAAAGACCAAGTATACTATTCTTAAGGAATTTGAATTCATTGCTTCTTTGAGAAGAATGTCTGTGATTGTATCTGATGGTTCTGAACATTATCTTTATGCTAAGGGTGCTCCAGAAGTCATGTTGGATATCTGTAAGCCTGAGACTCTTCCTACTAATTATGAAGAACTCCTTCACCATTACACTCATAATGGTTTCAGAGTTATTGCTTGTGCTTATAAGGCTGTTAAGAATCCAGAGGAAGAAAAGGCTGACCGTGACAACTATGAATCAGAATTGATCTTCACTGGTTTTATCATTTTCGAAAACAAGTTGAAACCTTCTACTACCAACACTATTAGACAACTTAACAAGGCTCAAATCAGAACTATTATGTGTACTGGTGATAACATTCTTACTGCCATCAGTGTTGGTAAAGAGTGTGAACTTATTGATCGTGACATTGAAGGTATCTATCTTCCTGATTTCGTTGAGAACGAGGGCCATGGAATGAAATTGGAATGGCAAGAAATGAACAATCCACTTAAAAGACTCGACCCTGATACCTTGAAGACTAATGATATTAGACATGATGAGAAGTATGTTTTGGCTATTACTGGTGATGTTTTCAGATACTTATTGACTGAAGTGAAGAATCCAAGAATTATCGAAAGTGTTCTTATGAAGTGTGATATCTTTGCCAGAATGTCTCCTGATGAAAAGCACGAATTGGTTGAACAACTTCAAAAGATTGACTACACTGTTGGATTCTGTGGTGATGGTGCTAATGATTGTGGTGCTCTTAAGGCAGCAGATGTTGGTATTTCCCTTTCTGAAGCTGAAGCATCTGTTGCAGCTCCATTTACTTCTAGAATTTTTGAGATCTCATGTGTTTTGGATGTTATCAAGGAAGGAAGATCTAGTTTGGTTACCAGTTTCTCATGTTTCAAGTTTATGTCCTTGTATTCTGCTATTCAATTTATTACTGTGACTATTCTTTACAAGAGAGGTACCAATTTAGGTGATTTCCAGTTCTTATACATTGATATGTTTTTGATTTTACCTTTGGCAATTTTCATGTCTTGGTCGAAGCCTTATGGACAATTAGTGGTTAAAAGACCAACAGCTAATTTGGTTAGTCCAAAGGTTTTAATTCCATTGATCTGCCATATTCTTGTATTATTAATGTTCCAAGTGTTGATTTGGATCAAGGTCCAATATGAACCATGGTACATCAAACCTATCCCTGCTGGAGATGATGATGTGAAGTCTTCTGATAATACTGTTTTATTCCTTTTCAGTAATTTCCAATATATTTTAATTGCTATGGTATTGAGCAGTGGTCCTCCATACAGAGAGAGTATGACCAAGAACTTCCCATTTATCGTTAATCTTATTGCTGCTGTAGCATTATCATTGGCCTTGTTCCGTATCGACGGCGATAGTTGGTGGGCAGATTTAATGCAATTAACCAATCTCAGCAACAAATATTATTTGCTTATTGTTGTCCTTGCAGTTGTTAATTTAGGTCTTATGATCTTGGGTGAAGAAAAGTATTTTGGAAAATTGGCTGGAATCTACAAGAGAGTTTTCCATAGACACAGTTTGGGTAAGAGTAAAAAGATTTTCAAGAATTTGAGAAAGGAGTTTGTCAAGATAGAAACTGTCTAGATATTCTTCAAGAATAAAAAGAAAAAAGTAATTGTTGAAACTGATAAAAGTGAATATCAATCAATTTTGACCATTTTACAAGCTATTTATATTATTAAAAATTATGATTTGGATTATTAAAAAGAAAATAAAAGTTACTTTATAAAAGTACAACTATCAATTTTTTAGAGAAGCTATAATGGATATTTATTTAATTAGACTAGAGGGATATTAATGTAGGATGTAGAAATACTAGTAGAGAGGAATAGGATAATGATTTTTCATTAATATTCGCAGTTTTTACTCTATACTATATGTTTAATTATTAGTGTCAAAAAATTTTAAAACTGGCTAATAGTCCTAAGTCAAAGTTGGATAATTAAAATATCCATCACTTATGTCAACTGGTGGCACTAGGGTTTGCAAAAAAAATTAAAAAAGAAATGATTCCGCCCAGGATCGAACTGGGGACTTTCTGCGTGTTAAGCAGATGCCATAACCAACTAGACCACGCAACCATTTGTTGAGAAAATTTTGCGCGTGATGAGCTTATACATGTCAAATGAAAATTTTTCGCAGCCATTTATAGCCAGACAAATTAGGGCTAATGTCATATATAAGATAAAAATTTATTCCTTAAATGTAATAAATTATGTAGTTAAAGATATTTCAGGTATCTCAATAAATTCTAGGGTTTAAACTTTCTATTTGGTTGTCATTTCTCGGGATTCCGACCTGCAAACATTTCGTATATCTTGAGGTTTTATCTGCTAACTCTTCTGTTAATATGTCTTCAAAGATGGGACTGTATTGGTTAGCTCAAGATCTACTAATAATTTAAACTCTACATTTATTTTAATTAAATCATGATATTCATATGTGGTATTATTCTAATTATTAGAATATCAAAGGCTAGGGAAACTATTCTAATTTATAGTATTATAATGGTTCATCACCATACTTTTTGGCATAAAGACCTAAAGCTTTAATTGGGAACAAGAATCTGTAGGAAGGATATTCAATAGCACAGCTATGGTTGAAAACACCTTCGACACCTTCATAGTTCCATCTACCGTTTGGTAATTGTTTCTTCATCAATAATTCCACACCTCTTTTAATGACTTCCTTATGAGGGTAATCAACTAAAAGAAGAGCAATAACTGCCCAAGAAGTTTGCACAGCTTGAGAGTTTTCGGCATTAATATAAGTATGGATTTCACAACCCTTCATAGATTCAGACCATCCACCATCAGGTAATTGTTTGGAAGCAAGGAAGTCACAAGCTTTACTGACAGCAATAGAGTTCAGGTAATTTAAACCAACTGAGTTCAAAGCTTCTAATGCAAACATAGAGGCATAAGTGTAACAAACACCCCAACTTCCGTACCAAGAACCATCTTCGTTTTGAGCCTTGATCATAAAATTGATGGCATCTTCAATGGTCTTTTCAATTTGGGCAGACTTATAGTTAGGATAAGCTTTGTGGAAATAGGAAATACCTAAAACACTTGAATCGGTACATTCAACATAAGGGTATTCAACCATAATGTTGTTGAAAACTTCTGCTGGGTTTAATTGTTCAAGTAATGGAGTGGCCTTAATTCTTTCGTAGGTAGCAAATGAACCATATTCGAATCTTCCAACATTTTGAAGGCCTAATAAAATGTCCATGGCTTCATAAAGACTTTCGTCTTTGATTTCGTCTCTCAAGTGAGGGAATGCAGGGTGGTCTCTTACCATAATAATGGCTTTAATTGCTTCAGCAGTACAATCACTGACAGTATAACCTTGTTCCTTGGTACTGAAACCCCAAGTTCCCTTTCTCTTTTCACGGTAACTTCCATCTTGACAATCGTGATCGAATTGGGCTCTGATCAAGAACATGTAGGCTCTTTCAATTGCCTTTTGGTATTTAGGAATGTCGGCCAAACCAGTCATGATGAAATATTGGACCATAAATGCAGCATCCCAAGTTTGGGACCCGTTGGTACCCATTACAATCATACCTTGAGGACCATGGAACAAAGAGTCAGTAGCACGTTCAAATACTTTCTTGAAGGTTTCGCTTTCGGTACCTTCCATGAATTGTACGGCAATAGTAGCAAAAGCATGACTGACTGGTGCAATGGTAAGATATTCAGTATTAATGAATTCTTTTTTAAGAATCTTATAATTGGATTTACTGATCCAGTTAAGAAGCCATTTAGGTCTATGTTTATCGTAGATACTCAAAATGTAATTGGCAGTATCAAGTAATTTAGTATGAGGATAATATAAATCAACACCAGAAACGCTGTTTCTATTTTTTTCAAAGTCTACCGATTCATAAGGTTTGTTTGGTAAATAGATTTCCGTTCTCAAATCACGAAGTAAATCGTCTAAAGGACATTGAACACGATTGGCTTGTACGAGACCAGCAGGTAAATAAATTGCTCTGGTATGAACCCACCATCTACCAGGATGAATAGGTAAGCAATAAGGTAATGCCCAAAATTCAGGTGGTGCTGGATTTACACCTTCCCATTTATACAAGTTTAAAACTGCCAACCATAATTTACCCCAATGAGGATTTTTGGTAGCACCTCCAAGATAATGTAAAGTTTTTCTTGCTTTAACACAAACTCGATGATCTGCTGATAATCCCATTAATCTAAGACCAACATATACGATAGTAGTACCGAAACAAGTAGATTTATCTTCGGTATGAAGACCCCAACCACCATCTACCGGATGAGCATTATTAACAAAGAAACGAATAAGTTCAATTCTGTATGGTTCAGGAATTGGTTTTTTGGCATAGTAATGGGAAATGATATAACCAATGGTTAAGAAAATAGGTCCCTTATATTGAGAAGGAAAGATCCCACTTTCAGGTTCTTGAAGCATTTGGAAAAACTCGGCACCTTTCTTAGCCGCATCGAAGGGGGTCTTGATATTGTGGTCTGGCTCTGGGCCTTTAAAATCATCTGAATCAAGTAAATACTTGGTATATTCTGGTTGTTCAGTATTAGCGCTCTCTTCTTTAGAGAGGTATTCCCAGGTAGTTCTTCCCAATGGGGTCACATTGAGTCTCCATCTGGAAGGGTCTGTTCTTTCCAACCCAATTTGTTCAGAATAAAGCATATTGGGAAATAGTAGAAGTGGTAGTAGCTCTTAAATGAACACTTGTCTAATGTAGAAGATTTATATATATATAATATATGTAAACGAGGTGCTCAAAGGTTGCAGCTATACGACAGATCTGCGACAAACGCCTAAAGACAAAAAAGTCGCAACTCTTGGTACAAGTAGAACTACAAAAATGTCGTCACAGTACAATATTTCAGTCACATGATCTCACGGTGACTGTTGAATACATACCTGTTTTCCGTCCCTGGCGCTGGCAGGTCCCCTCCATCGCGCGACCGGTCGTGCGTGCCACAACACCTCGCGAAGACCACCCCCATTCGAAAAAATTGTCGCTGGGCCTTCATAGTGAAATCCAACCACTTCGGCACTGGTACCTACCAATTTACACTCAAATCCATCGGGTAGGTAGATAGCAAAAGTAACATGGGCAAAAGAAAGGCTGTGGAGGAATCTATAAGCGATATCCGTGAAGATGAGGTAAGCGAAGAGCAAATGGAGGGAGTTGAGTCCATAGAAGAAGAAGATGAAGACATGGGCCAAGAAGGCGAAGAAGATGAAGAAGATGATGAAGATGAAGAAGACGATGATAATGGAGATGAAGACGATGAAGACGAAGATGATGAAGAAGAAGAAAATCAACAACAAAAGTCAAATGGTCATTCCGGTCCTCCTACCAAGAAACAAAGAAAGCAGCTCTCAGCTCAAGATATTCAAGTCGCAAGAGAAACAGCAGAACTTTTCAAGTCTAATATATTCAAGCTTCAAATCGATGAACTTATGAAAGAACTCAAACTTAAAGATTCACATGTGGCCAAGATTGAAAAAGTATTACATAGACTTCATGAACTTATTTCCGAGATTCCATCTACTGAAAATTTACTGTTGAATCAAGCTGAATCTCTTTTTAATTCCAAAAAAGTGGTTATTCCATTCCCAGATCCAAAACCAACTAAAGTTAACTATACATTTTCATATTTACCACCAAAGGACGTATCATTGGTTGGATCTTTCGGTTTAAAAACTGGAATTGCAACTTCTGAAGGTCTGGCTATAGATATTGCCTTAACTATGCCTGAAGAATTATTTCAACCAAAAGATTATCTTAATTATAGAGCTCTTTATAAAAGAGCCTTTTATTTAACTTATTTGGCCGAACATTTAATTCCTTTATCCAAAAAGAATAATTTACCAGTTAAAATATCTTATCACTTTTTAAATGATGATCCTTTATGTCCAGTATTAAAACTTGAATCAATTCATACCGGTGATCCAAAAGATTTAACTTTCCATAAAACAAAGTTTACTATAAATCTTTTGGTGGCTTTCCCATTTGGTTTCTTTGATTCTAAAAAGTTATTACCTGATAAGAATTGTATTAGAGTTCAAACTGATGCTGATGAATTACCTCCAACTCCTTTATATAATGCTTCGATTTTATCATCTACTGCATACGATTATTATTTGAAATTTCTTTATACTACCAAGAAAACTACTGAAGCTTTTAAAGATGCTTGTATCTTAGGTAGATTATGGCTTCAACAACGTGGTTTAGGCTCTGCATTTAATAAAGGTGGTTTTGGTCACTTTGAATTTGCTATTTTAATGACAGTTTTATTGAATGGTGGTGGTTTAAATGGTAATAAGATCTTATTACATGGTTTTTCATCTTATCAATTATTCAAAGGTACTATTAAATATTTAAGTACCATGGACTTAAGTAGTGATGGTTATGTTTCATTTTCTTCTTTAATTGGTGAAAATGTTCCTTCAAAGTATAACTCTGGTGGATTTGGTGTTCCAACCATCTTTGATAAAAATACTAAATTGAATATCTTATGGAAAATGACTAAATCATCTTATCAATCATTACAAGCTCAAGCTAAAGAAACTTTAAGATTATTAAATGATGTGGTTTTCGATCGTTTCGATCCAATTTTATTACAAAAATCAACTTTTGATCAAATGAAATATGATATTGTTATGGATCTTACTGTTCCTGATGATTTAATAGATTCTTTCGGACCATTAGAAAGAATTTCTTTCATTAGTTTTGATAACTTCATTAAGCATAAACTTTTTGTGATTTTAAAGACTGCTTTGAATAACAGAGTTAACTTGATCCATATACGAAATGAAAAGTGTGTTAGTACTTATCCATTAACCAAAAGAAAACCTTCTTCTTCTGCTTCTATGACTTATGTGATTGGACTTCAATTAAATCCAGATGAATCAGAAAAATTGGTTACTAAAGGCCCAAGTAATGATGATCAAGAATTGGGATTAAAATTCAGATCTTTCTGGGGTTCTAAATCTTCTTTAAGAAGATTTAAAGATGGTAATATTCAACATTGTGTTGTTTGGACTTATTCTGATAATGAACCAATTGTATTAACCATTGCTAAATATGCACTTGAACAACATTTACATCAACTGACTCATTTAACTACTGATGTGGTCAACTTTAATGATAGACTTCCAACCCCATTAGTATCAGGAGCTTCTCAAGGAGGAATCACTTCTTTAAACAATTATACAAGTCTCCTTAATTCCTTTGAAGGTTTGGTTAAAATTGTTAGTAACTTTGATCTTCCTTTGAAAGTTAAATCCATACATGCTGCATCTACTTCTTTAAGATATGCTTCACTTTTACAACCAGTTCCATTTGCTGTTTCTAACCCTGATTTCTGGAATGATTTAGTATTGGAATTTGAATCCTCCACTAGATGGCCAGATGAATTAATTTCTTTGGAAAAAATGAAGACTGTTTTCTTATTAAAGATTAATGAATTACTTGGTTCTGAAACTGCCTATAAATCATTTATTACCAAAGATTCTTCAATTCCTTTCAATCAAGAAATTTGTGAATTAAATATTCTTACTCCAGAAGGTTTTGGATTTAAAATCAGAGTTTTAACTGAAAGAGATGAAGTTTTATATCTCAGAGCAATTGCTAATAGTGAAAAGCAAAAAGCTTTATTACAAGATGTTTATTTGAAATTCAATAAGAAATACTTGGGTTCCACCAAACATTCAAGAACTATTACTCAATTGGCTACTTATTTCAAGTTTTACTCTCCAACTGTTAGATTATTCAAACAATGGTTGGATTCCCAACTCCTTTTGCATCATTTCTCTGATGAAGTTATTGAACTTCTTGCTATGAAACCATTCGTTGATCCAGCACCATATTCTGTTCCAAACTCTGTTGAAAATGGATTTTTACAAATCTTAAACTTTTTAGCTAGTTGGAATTGGAAAGAAGTCCCATTAATTTTGGATTTAGTTAAAACTAGTGCTGATGAAGATGTTACTAATCCTCATAAATTAAGTGATAGACTTACTATTCAATCCTACAGAGTCATCGAACTGAATTTCGAAAAGATTCGTAAAAATGATCCTTCTGGTATTAAAACTCAATTTTTCATTGGTTCAAAAGATGATCCTTCTGGTATTTTATGGACCAATGATTTAAGTCTACCAATTGCTAGTAGACTCACAGCATTATCACGTATAGCCACCAATCTTATTAAAACTGATGGATTAAATGATACTAATATGGATTTGATCTTTACTCCAGCATTGAAAGATTTTGATTTTGTTATTAAGGTTAAATCTTCAAGTTTAACTGTTTCATCTGGTATTTTACCACCAAATACATTTAAGAACTTGATTAATGCACCAACTTCTTTCTCAGATGATATTACTTCACAATATGATTTAATTCAAGCATTTGTTAAAGATTTACAAAACAAGTTTGGTCATATGATCCTTTTCTCAACTAGAAAATTTACTGGATTAAATCAAGATGGTTCAAATGTTATTAGTGGTATATTTATACCTGATACTTTGACTAAGAAAAAATTCAGAGCTAACATAGGTATAAATGTGAAACCAGTGGATGATCAAAAGGATGAAGTGGTTATTAATAAGGATGCTATTTTCAATCAAATTACTCTACTTGGTGATGATCTTATAGAATCTATTAAGATCAGAAAGTAGGGTGTGTATATATGTATTAATAGACCCTTAATAAATAAACAACAAATAATTTAATTCTATTTGTTGTTTCCAGTACTGAAATTGAAGTGTATGAGTTTTAAGATTAGTTAAATGGTCTACAAAATTAGGTAAACATATTTAAGTCTATGAGTTTATAGTATTTGAAAATGCCAGTTTTGGTGATATAAATGTCACTTCAATTATTATTTCAATTGAATAAATAATATTTTAATGCTCCAGATAAAAAAAATATAATAATATATAGAAGTTCAAAGAGCATCCAATGGAACTAGAGAAGTTCATGTTCATTGCCTAATGAAAAAATTGGGTTAATTTGCAAAAAAAAAAAAAGAATGGACGAGTCCGGAGTCGAACCGGAGACCTTTCGCATGCTAAGCGAACGCGCTACCAACTACGCCACACGCCCTAAGAAGAAATGGTCCCTAGCAGGATCGAACTGCTGATCTTGGCGTTATTAGCACCACGCCTTAACCAACTGGGCCAAGGGACCTGTTTCTTGAAGAATTTTGAGTCCGTGGTTTTTGGCCCATGTTAGTTAAGACCTTGTTTAATACTATATGTCTGATGATTTTAGTCTGAAAATAAGTTTATTAATGGTATTTTAATTACTGAATAAGAGTTAAATGTATTATGTATTTTTGCTGAAAAAAAATTGGTGAAAATTGTAAAAAATTCGTGGTTTTTGAAATATACTCCTTCATAACCAACAAAACCAGCCTTGTACAACCATTACAAAAATAAAAGATGGTAACTACAATAACTAATAATATTGCTGGTGTCTAATTATCCTTTTATATCCCTTCAATAACCAGTATACTTAGTGTTTCATAATATTCTGATTCTTCAGTTACCCCATTTTCTTTCCCCAAATTGTCTGATGATAAATGCACGTGATCCCAGATTTGTTGGTGCATAATCTGTTACTTACCACTGATTATACACCTCTTTATCAAACGACGTGTTGCCATCACTAGAGGTTTCGGTCTATCGCTTTTGCATATCCAGTTTCCATATTCATCCATTGCATTGAGAGTCACGTTTTGTTGTGATCTCCATTTTCCCCTCGTATAAAGTCAGAAAGACAGTACAGCGTGATTCGTGTTCCTTCAAAAGACCATTAGACGCCATATTTATTACCAGTATTAAAAAGAGAAACCACCACACCCAAAAGATCATCGGCATATTTCTATCCTCATTTCCTTTACATTGTCATGTCGTTAAACTTAGAAGCACATCTAAGAGAGTTCAGTACCCAAACTTATCCTACAGTTGAACAGACTATTGTTAACAATGCTAATGTTCTTTATAAAAGAAAGAAGTTCTTTTTGGAAGATCTCCGTCATTCATTAAAGTATATGGGATTTGTCGTATTGGGAATAATATATCTTCGAGACTTATCAATGCTTCGACTTATGATTCGTGGATTTTCTCATTATTCAATAGCTAATCCATTTCCTACCCCAACTGTTAGAATCACCATGTCAGAAAAAAATAAAAGAGCAATAACGAAATTTCTACTATCAGCAGTATTATTTGGAAATTTATTTTGCTTTATAATGCATTTAGTATTTGGAGTTTATACTGAATCTCCTTCATATGATAATTATCTTCATGGAGGTATGACTATTCAATTCATAGGTGAAAGATTACCATATTCAGTGATTGAATTATTATTACTTGATGCTTTAGTATTTGCAATTCAAGTGATATTTCATTATATAATGTGTGTGGAAGATGATTCTACCATTCTTGAAGAGAAAAAACAAGATATTCCATTAAATGGTATGGATAAACCAAATACTGATAATGATGGATATAATGGAGGAGTTTTTTTAACAACCATTGATATTGTTTCAAATGTATATAAAGTACTCAAGTATGAGGAAAGATTCCAATATTCAAGTGATCATCCATATACCTCTGGTTTACCAGGAATGGTTATAGGAGGAACTGGAGGTGAAGCCAACCATAATATTCGTCCTGGTAGATTTGTATAAAATAATAAATGAGAAATGATTACGAGAATTAAAGTATGAATTATAAAAATGGCACCTTCTGTAAACTCAGTATAACAATAATATGAATATTCCAAGCCCTTTTATCACATTGAATAAATTGGTTTCGATAATTGTTGCGAAATTCTCATTTTTTTGCAATTTTAGAACAATAAAATAGAAAATGATATACCAATAGAAAGCAATTGAAGTGTCGATAGTTGATCATCAATGTCTTCATAAATACCTATGATATTGTATATTCTATTATTTTGGCTGTTTTATGATTAATCTGAAATAATTAGTTAGAATATTTTATTTTAAAGGTTTCTTTAAGTCTATCCAAATCCTTCTGCTTTCTTGATAATGCCTCAGGACGATTATTATTTACAAAGTAGGAAATACCGAAATCAATAATATACACTTCTCCTGTACTTGATACTCGAAGGTTGGAAAATTTGATGTCGTTGTGGATAATACCAAAGCGATGGACAATCTCTAGTTGCTTTTTGGCTTTTAAATATGTTTCTATGTTTTTAGTAAGTGGTAATAACTGTTCAAGTAAGTTGAAACAACCTTCTCCCAATGATCCTTTATTTACACGAATTGTTGAATCGAATTTGGTGGGAATATAGCAATTATTAAAACCCTCATCCTCCTTTAATATTTTATAGCATAATCTCTCTCGAAGGTAAGCTCGTTGAGCAAACTCATAGAATTCTTGTAGTTTAGGTTTTGGATTACCATCCCTACTAACTCTACCATCCCATTGCTTTAATGCATCATAAATCTTTACTATAACATATTCTCCGGAAGTGCTCAATTCACCAAATAATTTTTCAAGATGGACTTTAGGAATCATAAGTACTTGAGATTGATACCCCAAACCAGATTGAATTGATATTTTTGCAGTGGTCTGATACTCATATGCTGGCCATACACCAGAAGATGCATTGCCTGAAATAGGTGCAAAAGCAAACGGTAAAGTATCTAGTGGAGATTCTGAAGAATAATTATTCAAGTATTGATGAATTTTTTGGGTTAAATGTACCATTTCCCGATAGTCCTCATCATCAAGTGGCATGAGGTTAAAGAAATAGATAAAACCTTGAATCAAAGATGGTAACAGTGAATCTAGTTGGAGAGCAAATCCTCGAACATTAACAGTCTTATTTTCATCTATCAGTAATTCAGTAGAACTTATGTGAGTATTGTTTGCTCCTTGTAAGGTTATAAATATTGTAGCGAGGAAATCGGACATTATAGCAAAACCTGTTTTTGTACAAACCATATAATTGACCGCCTGTTTAAATAAGGAGGCAATTTGATCATCTTTCATAAGATCATTGAGGTCAATTTCTGACTGACCGTTTGCAATATTAAAGCATCCATAATTCTTCATCTCAAAAACACCACCTTTTTTGTCTCCAATAATAAAGGTATAATCTGGAGAAATTGAGTTACTTTGGTAAGGGTCTAAAACACTTTTCTTCTGTTCCACGATTTCGAAAGTAATACCTCTCTTATTAGCAACATACCCTATCATTGGTTCAAAAATTTGTTTCATGTAATATTGGCTGGAGAACTTTGCGGGATCTTCTTCCAATTCTTTCTTATATAACAATGGTTGGAAAAGTAAATCAAACTGAAGTACATGGTTACCTTTTGCTGCTATGATAATATTTTCAGCCCTTTGGCAAATCTCTTCAGATGAAATGTTTTCTACCTTCACCGTAAAGTTGTTAAATCTAGGATCCGAATTATTTGTAGTAACTGGTAAACCAGTATATTCAGGAAATTTCACTGCTACTGGTAATATTGAAAAGAGCTTACTTGCCTTTTGGATTATCATAAACTTGAACCAAGTACAATAAGTAAAACCTCTTAAGATTTTTCCTATTCTGATTGGATCTTTTTCCATATTTTCGTTTCTTATCTTGAATAAATCTCTTAAAATATCATTTTCAGTAATAGGTCCTTCTTCCCAGCCTGGAATTAAAGTACGATACGATTTTGGTTCAGGTAACCCCAACAAAGTCTGATGAAAGTTTAAATAATCTTTAATGATGCTAGGAGTGTTTTCATCTATAATCATTGTTAGTATTTATTTGTCTTGGTTGGACTCTGGCCCTTCTAAGTCTTGAAAGATAAAGACTATAGAAATGCTACGCTAGTAAGTATATAAAAAAATAGTACATAGAACTTCTAAGCAGAAGAATTATTCTATTTCTAACACTTTGGAAAGTTTAGTAAAATTTTTAATTCAAATCTCAGTACCACTAGGTAGACAAAAAGCTATTTATCCATAACCTACTACATTAATTGTGACAATTACTGATATCAGCACTTTGAGTAGTATTAAGCATCGCATTAATTATAGTAATGAGAAACATTTCTTAATTCACCAACCAATAGACTGTCACGAGAAGAGTAAAAATTTCACTCAATTTTCACCGGTTTCATAACAATATAGGTAGACAACAGTCCCCTTTCCACCATTTTCTAGTTAGTTTTAAGTATAGTTGCAAAATCCAATTAGAATTTGCAACTGCTTTGCCGCACTGCACATAGCGTTGCCTCTCTATTACCATCTATTTGTTGCACTCGATTTTCACGTGACCTCACCTTCCACAATCACCAATTTTTCTCGATGCCATCTCAAAACTTTATCACCAACTACACCACCACCATGTCCAACATAGTAGGCATAGAATACAACAGGGTCACCAATACCACCTCCACCGACTTCCCAGGCCACAGTGCCACCGGTGATTTCGCATGGGATATCGAAAAGTTCAAAGATACCTTTGAAATCGATATTTCTTACATCACTGATAGAAATGCCAATTTCGATTTAAAAAACATAGATACTTCTATTGCCAATGCATTCCGTCGTATTATGATGGCTGAAGTTCCATCTGTTGCTGCCGAAACCATATACATGTCTATGAACACTTCTGTGATACAAGATGAAGTTTTGGCTCAAAGAATTGGTTTGATTCCTTTAAAGGTGGATCCAGATTCCCTTAGTTGGGTTGATAAAACTGTTGATGCTGCCGATAGATTTACTGAAGATAACACCATTGTTTTGTCTTTGGATGTTACTTGTACCAAGAATCCTCATGCACCAAAGAATTCTACTGATCCAAAAGAATTATACAGAAATGCTCATATATATGCCAAAGATTTGAAATTTGAACCTCATGGTAATCAATTAGAAAGATATAAGAATAGTCCAGTTGTTCCATGTGATCCAGATATTTTATTGGCCAAATTGAGACCAGGTCAAGAAATTTCTTTAAGAGCATACTGTGTTTTAGGTGTTGGTAGTGATCATGCCAAATTTTCTCCAGTTGCTACTGCTTCTTATAGATTAATGCCAGTTATTAATATTACTCAACCAATTACTGGTGATCAAGCCAAGAAATTCCAAAACTGTTTCCCATCTGGTGTTATTGGTATTGATTCTAAGGGTGAAGCTTATGTTAAAGATGCTAGAAAAGATACTGTTTCTAGAGAAGTTTTAAGACATGAAGAATTCAATGGTAAAGTTAAATTAGGTAGAGTAAGAGACCACTTTATCTTCAATGTGGAATCCACTGGTGCCATGTCTCCAGAAGAAATTTTCTTCAAGTCTGTTAGAGTTTTAAAGAACAAGGCTGATTACTTGAGAAACTGTCCTGTTAGTCAATAATCAGATTAGATCCCCACAAATGAAAATACTATAAAAAAAAATAAGAAAATGAAACCTAAAAATGAATGAGAAGGAGAGAAGACAAAGGAAACAGACGAACAAAGAATAAATAAATATATGACGACACTATGATCAATTGTGTTTATTTCTGTTTCACAATATCTGCAGGTAATGTGGTTACCTCATAAAGTAATCCACTAAGTGGGGTGGAAAAATGAAAAAGTGCTAGAAATTATTAGAGCTTTAGTATTTTTTTCTTTTTCCCAAAACCCTGATTCTCTATTTATTATCGTTTGAATCATCACTGGTATAGATGTTGTATATTAATAATGTTGCATAGAAAAAATATAGTGTAGACGAATAGATTCGGGCCGGTGAAAAGTGAAATATTCCGTTCCTTTTACGGAACTAAGGAAGTTAGGGGTGGAAAAGTGTCAAAAAAGTGGCACTTGCATTGTGGTTACAGTAACACACGGAGATAGCTAGCAAGATCCGTATTTCACTAGTGTCATTATTCAGTGATTACTCATCACCATCTCCCAATATACGACGCATGCAATACTGTATAGTGTCAAAATTCTAGAAACATCAACAAAAAGGTCTTCGCTTAAGCAAGACCTCGAAGCCGAGGACTGAACATTACACCGACCAAAAAAAGTGACAAAACCCGTAAAAGTCAACCACTTCCATTGGTGCTGGGAAACATCGGTTTCTTGGGGCCAATTGACCCACCAACGGGCCGGAATCTGGCCCAGTTCCAGGTCCCTGCCGGTTGTCCTGTATCGCGTCATCTCATCTCCTGTGTACGTCTGCCTCGCGATGGGAGGAGCCAAGGTCCATGCAGGTTATTGTATCTCTATCTAATTAATTGTACGTTGTACGTCTATTGTGTGGACTAAAGCACCGGTCTCTATTGTAGTGTAGTCTCCACCACATAAGCTTTTTCCCCACCACCACCACCTCCACATTGGGCACAATCGCTATATTTAGCATTTACTTCATTACCACAAAACACCGCCTCTAATACTATAAATACCACATTTAAAATAGTTACTAGTAACTCAACTAATTTCTATATTTGTAATTAAACTGGTCGCACCAAACAAACAGGGCCAAAACCATCAAGATGAGATTACTGCATGTGGGTGCGGCGTACTGGCATACTTCGGGTCAATATGTTTCGGGGACCCTTTTTAGACCAAATTTGACGTAGTTTTTTTGTTTCGATTCATTCTTAAAACATTCTCCTCAGCCCCCTTCCCTCGCCACACCTTCGTACTTTTTGCTTCTTAAACCTCCTTAGCTCTTTACTAAGTCCAACAAAAAACCCTTTTCTATCATCGTGGGTCATTGATCTCATCGCCGACTGTATACAGGAAACACTCCACTTTGTTGACGAGCCACAAAAGTTAAACTTACTTAATACTCCTGATTACAATTTTGGACTGTGCTGCTTCATCCCCCATTCATTATCAACAGTCCCTAGTTAACCGCCCTGTGCACTCCATCAAATTGTCTAAACCATTAAGGGGCGTCTATATCAATAGCCAATAGCCAATAGCCAACAGAGCCAGTAATCATAAAAAGATAAATAAAGCCAGTCATGGCGTCCTCAGAGTTCTATAACGATCATCATAGCCCCATGCTGTCCAATGAGCATTCGGCGGCCAGTAGTCCATTTATTATCAAGCCACCTTTGGCATCATCATTCACAAGCAATAATAAACAGAGATCATCATCGATGAATTCTATTACTTCTAATCATTCAGTGCTTACCAATCATCATAGTCATATTATGAGTACCGCACCTACCCCTACCAATGCTAGAAGTATGTCTATTGTTAGTATTGAAAGTCCTAGAAATCTGATTGTATCAATAGATGATAAACCTATCCATACTGATTGTCCTAGTAGTTTGGGGATTTTTGGTCAACCAACTACAAGCAGTCCTAAAGTAGAAGCTTCTACTGGTAGAGGATCATCCCCTCCTCTTCATGATTATTCCAAAATAAAAATGAATAGTGCTTTGTTTTCTGATGATGATTCAGAACTAGACTTACCTACTCCTAATAGAAACATCATAAAACCCATATATAAACTCAAAAGGTTCTCCCAAAGTGGTGGCAGTGGTAGTAGTACCAGCACCAGTAGCAGTGTCGAAGACCACCATAAAAAATCTGAAGATCATCATAATATTAATACCAAAAAATACTCTCCGGAGTTAGAACAAATCAGAAGTGATTTCAAGTTCCAGTTTAAAGACAATACTATATTAGACCAAGCAACATCCCCTCCTCATCCCCCATATAAACATCTTCAAGATCCAACTCCATCCCCATTATCATTAAATACTCATGAAAAAGAGTTGGCAATAAATTTACCTTCCAAGGCAGAAAAGGAAAAATCCAAATCTGATTCCAAAGGATCTAAAAAAGTTAAACAAACTACTTCCATGCAAAAAATGTATTTAAAGAAATTATATTCAAAAGAATTACAATTCGAACTTCTTCATAACGTCAACATATCTCCTCCTGTCAGTCCATCAATTCCATACTCTGACTCATTTCTTCCAGAAGCAGTAAACACCGTGTTTGCTGTTCCTCATCTTAGTTTACATCATTCAAAGAAATCTCTTAATAACGAATCATTATCAGAACAAAGCAAAGTCATTACCAAATTGAACCAAAAATGGAATAAATCAATGTACGGAGAGGCAGAAAAGAAGAAAGATGATAACGAAGATTCAAAGGATTCAAAGAAACAAGATTCTTCCAGAAAACGGTCCTGGACTGATGACGATGACGATTTTTAAACCCACAAACATAAACTTAAACATAAACTAAATTAAATATGTACTAAACCCAATGACATTGAAAAAACACACACCAAATTATACTATACTACATTTGATTAAATTAAATTAACTCAACTTTAAAACAAGGAAAACAAAGATAATATAAGAAATGAAAAAGAAAACTATACAATCATTTTAATATCCACCTAGAATCAGGTTTATGGTTTTACCAAGCATTGTCCAACTTCAATCGTTCGTTGGTAATGACTTCTAATATATTTATTTATTTATTTATTGATACTCACATCATCATAATCACTACCTTCACAACCATCACAACCACAACACAATCACATCATAATATTTATATTCCACTTTACTAATCATTTATTCACGATATACATGGATCAATCCCACAATATGGTATTTTATTTAAAATTTTTTGATTCAGCAATCTCATATTTCTTCAAACCAACATACTTTTTTTTGTTGGAAGGTGTTTTACTTTTTTACTTCTTGGTGTCTAAATTCTGTGTATATTCTTGTAACCCTATTTAACCCTGTACAATATAAAAAATGCAATTATTATAATAAAACTACTTCATCCCGTTCATTATTGACTTCTTCAAAGAATGGTAGCGTTAAGATTTCTTTGGCTGAAAGCCTTTTAGAAGGATTAATTTGTAATGTAGATAATAAAAGCTCCATTATAAATTTATGATCATTATAATTTTCCAATTCTTGTTTGAAAGTTTCATAATCAGAACCTTCTTCAAAAATTGGTTTAACAAACTTATCTCCTTTTTCATTAAATAATTTAATAGTATCCAATACAACACTATCAGGAGGATAACATCCATTTTCATGTTCATATCTGAGGAAATCACTCAAGGTTTTAACTAAATTACATCCATTAGAAATTGATGAATTAGAAAGATTTATTTCTAATCCACATCCATGTAATTCAGCACATTTTTTCATTAAATCACTTCCAAAAATTAATGACATTTCTAAAAGTGCATCTGTATCATCAGGTGAATTAAATAATGGAAACTTTCTTGACAATAATGAGAAAGCTATGGTACCTGCAGACCATATATCTATTTTTGTAGTTTGATTAGTACATTTAAATAATACTTCTGGAGCTCTGAACCCTCTAGTACCTGCTCTGTTTGCTCTTCTTGGAGGCCTTTGATCTTGTTTTGGATAGGCACCTTTAATATTTTGTCTTTTAGAAAGGTTTCTATTAATTAATACTTTTTCATTAGATGTACATGGACAAGCATTTGGATTTTTAGAAGGATTTGGTTTAACTTCTTTTTCAGCTAAACCAAAATCAACTAATACTCCTCTACCTTTAAAAGGATCATATAAGAAATTAGTTGGTTTTAAATCACGATGCATAACTCCTTTTTCATGAATAAATTCTAATGCATGAAACATTTCCCATAAATATTTTTTAATACCTTTAATCGGTAAATCTCGATAAAAGTCACGAAAATCTGCATGTTGATAATATGGAAGGATAGCCAAAACTTGATCTTGATATCTTAAAACATCTAATAATGGTGCCACATGAGAATTTCCTGACAACATGTATAAAAGATTAAGTTCATTATGAATTCTATTAGGAGATGAAGTGACATAAATTTGTTTTAAAGCCACTAATGCATTTTTATGTTTAGGAGGTTTAATACCTTTATTCTTTTTCAAAGGAGGAGATTTCCATATTTCAGTAGCAAGTCTGATGGTACCAGTAACACATTCAGCTTTATATACAGTGGAAAATGTTCCTTCACCAATTTTATCTATGAGACGATAATGAATTCCTAATTCAGGAAAGCTGCTTTCTAAGCGGCTCATCTCTTCAAGAACTTCTAAGGATACTTCGTCTTCTTCTTCCTCTTCTTCGATTTCTTCTTGTTTTGTTTCTTGAACTTCTGGTACATTAGTTTGAATAGTTTTATTAGCTTCAGTAGCGCCTCCTGATCCAGAATCACTTGATGTTGTATTAGCCGCCACAAAGGATTGACTGAGTATTCTTGAAAGATTATGGGTTCGTATGAATGGCGATTGAAGAGCAGTTCCTGCTGCTATACCTGGACCTCGGACAGTACTGTTAGCAACGTCTTCATGATCACTTTCTTTACGCCCCTTATCATTAAATGGATTGTCTTCACTTGGTGGTGGACTCTTTCTCTTTCTAGGGATAACAGGGGCAGTATATAAGGAATCCGGGAGATTTTTGGTGGCCGTGGAGCTGAGCGGAGGCTCCATCTTTTCCAGTACGTGGCTCATTGTAAAAGAGGGAAATGGTAGGATGGAAGGTCCCAATAGAGTTTGTAGATGGTGTAGTGTTGACAGTTTGAGAGTGTAGCGCGTTTTGATCTGTTGATGGTCACGTGTGAAACAGGTCAAGAGAAGACAATAGAAGGAATTGGAGGGGAGAGTGCATGGAAGTGGGGGATAAAAATACATATTTACGTGGAGGAAGAGTTGGTGAATCCATTAGTCTAATTTGTTCAATGATAGAGCAACTATTAGACTTGGTTTAGTAGGGACTTAGACGAGGGTGCCTATTAATTTATCAAATTGTAGGAGAAAGTCGCGGAAGGTTGCGCGACATTGTACCAAAATATCACAAACAAGAAAAAAAAAAATACTAAGACGAAATGTCGCAGTCTCATTCGCTCTCTCAGTCTCCATGTCGTCGTCGAGACACAGTGAGAGACATGTCGTCGTCTCAACTGAAAAACTTTTACCAATTCCCATTTCCTTTTACCTTTCCCTACCCAATGTTCCGTCCAGGTTCCACCACCACTACCACCACCAACGTTTCTAGGAGCGGGGCTGGACTTCAACAGGTCCGTTACAAGCGTAGACTCGCTTACCCAAAATACCTTCCTCAAAATGTGCCCAAGCCAACTGGTAAAAAAGACCATTCCAGTTTTTTCCAAAGAGCTTTAAAAGGGTTCTTAGGTCCAAAGAATATACGAGGAGAATACTACCGTAATAAGTACTATTACCCACCACAAAACCATAAGCCAAACTATATTGTGCCCAATGGACAAACTGTGATGGACTCCACTTATAGAGAAGCATTCCCACCTAGATCATTAACCCTGCCAAACCGTAATCCGGAATTACACCCATTTCCTCAGAACAATGCTTGTAGAACTTCCTCAGTTATTCCTGATGATCTCAAGCAAAGAATCTGTGACGATTTGAATGAAAACGGAATGCATGCTCAAGAAGCTGCTCATAAGTATGGTATTAAAGTGGCCAGAATAGAAGCTATTGTGAGATTAAACTCTATTGAAAAGCAATGGAAAGAAGAAGTATGTATAACTTGATTATTTTTTTATTCTTACTATTTTTTTTTTTTTTTTGGTGTCTTTCAACAATATGATGAGACTATTTAAAAATTCGATTAGTCTTTAAGACAACTCAAATGGTTAGAAACTTTATTACTGATATTGAAACACTTCAAAAAAAAAAATTATAAAACAACTTTTAACATTATTGATGATTCAATTTACTAACAATCTTTCTAGAACAAGATCCACCCAGACCTTGAAAAGTTTTCCAACGTCATGTACAAGATGTTCCCACTTTATCAACCACCACAAGGTGCTGATAATTTGACTGAAATTCCAACTCCTCACAAGACCTTGCAACAACGTTTCTTGACCATTGCTGAATCTGAACCTTTCGGTCCAGTTGATGCTGCCAAGATCTTGGATCTTCCAGTTGCTAAGGATACTTTGGATCAATTGACTCAAGTCCAAACCGAAGATGCTTCCAAGGAAACCCTCAACAAGGTTATTGTTGGTCCACAAAGACAAGGAGAAAGAACTGCTTTCAAGTTTACTTCTCGTACCAGTGGAGATGTTGGTTTCCGTTATGGTGCTTCTAGAAGAGATAAGAGAAAGGACAGAGCTGTTGGTTTCGATGCTGAGGGTAGAATGGTGTATATATAATTGTAAATAGTAATGACAAGAAATGATCGAGCATTAGAGCCCCTGATGCGAGTGCAAACGAACCAGAGTAGATGATTAAGTGTAGTTGTTGATAAGTGAAGAAGTTGTGAAAAGGTGAAGAGAAGATGAAAAGATGGTAGTAAAATGACTGGAACTAATGGAAAACTAGTACAGAAAAAGAGCTATAATTAGAGGTAATGGGCTATAGGAGCATTACAGTTGTTGGCCAGTTAGCGGATCCAATTGGTGATACTTGGTAATTCTGTTAACACTAATTTCGAAATAAGTAGCTACTGGTAATTGGCAATTGGCACTGGTTAATTGGTGGAAATACTTGATCTCTCTGGTGTGGTGTTTCGCATTTGCAACACTTGATCCACATGTTTCCTCTCCACATTTTGTGTGAATAGTTAGCGCTACAAACCGTTTGGTTTATGATTCATGATCCATGATCCATGGTCATCTTCACCTTGCTAGATTTATCACCACACTGGTCAATTACCACTTCTTGACCAACCTGTATATTTACTACAACCAACAGCACGTATACCTGTAGTCACTTTTACATGTTGAACAAGACATATCTGGGTCTTCTGGCACCTGCTGGAAATTTTAAATTCTGTACCACTTTCTTTTCCCGTTCTTCTTTTCCTCTTTCACCCCCAATTTCTGTTTTTCATTCCCACTTCATCATTTTGTTCGTTTCTCATGTCGCCTTGATCTGTCGCAGCCAAACTGGCACAATCCCGCGTCTTCGCCGTGGTTGGTCGCGCTACACCTCAAAAGTTGTCGCTGTCTAGTGGGTGAGGTGTCCGCACGACCCGTCGACACGTCTAAATTGACAAAGTGCCAACACTCAAATCATTTTACTAACCACAACCATGTTGCTCAAATTCTTATTGACAGTATTGGGATTTGCGTCGTTGATCTCAGCTTCTGCATTCACCTTCAACTTGAAGGCCCAAGAAAAGGCTTGTTACTACATTTTCACCACCAAACCAGGTACTGCTGTTAGTTATTACTTTGCTGTTCAAGCTGGTGGATCATTTGATGTTGATTATGAAGTAAAGAACCCAAGAGGTGATGTCATTGCTAGTGAATCCAAGTCTAGACAAGGTGAATACGTTATCAACGCTGATGTTGTTGGTGAATATGAATTTTGTTTCTCTAATGGTATGTCTACTTATGATGACAAGGTTGTTGATTTTGAAATTAAATTTGATGAAGCCAACAGTGTTGATGAGTTCAAGGCTAGATTACCAGGTCAACCAAACACCAAACCAATTGCTCACGTTGAAAGCATGCAAGAAACTATTGATAACATCGATAGAAAATTGGATGGTTTAGCTAGAACCTTACAATACTATAAGACTAGAAACAGTCGTAACCAAGCTACTGTCAAGTCTACTGAATCTAGAATTTACTACTTCTCTATCTTTGAAGTGGTATTAATGGTCGGAATGGCCTTTTTGCAAATCACCATTGTTCAATTATTCTTCAAGGGCTCCAGAAAGCAATTGGTCTAATCAAATTGAACAAAATGAGAACAAATTTGATATTGAACAAAAACTATTGAAGTGGTTAGTGAAGTTAAGCAAAACAAAAAAAAGAAATATCTACGTCATCCAATAACTCTGATAAATTAGAAATATCTTTTAATGATATCAGACAAAATGAGTTTATGGTTGATTTGTACATTGAAGGGAACCACTTCAGCTTATATACTAGCATAGTATCTCCACAGTGTGCGAGTTCAAAGGAATATAGGAACCAAATTGTATGAAACAACACGATAAAAATATGGGTATGGCTGGAACACTAGAAGGTGTGGAAAGTCTGTCTATTTTTAGCGACCGTGTAGAAGCTTCTGTAGATGATGTGATTCAGAAAAAGTAGTGAAAAATGTGAAAAATTCGTATATGTCCCCCACAAAAGGTATAGCGAAGGGACACGCAAAGACTACTGGAATAGGAACTGGTCCCGAACCTATAAACAAGACTATATGGCCTAATATAAACGAGCTGTTTAGTGTTCTACACTAGTCTCGCTACTCTAGGTTCTCACTACTCTAGGCTCTCACTAGTCTACACTATACAGCCGCACTGTAGTTCTGTCTCTATACACTCTCTTGAGTCTACTATACTTAACCATAGTTAACGATCTACAAGTACCTTCATTTACCCATTACAACAATTAAAACCCACCACTATGATCTCCAGGTCAGCTTCCCCAGAGATCCCGCTAGAGGATTCGTTGGCACGTCAGTCTGACGTCACTGTTTCCACCAACATCACACCATATGCTGAATACAAAGGGTTCTTTATGTATGTTCTAAGTGCATTGGTACTTGTACTCTGGACCTGTTGGACCCTCCTTCCCGAATGGTTCATAGAGAACCACCTTTCGATCTACTACTATCCCGATAAGTACTGGTCAGTGGCCATCCCTGCATACTCGTTAATGTTGATGTTGTTCGTATACATTGCATTGGCATTATATAATACTGAAGTCAAGACCAACCCATTGAACGATATCAGGAACTTCATAGACGAACACTCGGCATTTGCAGGTAGCATAGGCGAGGATTTAGACCATGAGCAGAGAGTGGCCAAGGCCGTGGAGTATATTCACAAGGCACCAAGTGGAGTGTGGGATCTTCCTATCACTTTAGTGAACGAAGTGCTATACTCAGAAGAGAACCAAGAATAAGAAAAGGATTAATACTGTGTCACCAAAGAAGAAATAATGGTGATATTGTGGTAAAGAGAGTTGAATTTGCAACTAATTAATAGAGCAATTGAAGTACCAGGAATGGACATATAATGAAGTGTCTACAATTAGTGTAATATCTAGCTAATAGTGGCACAGGAATTTGGTAGAATACAAATATTTCATTAAAGTGAAGGAAATGGCAGTACAGTTATTCATAAAACTAAACCTGGTATACTAATAATTATTGCTTTTAATAATTTCACGAGAAGTGCTTCTTCAATACCCACTCATATCAAGTGTCAATAAAACCAAGATAACGAATTAATGGAACCAAAAAATTTACACCAAGAAATACTAAAATAAATTTATTAGGACTATAATTGAATTTACTTCGATTGTTCCAGATACATCCCAATTACTTCAATTATACTCCATTTATATTCAATAATTATTGCTTCCGCAAATGTCTTATGAATTACTACCATAATTACCGTATCTTTGGACTCCAATCACCTTCTCATTACATTGCATTCCCAGGCATCCCTGGCTTATTCATTTCCCAGGATAACCTGGTCATATTATTATAATCTATATAGTTTATATCGGAAACGATCGGTCTAGACCGTGGAACTCACTGGCCAGTCTAGTATTATCAAGATCCAAAATGCATTTTGGATCATCCAGGTACCAACAATAGTACAAAATATCCAGTGAATAAAATTATGTGAATGAAGTTGTAGAGTTTTTCTTTCTTTCTTTCTTTCTTTTTACTTCTATACTCCGTATACTTGGGCCAATACACTTTGAGACTCATTATCAACATGAGCAATCACACCATCCCAAGCTTCTCCCAACATACCTTTATAACTGGTCAACATATGGGAAAATAATCCTCTTAATTTATCAGTAGGTTGTTCATAATTACCAATACACAGGAAGAAAACAGCCAAGTTCTTTTTACCTTGAGTAGTTTCTAAACCTCCAAATCCATTAACTGGATTAGTATTAATAATATTTAACATACCAGTGAACCCAGTTTCTTTTTCTTCATTATCTATCAAATATATCATTTGAGAACACCATTGTAATATGAATCCAGGAAGTCTTTGACCTAATAATCCACATAATTCTTCATCTCCACTAGTACCCATTCTACCTAAACAAATAGCACAATTTTCTAATACAGTTTGTTGAGTATCAGTACTAAGTAAAACAGGAATAATAAGATCAACCAAATTTTCAAAATATGGTCTAATTTCATCTGGTGGAAGTCTCATTACCATTTCTCCTAATGACCAAATAGCATTATTGGCAACAGGATATGATTCATAAGATCTATTATTAATTTCATTACCAATACTTAAAACAATGGATCTTAAATATGGTTTAACCACAGTATCACACATGAAAATAGCTAAATCACCTAATAAAGCATAAGCAGATTGTCTAACATCATTAGAATGATCTTCAAAACAAATGATAAGTAATTCCATAAGTCTTTGATCAATTAATTCAGCAGCATGAGATCCAAAACCTTGAACCAAACCATCTATTAAATCCAATGAAGTAACAATAAAATCTTTTTCTGGAGTTTCAATAGAAGGATCAGTATTTGCTCTTTGATCTAATTCAATACAATTGGTTAAAATCTTAAGAGCACGTTGATAAATAGGAACAGCATAAGGAGCAAAAAGTTCTCCTAAAGTAGATGCAATGGTAGCAATACATTCCAATAAAGACCATAATCCATTATCATCATCATCTAATTCTTCCCATTTGGTTAATAAAGGAGGAATCAATTCTTTAGTATGCTGAGATTGTGATAAATGTTCATATCCAAGTTTTTCAACAAAGGTTTGAATACAATCATATAAAACTGCCAAGTTCTTCTTTTGATAGATTTGGAAACATCTGGTGAAATGATGTAATAATTGATCCACATAAGGCATTAAAGCATCACTATATGATTCTTCTATGACGATAGTTAATGATGAACATGCAGATTGTTGGACGATCTTATGTTGGTCCAATGAACTAGCCATAAGGGCTTGCATAGCAACATCAATAAATGAAGTAGATTGGGTAACGATCCAAGTAGCAAAACGAGAAATGGTCCAGGCAGTGATTTGTCTAAGTCTTGGTTGAGAATCACCAAGTCTTTCAATGAGATAATTCACCAAAGTAGGTAATTTATCACTGGCCAATTCAATACAACTTTTACTAATAGCACCAAAGGCCAAAATAGAAGCTTCTCTGACCTTCCAGTCTTCAGACATCACTCTTTCTTGAAGAATAGGTAAAGAGATTTCAAGGACTTCAGATGGTAAGTTTAATGAAAGAACATCAAGAGTAGCAGCAGAACATTTTCTTAAAGTCCACAGGTCTACAAGAGAGTCACCATCCGAATCAGAATCAGATTCATCATCAGAATCATCTTCATCCTTTCTATGACTACTCTTAGCAGCATGTTCTTTAACCTTAACGTTTTTAGGCTTGATATCTTCTTCTTTATCTTGAACACTAGTCAAATCCTTAGAATCTTCTAATTCCATTAAAAATACTTCTTCTTCGGAATAAGTCATAGTACCCAATAAGATTGGTAAGATCATCTTTAATTTAGGAGTGAAAATAGCCTTGTTGACTTCATCTTCAGAAATACTGGACAAAGCCAATAAGAATTCACAAGCTTCCAAGGCCACTTCTTCATCATTATCTTGCATTAAATGAAGACAGTAATTAACCACACCATCCAAATGAGGTAACAAAGTGTTTGGAGAACTTTCCAAAATCAATGAAAATGAAGAACAGATATTCTTCTTAACCTTGGTAGAAGAGTCTTCAGCCAATTTAAACAAGTTTTGAAGGAAATCAGCTTGGAAACCAGAAAATTCAGGTGGACTTAAAGGAATAAATTGGTTAACACAATGAATAGCCATAGATCTGATAAGACTAGAATGAGGATGAACCATAAGTTTTAAAAGATTAGAAATCATGAATTGTAAAGGAGATTCACCTTTATAATCAGAACATATCACAACCGAAGAATCTTCACAAATTTTACCTAAAGTATTCATAGAAGCTTCTTGAGAATCATAAGGCAGAGGTTCATGATTAGCCAATTCAATTAATTGAGGTAAAATAGAAGGCCAGTGTTCAATGCCATAAATGGAAAATAAAGAAGTAATCACATTACCAGTGATATTTCTAACCAAATTATCATTAACTAATAAACCTTTTAAAATGTTATCTAATAAATATTGACGATTAGTGGTTGGAGGATGACCTTTAGAATAAGAAGATTTTAAAATACTGTTTTTAAGATTGATTCCTGAACCGGCTCTGACATCAGATTTGGCAGTATTATCAAGAACCAAAAGATGGAAAAGGTAATTTTCAAATTCTGGTTGAGTCTTTGCTTGATTCAAAGCTTCATTGGCAGACTTTCTTTCTTGATTATTGGATGAAAGGGTGGAACTAAAGATTTGTTTGAGTTGCTCAATAGCCGCCGGATCTGCGGACCACGACATGGTAACGGTTTAGAAGTAGCTAGAAGCGAATTACCTGCTGGTATATGACACACAACAACCGATTTGATGGAGATGGTTGGGTTTAGAGGTGAGCAGAGATGGGTATTGTTCCTGCAGGAAGGTGAAAAATTTCCTCACCACGACCTCGCTAGATAAGCCTAAGCTGGTACAAGGTGGTACAAGGTGGAACCGTAGGTTCTACCGTACACTATTCAGACATCCCTACTAATGCCTATCTCTATTTTCTACTATTGGTACTAACTAGGTTTCCATTTTAGAGCCTACTAACAGTGGTAGTGGAACTAATACGGTAGTTGTGGTGGTGACTTTGTGCGGTACGGTTGCAGTGTAGCGAGGCATCGTGGTACGGGCTCCATTTTGTGCTCGCTAACACTACCGAGACCTCTCACTAAATTATTAAATACCCCACTGAAGTATACCAGTATTAAACTACCATTCATATTACTACACTATAGATTGTATATTATGAGATAGTATATTGTATTGTACTATACTATTTTACTGTAGGTTGTGACTACATATATGGACGTTACTCGTATATTGATATTATGCATGGTGTTCCACCTGTGTCTACCAAGACCAATCGCATCATTTACAAAAGATATGACTTGATCCACGAGGTAACCACATAGTGTCAAATAAATTAATAGCCCAATATATATATTGGATTTTGTCATTTGGTTTGTCATTGGTTTGTGTTGGCTCTCTTTTTTTTTGGCTTTTTGTTGCTCTTTGATCAAGAAAATGATGTGTTTCTGGACGACCCGGCATCCCCAAACATACTATCCAACTCTGCCAATTTTTCTGCCAACTTATCGAACTTTCCAAGGATCGGCATAAACATCTCATGAACTGGTTTTGATTTTCTCTTTTCGTCAATTGGAGTGTTCTTTGGAGTATTTAATCCCATACCATTACTTAAAGAATTGGTGCTGGTTAATGGAGTAAACTCTCCACTTTCGTGGATCTCTTCATCCTCTTCATCATCGTCAAAATCATATTCATATTCATATCCATCGTCCACATTGACTATTTCACCTACTTGGGCTTCAGCTTCGTGGTCTTGTTGTGAAATATTAATTGTAGGTGTTTGTGGAGTCATTTGTGTTTGTATAGCATCTAAAGTTGCATTATGTTCCATTTGAGGAGTTTGGTATTCATATTTTATAACTCTTTCTGCTTGTGGACTCTCATATTCTTCAGATGATGGTTTTTCCCGGATGATTTCTCCTTCAAATTCTGTTTGTGGTGTTTCAAATGGTTTGACTGGAGAATCCATTTCTGGACTAGGTTCGATCTTTGGGGTCACGAAATCAGATGCTGCTAATTGTGGAGTATCATCCATTTTAGGTGTAACAAAATCTTTTAATTGTTCACCTTGTTCCATCTTTGGAGTTTCCAAATTCTTCATTTGTTCTTCACTCACAATTCTGGATGTATTTCCTCTTCCAAGTAACATCAGATCTTTATGCACGATGGTCAATTCAGGTTCATCTTCCAGTTCGTCTTCAAGTTCATTGGATGATGATCCATAATGGTCCAATTGTAATTGTTGTTCAATATCAGATGTAACCTTTGTAAGTCTATCTAAAATTACTGATCTTCTTAAATGAGTCAAATTATTAGATATTTCTTTAAATTCGTCATCTTCTTGTGCTTCTTCTTCTACCTCTCCTTCAGGTGTATAATATTTGTTCTTTTCTGCTTTGGCCAGCCTAGATGGTGGAGTGTCTGGTGAGAAGGAGCCAATAGAAATATCATCTCTATTAGAGTTTGTAGTGGCTAATGATGTAGGTTTGACAAAATCGGCAAATGGTGAAGAATTTTGTGGTGCTGATGCTGATGATAATGCTGATTCTTGTGTGAGTTTAGAAGGTAATAATGTGGATTTCTTTTTCTTGTTTTTATTAATTACTAATGGTGCTTCTGGATAAATATCACTCAACACTTCGGATGCTTTTTCTTCTTCAACTGGTTGTGGAGGTTTGGTATGCTTTAATTCTTCATGTGCTATATCATAGTTGACATTACCAAAATCTTTCTTTTGTTGTTCTCGTATAAATTCAACATCATCATGAGCATCTTCTTCTTCCTCTTCTAATTCTAAATCACCCAAATTCTCAAATGTAACCGATTTGTCCTTTTTAGATCCATTCCGACGAAGTAAACTATTACTTTTAGATAAATTGCTATTTTTGAGAAGACTATTACTGCTATGCTTGAGGAAACTATTGCTTTTCCTTAATATACTATTACTTTTGGATAAATCTGTGGAGTTTGATCTTGAAATGATAGAACCTTCTGAATTATTGGAAAGTTGGTTCAAATTATCTTTACCATAATCATCGTTTTCACCATAAATTTCGAAAGTTTCTTTTGAAGTTCTTTCCAATTCTTCATTTTTAAAACAATTTAATCTGGCAAGTCTTTCACCGTATGTTTCAAGACATTCAGCAGGAACGAACCCGATTTTACCATTTTCATCATCGGTATAACATTCATCTTCATCCAGATCTTCATCGGCATTTTCTATAGGTATTATTCTTGTGGTACTTTTCTTGT
Source organism: Suhomyces anneliseae (assembly GCA_030568535.1). Taxonomy (NCBI): domain Eukaryota; kingdom Fungi; phylum Ascomycota; class Pichiomycetes; order Serinales; family Debaryomycetaceae; genus Suhomyces; species Suhomyces anneliseae. Next base: position 121,364 of record JAJMGB010000016.1, on the reverse strand, counting down.
GATTTATTCTTTCTTCTTTGGTCATTTTCCTGATTAACCACCAGTAATTATCCAGGTCATTTATTAAAAAGACTGGTTCGTCTCTTGCAAGAGAACAGTGAGATGGATCTGGACCAGAAAAATCGTATAACCCATATAACTTATCAGGATCCAATTCACGAGGAGGGGATCTTGGAGGAGAAGGAGGAAGGAGCAACTCGTCAGTTTCATCGTCGTATTCATCTTCTTCATAGTCATTTAAAGTCTCGTCGTATTCGTTATCTGAGTCCAAACCGGTAGGATCGTCCACTTCAATAGTGTCTATAGGAGTGTTGATATTAGTAGGATTTGGGGTGGAAGTACTATGACCGGCAAAGGCGAGATCTTGACCTAAAAGGACATCGTCATTAGTGTTATTATTGGTGTTATTATTATTGTTGTTGTCTTGGTCGTCGTCTTCATCTTCTTCGTCTTCTTCGTCGCCATCTTCAAGTTCGTCGTTGTCTTCATGAATATGTATGGATCTATTTGGGTGAAGGTTGGGCGACATACTACCCTTTAAATATTGACGTGAATTATCATCGTTATAATGCTTACCAAACTTGGTCATGAACTTGGCCTGACGTTCTTGAAAGAGTTCGTTGGGACTGAACATGGAATCGTCGTCGTTTTTGATGTAATCGAGGACATTCGATTGAATGTTTTGTTTGGCGATCCCGCTCATAGACTTGTTGATGATAACAGACGAGGCATGAGATTGTTGGGTTTGATTAGATGACGTGGTGGAAATAAACGAAAGTTTGCGCTCGAGGTCAGACAAGAGCCTGTTGGCAGTTTCCAACCTTGAGTCTGAATCATCCATAATGGATATGTTTTGGATGGTGGGTATAAAGGAACGGCTGGTGATGATAAGATGATTTTCAAATTTTTTAGGGATTTGATGGGGAAAGCGCGCGTAGACAACAGTGAACAGGAGTTGGAACTGGTTAGTGAGACTGAGAATGAGACTGAGAATGAGAATGAATTAGCGGTAGATTGAAGGAGCCGTGAGGTACAAAGTCGTGCTGGCGGTACTGATCAGCGAGACTCTAAAGGCGGTGGTGCTAGTACTAGTGCTGGTAATTGTCAGCTACTATTAGTGCTATAATCCTTTTTTTGGTGGTGGTACCGAGTATATATGGTGGTAGATTTTTACTGTAAATGACGATGACAAATTTAGAGATGTCGCTTACTAGAGAATACCTAAAGTGTATATAGTTGTATATTTTTGCATATTATTTGTATATTGTATATATTTTTGTATAGAAAAAAGTTGCACATAACAGTATAACAGCAAGAGCAGCAGCAGTAGCAGCATCAGCAGTAGAAGCAGCAGCAGGTCGCGTTTCATAAAATAATGTCGGGGAGTAGCACTGGCAACCTCACCAATAGGTAGCGATAATCGGGAGATTCATCGCGCGGTAGGGTTGGTGAAACATCACATCGGGACAAACCAGAGCATTGGGTACAAAAGAAGAAAAAGAAAATTTGGCTATTTGTGCCTGTTTGTCTCGATATACGGAGCAAACCTCCGCCAGAGGGCCTTAACTCTAACCTTATTGTCAAAAGTTGTTTGAAGGTTAAAATTTAAAAGAGTATGGGTTACTGGGTTACTGGTTACCTGGGGGGAAGTTCACCTAAGTAGGTAATAAAATCTGGGTATGGCAAAAATGTCCCAGGGTGAGTAGTAGCATTCTGTTTTGGAACTATAGACCTAGAACAATAACGCATGGAACGTAGCAATAGAGTTTAAACTACAAGGCATTAATCACTACAATTGTTGTATATCCGCTGTCCGGGGTTGTTTTTTTTTGGTGGTGGTGGAGGATGCCAATAAGTAATTAGTGGTGTATCCAGTGTTGGTGGGGTGTTTTTAACTATTATTTATGAATATTTTTGAAATATTTTGCTGTAATTTTAGTGAATATTCTTGGTGATCTAACCATAAGGTTGGGTGCTTACGAACGTCGTATTTGTTGGAACTATGGTTTGGTGGGTTCCAAATGGGTATTTTTGACAGTTGCAAAAAAAAAAAAAATCCTGTGCTACTGTCGTTCTACTGTCTGTTTGGAGGCTTGACGAGCATACCGTTTGGTACTTTAATGAGCTACTTGGAACAAGCTTCTATGTTTCTATGTTTCCATGTGAGTTACTGCGTTTATTGCGGTATTGTACCTATTTTTTTTCAGTATTTTCCAGTGATGGAAATTTCCATGGTACACCTCCACTTTGTTTATCTATTGTTAAATGTTGAGCCAACCAGCTGGTGTGTCATTGGATGGCATCGCTTACTCTCGGGCCACAATGTATGTACCTGTCCGGAGATATAAAATACTGTATAAAAATAAAATTAAAATACAAAAACAAACCTGGGTACAGATTTACCGCGATGCATTCATTTTTTTTACCCCATCCACAACCTGGTGAGATTGTGGTATGAATCTGGACCTTCTAGACTGTGTGTATGTAGCGTGTGTCTGACGTGTGCGGTGACTATCTACATTAGCGCTGTGAAGATAGTCGTTGTAAGGGATTGGTGGTGGCTGGTGTGTTCTCCAACGGTGTGGGTGTGGTGTGTGGTTTGTTTCATCAATAGTCCCATATCGAAACCAGCAGCCAGAAACTCTCTAACGGGCGAGAATCATCGCTTCTAACCAGACGTGTTTTTGCCCTCTTTCTGTCGCGACAATATTTCACTTGGATACCGTACACCTGGAACGATCACGGTTGTTGTCGTAAAGTGTGCCAAGGCAGCGAACCACCCATCACCGCTGGCTGATGAGCCGATGACCTGCCGTTGGCCTTGCGGTTGGCCTGCGGTCCGCCTGTGGTGGTAGACCCGTCGATCTCTCGCTATCTCACAAGTCCAAGCCTCTCTGGTGGTGGTGCCTCTAGTGTGACCTTTCAAGAAAATACCCCTGTTGGTGGCTTTTGTACCTGGGCTAATTTTGCCAAGTCTGTCATGGCTTTGACAATTGACAATTGACAATAAATGAAACCCTCTATTCCATCCTACAATGACTAATTGTCTTCTAATTGACTACATCTATTGACTTGTTCGCTACACCCTGTTAATCCCACCACATTTCTTGGTAATAGTCGGGTGACATTTACCAGTTAAAGGGTCTGAGACTAAATGTTGTTTATTGTCAACACCTTCGATAGATCTGGATCTGTATCGGGGTGGTGTTGGGGGGGCAAGAGGAGTAGTAAGGCGATCGCCGATCTTTCCCCTAAATCTGTGCCCCTGTTGATGGATCTGATCCAAGTGGTGTCAACGTTATTTTTGGAAACACAAAACACAAAAGACCGAAGCCCCCAAACACTCCAAACATTTCCAAACTCCCACATAAGCCTTGTTGGCGTTATAAATCCGTTACCACACTTACACACACTTGCCCACTACCACATAAACACGTGAAAAATCACCCGTTGGTTCCACCACTTGGCTTCTATAATCAGGTGTTTTTGTTGACGCGTATGACACTAATTATAAATATACTGATTTAGTATTTTTGTGATTTAGTGGTTTCGTGATTTAGTGATTTAATGATTTAGTTGTTTAGTGGTTTAGTGGCTTTTCATGTCGTTTAACGTGCATTGGCATGTCTGAAGCCAAATTAGCATTAAGGGCATCGATTAGACAGAATGTGATTGTTGGATGCAAATTCCGTACTGTCTGCATTAATGCGATAGTCTTGTCAACCTAGGAGCTCGTATCCTCGGTACAAACGAACACTAAACACGTTTTTAGCGGGTGATATCCGAGCTAAACTTCTCGTATAATCAGGCTGCAATTGATCCAAACCCCAAACAAAATCCTCCAACGTCCAATAGGTACCCAATTGGTCTACTAGCCCATAACCGACAACGGGCTTCTATCTATCGTCCCTGGTAAACTCGTAATTGGCAATTGCATGGTATTTTAGCCTACGCAGTAAATCGTACGTCTCTCTCTCTCTCGTATTCTATCGTGTGATTATAGTGAAGTGAAAAATGTGAAAAACTTTAATCAGATCAATTTCTATGCTAGTCCTCCTAATTGCACACCTTCTTAAACCCCTTTAGTACCCTGAATGAATTTTCTACAAGTTCTACACTTTCTATTATTTTCTAATTTCGTTCGTTTTAGCTTTGTACATTATTCATCATACTTAACCTTGACGATACTTAACCCTTGACGACTTGGTTAATGGCATCGGCCAAGTATTCAACGTTGTTGTCGTTAATACCAGAGATGGAGAATCTACCATCTTCAGTGGCGTAGACAGAGAATTCGTTTCTCAATCTGATAACTTGTTCAGCAGATAAACCGGTGTAAACGAACATACCTCTTTGCTTTAACAAGTGATCCCAGTTGTAGTTGGTCTTGTCCAAGTTTTCGTATAACTTAGATCTGACAGTGTTCAATCTAGAGACAACAGAGTCTAAGTCAGATAACCATTCACCCAAAAGGTTGTGTTCTTCAGAGAAGATGGTTTCAACGATCTTGGAACCGTGAATTGGTGGAGAAGAGTAGATTGGTCTGATCAACTTCTTTAATTGAGATTCAACAGCCTTGGAAGTTTCAGCTGATTCAGTAACAATAGAAATAGAACCAGTTCTTTCACCATACAAACCCATGTTCTTAGCGAAAGATTGACATAAGGCGTAAGATTTAATTTCACCATTGTTGGCTAATTCGTTTAATCTTCTGATTAAACCAATATCCTTGAATGGATCACCAGAAGCGAAACCTTGGTAAGCCATATCAACTAATGGGAAGAAGTTCTTGGCCTTAACGATTTCCAAAACTTCATCCCATTGACCTGGAGTCAAATCCATACCAGTTGGATTGTGACAACAAGCATGTAATAAGACAACAGAACCATCATCTTGAGATTGTAAAGATTGCTTCAAGTTGTCGAAATCCAAGTCGTTCTTGGAGGTTTCGTAATAGGCGTAGAATTCAGGGTTTAATCCAGCATCCTTGAAAACAGCCACATGGTTAGCCCAGGTTGGCTTTGGAACCAAAATCTTCTTGTTGGTGTAGAAACGGTTAATGAAATCACCAATAACACGTAAAGAACCAGTACCAGAGATGGTTTGAGCAGTAACAATTCTACCGTCATTAATCAATTGGGCACCATTGGCATCCTTGTTAGAGTTGTTAAAGATAAAGTTCTTAACGATGTTTTGATAATTCTTGTTACCAGTAATACCAGTATATTCCTTTTCAGTTTCAGCCTTTAATAAAATTTCTTCGGCCTTCTTAACAGCTGGGAAAATAATTGGTTTACCAGAGTTATCACGGTAAGCACCAACACCCAAGTTAATCTTTTTAGAGTTAGTATCCTTAACATAAGCTTCAGAAATACCTAAAATCTTATCAGGAGGAGCTAAAGGAATTTCACTCCATTTTTGCAATTGAGCAGAGGTGGAGAAAGCAACACCTGCTCTTGGTCTTGCCAATCTTAAAGGAATTGAAGCTGGTCTATACATTTGAATGAAAAGGTTAACCTTGCAAAAACATCAAAAAAGGTTCCGGACTTTGCAGCCTTATATAGCAGCCGGTCTCGGCTTAACCCCACTTGAAAATTTTCCCTATTGCCGATTTGAGTCATGGTGGGGACACAAGTTGTGAGTGTGTGTGTGTGTGTGTGGGTGTGTATAGGATAGGTTAGAGATAGCGACCAAGTATATGGAGGTAAAAGTGCGATCTGGCTTAACTATGGGGGAAGATTGGGGGTTATTACGGGTGGAAACGGAAACCGCTGCGAGGCATAAAGGCATAAAGGTGGAGAAATCACGAGACTAAGCGTGCTGTATAATAATTGGTATATAATATTATGGGATGAGAGGGTTTAGGTTTAGGTTTAGGTGTCAAATCACAAATCAGAAGAGGCGGATAAAAGGACGCACGTGAAAGGAGAGGGATGGTGTTTGTCCGAATTCTTCCGTGCGATAATCGGTAAATGGAGGGGTAGCAGATGCCCGTACGGACATAGACACCGACAACTTTTTTCTGGTAGGTAAGAGAAGAGAAGGAAGGTTGTAATGTTTTTGGGGCTTTATTTGAAAAATTTGGGTATTGTTGAGTATGTAGTATTTGTCAGATTTTTTGTTCTAATTTTTAGCGGGTGATACATTTGGAAAACGTGTAGAAGTTGTAGAATTTCAACTCAATAGGCGAGTGAATCATATGTACGAATGTAACTGTATGCAACGCCCCAAATACGGGTCCAACTACAGACACAAGTGAAAAATTAGCTAATAACTACAATTGACCCTGTACAATGCTAATACTACTAAAACCAGCCCATCTAGGTGAAAAAGTGAAAAGTTCTAAATCGGTATATCACGCCACATACCGATGGGCCATAATGTTGGACATATCTTTTCATCTCTCTCTCTCTCTTTTTCTCACCCTCTCGCTCTTCTCTCCTCTCGGTAGTACGTCGTCCGTCGGTCGTAGGTTCACTGAGGAGATTAATGGGGTCCAGTGCGAAAAATACCGTGCGGTTTAAGTCCGGCTGCGAAATTAATCTATGCCGAGGCATTTACTGGAGCCGAATCAACATGGTTCCACCACCACACCTCCACCTCCACCTCCACTGCAACACGCCAATCCACTGGAACGTGCTGGATCTAAACGGTGTTAACATCCGTACCTGGACAACTAACGATGTAACGGTTTACTGACCTCCTTTTTATTATTGCTTGGAAACCCGCTGTTTTTCTACTACTGATGCCTGGGTGGTTTTGGGTCTCTCCAGACTCAACACTCACGCCGTACACTAACAAAAACATTCTCACCACACCCCCACAAAACAGTCCACTCTATCATGCCATAATATAGTCCACCTGATCCCATAACGGACTCCTCCAATCCGTGGACAATTGGGATCTGGGAGAAAGATCAAACATCCGTACCGCCACTTATTACCTGCTTTTGATTGTCGCTATTTTGACAGCTCCCTAACACCGATGGATCTCCATAAATGTCACCCAGCGACATCGCACCTTAAATCGTGCTACTACTTAACGTTTACAGACTGAGACATGGAAGCGAGCCTCATGAGAGCTGAGCTGAGCTGAGCTGATCTTGTGATCTTTAATCACGTGATTTCACAGAAAATTCAAAGATGAGAAAATTACGATGAGATGAGTATCTACACTATAAGCAAGATGATCAGGACAATGTAAGTATACACCAACGGCTACGAAGTCAGTTCGGCTAGATGTGGAGTCATCCCCTTCGCTTCCCTCTGCCTCTTCAGAAAGATCCAGCTACTAACAAATTTCCAGCAAGCCTAAGAATGCTCGTTCCAAGAGAGCTCTTGCTAAGCAAGAGGCCAAGTTAGTGGAAAACACCAAAACTGCCTTATTCGTTCCAGGTGCCACTGGTAACAAGTTTTTGCATGATGCTATGGTTGATATCATGGCTTTAAAGAAACCATTTGTCAAGAAGTTTTCCAAGAAGAATGACATTAGACCATTTGAAGATGCCAGTGAATTGGAATTTTTTGCTGAAAAGAATGATACTTCATTAATGGTATTCTCATCTCATAATAAGAAAAGACCAAATACTTTAATTTTCACTCGTTTCTTCAACCATAAGGTGTATGATATGATTGAATTATCTATTCAAGATAATCATAAATTATTACAAGATTTCAAAAAATTAACTTTTACTGTTGGTTTAAAACCAATGTTCACATTTAATGGTCCAGCTTTTGAAAGTCATCCAGTTTTCCAACATGCTAAATCTTTATTTATGGATTTTTTCCGTGGTGAAGAAACTGATTTACAAGATGTTGCTGGTTTACAATATATTATTGCTTTATCTGTTGGAGAAATTGAAGATCCAAATGATACTAAGAATTTACCACTTTTACATTTCAGAGTTTATAAATTAAAATCTTACCATTCTGGTCAAAAACTTCCAAGAGTTGAAGTTGATGAAATAGGTCCAAGATTAGATTTCAAAATTGGTAGAAGAGTTGGTCCTGCTCCAGAAGTTGAAAAGGAAGCTCATAAGAAACCTAAGCAATTACAAGCCAAGGTCAAGAAGAATGTTTCTACTGATTTCATGGGTGATAAGGTTGCTCAAATCCACTTGGGTAAGCAAGATTTAGGTAAATTACAAACCAGAAAGATGAAGGGTTTGAAGGCCAAGTACGATCAAGACAGTGATTTTGATGAAGAAAACGAAGCTGACTTCATGGACCAAGTCCAAGATGAAATTGAAGATGAAGAACCTTCTGCCAAGAGACCAAAGCATTAAGCAGAGGATCAATAAAGGTTCATCTGTTTATTAGAGAGACAAGGGAACCAAAAAGAAAATAAAATTAAATAAAAAAACGAGAAAGAAGCCAAAACTTGTAGCATAATGAAGCAACAATGTTAAGTAGTGGCTCCAGCAATTTCCTAATTATTGGGTAACAGGCCAGAAGCATGGTAAAGAAGAATCGTGGTGTTATTATATCACGCCTAATTGGTCCAGTTAGTGTATAGTACCGTGTAATTAATAGATTACTAAGTGAAACAAATTTAAAAAAAAAAGTACAGAATGTAGTTTTCAGCGTGGGTGCAAAATCAACAGAGTAGAAACACATTTTTTCTTCCTATAAATTGGACTAATGTGTACTCATTTAACTTATTGTGTTGTTTGCTTACGCCAAAAGAGTAGATTAACCAGCGCAAAAAAAGCCAGAAAAAGAAACAAGCAAAACGCTCGTGTGCTTTACAATGATACACACCTTAATGTATCTTTTTTCCTCCTTTCTCCATCCCCTAAACCTATCCTAAACACCCATTTCGTCTCTGATTACGTAATCTCTGACTCAGCTCGACATCTCAAAACACAACCTCAAACTTGTAAACTCAACTTCGTTCGTTTGTTAGTTTGTACAATAATGGCTACCGCTGGATCCATATTCAAACCGAGAAAGTTGACTCCCTCGGGAGCAGCGACCCCCACTCCCTCCAACTCATTCATAATCGAAGACCCAGTGTCCAATCACAAGGCTACTGCCTTGGAATTGACCAAAAATGAAAACTATTGCATCTCCAAACTACCAGCATTGCCAGCTGTTTTCGATAAAGCACAAGGTTCTAACCTTATCAAAGCGTACTCCGACCATGAATCCAACTATTCCTTAGTGATTGATGAAGATGCCATTCACGTGTGGGGCTATAAATCGGCTGATCAAACTCCTTTGTCGATTCAGTTCCCAATTGAAAAGTCCTCTATCATTCCTTTGGCTATTTTAACTAAACCTTCAAGTGGAACTTCCCAAGATCCGGGTCTTGTTATTATTGACTCTGCCACTGGTTTAGTTAAGTTCTATGAAAGTGTACAACATGCCCCAGCTTTGGGTTTAATCAATAATAAATCATTAGAATTAAAACTTGACTTGAATCATAACAAGGGTGAATATATTACTTTGGCAGAAAACGTGGAACCTGCCGGAATTGTGGTGGCTACTTCCTGGAAAAGATGTATTTTGATTTCATTACGTGATTTCAAGAGTAAACCTCATTTATCTACTGTTGAATTGTTATCTAATTCCAAATCCAAGTACTTATCATACTTTTTCGGTTCCGATACCACCAATGAAATATTCGATGAAATTGTCAGTATAAAACTGGGTAGAATTATTAATCATGGAATGACTCAAGAAATATTTATCTTAGATTCTTCTGGTGGATTCCATAATGTTACATACCAATTATTATCAGCTAATGGATACCCTTATGTGGATAAAAAGAAATCTTATAGTCATAACTTGACCAGTTATTTCAAAAATGGAATCGATGGTTATCTTCCAGGTACAAATATAAACCTTAATTTCTTAGATTTATGGCCTTTAGCAAGCCATGAAAACATCTATGTGGGTCTTTGTTATGCCAAAGAAGGTCCTAGCTCTCAAAACTTACTTCTTTTGACCATGAAGATCGATTCTACTGGTGTTTTACCATATGGATCTCATAAATTATCAAGATATAATCCAGATGAACCACACGTTAATAAACCAAAATTATTCTTACCAAAACCAGGAAAAACCGCTTTTGTCAGCATTGATAATGCCATGATTGTCACTGATATTAACATCACATATATCGAAGAATCTTCCTCTTCTATTTCCTACTATACTCCAAGATGGGAAGATATTATCAGATTCAAAAACAATGTGGAAATCTTAGGGTTTGGTTATGAAGATATGACTCCTCAAACTAATCCTTCTGTTATTTTATTGACCAGAGCCAACGGTGTGTTGAGAATAGAAAGATTCCCTAATGAACTGGACTCCATTGACCCATTATTGGTGGTCAAATCCCATATTGAACAAGCCATTTTCTACTATAAATCTGAAGAAATTGAATTCGATGTGTTACAAGAATTTTCTGAAGAAACTGTTTTTGAAGCCATTACTTCTATCGTCAAGGAAATCACCTCTTCTTCTTCTCCATACTTACCATCTTTCCTTCCATCCATAGCCGATTTCTTATCACTTAAAATTGACTTGTTTGAAAGACTTATTGAATATACCAGAAGAAATTTCACTTCTGTTTATGGTGCAGTTGTGGGTTCAATTGTTGATGCCTTGGAAAAGAACGATTTTGCTCTTCAAATGTGGGTGCAAATTGAATCTGAAAAACAAGCCAACCATCTTAAACTGGTCTTAGAACAAAGTATTGTGGAGACTATGACTGTTAACAAAGATGCTTTAAGAAAATTCTTTAGTCAAGGATTAAATTCTGTCAACCAAGTGTTCACTAACTTTGTGGAAAAATTACAAGCTGAAAGTTTCAGTTCACCTGTTCTTATTTCACTCTTGGTTCAATCTACATACTATGGTATTTTCAGAAATGAAGTTAAATATATTGTGGATAATCCTACTATCCCACTCAGAAAACTCTGGGTTTTCGATACTGCATTATTGATTAGAATTGAAGATGCTTTCAGTAACGAATATGGTGGAGAAGAAATCAAATCATCACAAGAACAAGAAAACTTGATTAAATTATGTGAAGTATTATATTACTTTGTCACCAGTGCAATTCAGTACATGCAATTATACGAACGTGATAATGACCAATTAACCGAATATGTCAAGTGGTATAAATTAAGAAACACCCATTGGATCAATGCATTATTAAAGCAAGACTTAATACAACAAGGTATAGAGATCACTGAAAAGTACCATGATTTCTCATCTTTGGCCCAAATCTTGGAAGCTGAAAAGAAGAAGACTGAAGATATCTATGGAGAAAACAGTTTTGAAGTGGACAATATACTCAGCAAATACGTGTACTACTTTGAAAGATTCAAGTATGAATTTGCTTCTCTGTTGTACGATTATTACCTTAAAAACGATCAAATCCAATCTCTTTTATTGAATTTCACTAACTACAAATACTACTTGGAAGAGTATCTTGAAAAGAATTCCAAGAAGACCTCTAAATTTTCTTGGATCCGTTACTTATTGGATGAAGAATTCGGTAAGGCCAGCAAAGTGCTTGTGGAATCTGCATCTAAATACGAAGACAATTTGGACAATAAAGAATTGAAGTATTCTTTGGCCAAACTTGCATTGATTGCCAGAGAAGGTGCCAATACTGAAGAGACTGAAAATAACTTAATCAAGATCAGAAGTCAAAAGAACCTTTTCTCTTCATTGATCAAGAATTATGGTGGTGAAGTACAACTTCTCAAGTTTGATAATATTCTCAAGGGATTCAGAAACTTCCACATAGGAAACAACGTTGCCCAAGCTTTGTTGAGTGGATCATTTGATGATTTTGTCAGTAATAAGCAATTGAAGACCATTGACTTGATCAACTGGTTGACTCTTCTTAAGCCTTCTATTATTGAAGATAGAGGATTTGGTTATGCCTTGAAGGTAGCTGCCTTGGTCGAAGACAAGAACGGTTATGAATACTATACCAGACTTATCTGGCTTAGACTTTTAACCATTGGTGATGACTGGTCTATTCTTGACAAGGAAAACTTGAAGATAAGTACTGACGAACACATCAAGGAAAAGATCAGAAGCACCGTTTTGTTCAAGACTTTTAAGGAAGTTGGTAATGGTGATTTGATCCAACAATTGGACCTGTTGTTGAGATCAGGAACTGTTGATGATGAAAATCAAGATGATGTCAGTAGAGAACTCAACAAGGTGTTGAGTGAAAAATTGGCTAGTTTTGAAAAGTATGACTTTATAAACTGGGTCAGATCTATTAAGGAAGAAGCCAGTCAATAAGCTAGTGGGTTTTTGGTCTACGGACTCTACGATACCATAGACTGTTGGGTCTTGTTAGATATGTAAATTAATATACACTAATGTACAAAGAATTAGGATGTAAGTGAGGTAAATATGACAATTTAAGGTCATAGGAGATATACCATGGTGCTTGTGCTCCTGTTGGTGATGTAGTTATGTCTGTTTGGACCTGCAAATAGACTGTACTCAGGAGAGTAGATATTGGACGTCATATCGTTTGGTACAACTCATGGATCCTCGTGTGTTGGTCCCATTGAACTTCTAGAGTCTTGATACTGGTACTCGTGTTGAGTATTATCTCTATTCTCACACTTTACTACCTCTTTCGTGTCCATTCTTTTCGCCTCTGGGCTCGTTGGCTCTTTTTCTTTTCTATAATTATGAACTTGTTGATGTTCCTGTTTATTCGTCTTCTTCTTCAACTGCCTCCTCTTCCATGGAATCATTCTCCAGCATGTTCTGGTTACCGGACTCATCTTCTTCCTTGTCCAATTTGATCCGGACCAAAGGTTCTGGTAACGGCACTTTAGTCTCGTAGTCCGCATCCGAATACTTCATCAATCCCAAAGATGCTAATGATATAGATTGCACCACATTCTGCCAATTGGCTAAGATGAGGGCTACACTTTCGGTTCCTCCTTTCATGTTTTCGAGTTTATCGCCGACCAGTTCGAGCTTGGTGGCCAAGTCTGCGGTGAGCTGGCGGAACTCCTGCAACATGGCAAGATCAGCTCTTTTCTCCACGATCTTTTGGTGGTAGATGTTCTTCAGCATTGGTGGTGTTTGTTGTTTAGGAACGCGTTTCTGGTTATATGGTGTGACTGTATGCAGGTTATTGAACTCATCACATTTATTAGTTAGATATACCATAAAAGATACAACAATTTTAGGTCTTCAATATCACAGTGTCCTAATTATTCTGTTATTTATAGTGACTTTGTTTGAATTGATATCAATTTGAGTCTATTTAATTTTGATTAGCTGCAAATATCAAGTAGTACACACAACTATAGTGTGTATGTCAAATGTTACGATGTAATCTGAAAATAACTAACCTAGAGTATTGCAGATCTTCTTGTTTTCTTTAATTATTACTGATAATATTTTTTCAGAAGCTCAAACTATAAATGAATAGAAGTAGAACCTGGTTTAATTAGTGAATAGTATGAAGAGTATACTGTTTGTTCCTGCATATAGTACATATTTAGCTAATTGTTAACATCATAAAACCATCACCAAATGCACCAATTTCTTCAAAAAAAAAACATAAATAGCCCTAAAACTCTGCTCCTACTTTAACCCTCTATATAATTCATACTAATCATTAGCCTCTTCTTCTTTTTTGTCTATTCACTTGTGGCTTGGTTGTGGATAAGTGATGTCTCTTGTGTGCACTCCTTTGATCTATGTTTGTCCTGCATGCACTCTTGTTTGTTTATACAAACAACACCCTTCAGCGCCAGTACCTACACCAAATAATGGCAAGAAAATCAATAGATTTCTCTCAGTCATTGCTCAAGTTCCAACAGAGGACTTCGGCTGGCCTGGGCGCCAGCTCCCCGAGAAACCCCGGGTCAAATAGCCCCAGTCCCGGCCCAGAACCACAACAGCAACCAATTCTACCATCACAAGAATTATCATCACAAGAATTATCACAACAAGACACCTCCAGTAACCATAACGACCATGCTCTTAAGAACAAGTATGTGCTTCAGAACAAGTCGCTTGCCAGAAGCAACTCGTTAATGATGCGTAAGGTCAATGATATGGAGACAAGACTCACTGAGTTGATCAATGAGAATATGAAGTTGAAGAAAGACAAGAGCAATATAGACGGTGATATCAAGAAACACGTAGAGCGTCGGATTGATATGATTGAAAACACTATGTTTGACAAGTTTGGGGAGATATTGTCGTATTTCAAGCAAGTTAGAGCAGATGCAGGCTTGCCTCTTAACCCCCAATTGGATATATTGAATGAAATAAACCGTCCTATAACTTCTACACCCATTGAAGGAGATACTATGATGCCTAGTCCATTAGGGCTTATGAGTCAGCCAGTTTTTGAAGACCATCCATTTGGAATCTATAGATCACAAGATAAGCCGGTTGCAAAAAATAATGATACTGAAGAAACTAGCAAAGAAATGAATGAAGCACAATTGAATCAAGCATTTTTGGAAGTCGATTCTTCTTCAGAAGCTCCAAGAACCGATAAATTTTCCACCATATTTGAAGATAAAGAACCAACAGAAGATTCGCACAGCAAAATTATAGAAGAATCAGAAAAGCCAAAACCAGCATCGGATTGGTTAACCAAAGCAAACGAATTGATCAGAGCCAATGAATTAAGTAAAGCAAGAAAATTAAGGAATGCAAAACCAAGTCAAATCAGAGTGTACACTGGTGAGACACCAGAAGTCAAATCTACAGATACAATTCTCGAAACAGACCAGAGGATGGCTAAATCCAACAAAGCTATAAGTAGTGGAAAAGAAAGCTCAAAAACTGTTGCTAGTCCAATAGTAGTAGAGTCTAAGAGTCCTGAAAATATTGAACCGATCTCAGAGAGTAACAGTCCAGAAATTCCAGAAATTCCAGATATAATAGAGACAGCAACATCCACAGCAGCACCAGAAATTAAAGAGGAGCCAGGAGTAAGGAGTCGTCGTAATAGAAAGAAGGTGGATTATGCACCTGTTCCATTAAGAGCCAAAATGAGACGTGAGTCGGTGAAATTGATGGATGCTGTTGGTGACAATGTATTGATCAATTATGCCTCAAACAAAAAGCCAACTTCTGAACATATCGAAAAGAAGAGAAAGATTGAAACGGAGTCACAAGAATCTACAAAGTCACCAAGTGTGCTGCAAGAAAAGAAGACCCAAAAGCCTAAAAGAAAGCCTTTGGGTGTGGTTGAAGATAGCAATATTGGTAAAAGAGACGAGGGTAAAAAGATAACAGAAAAGAGGGACTCAAGTGTCTCCAGCGAAGACAAAGAGAACCAAGTGGATGCATCAGTCTACGATTTTGCAGAGGCAGAAAAACCCAGAAGACAATCAATATACTTGGGTAAAAGAACTGTCCGTAAAAACAGACGTCAAACTATGATGTAATTATTATTTACCATAATTACCATCCCCATAATTAATTATTATTATTTATTTTACCAGCTCGTGCTCTTGTTGGACCGTTTGTTGGATAGACTCTACAGTATTTAGCATATATAACGAATTTTTATTTTATTATAAGCCCAAGAATATTATACAATGATTAAGAATTGAACGATTAATCGAACACAAGTATAGACGATAGAAGTCTATGGTTTTATTTTTATATATGGTGTGGTGTAGGTTCGTTTAGACACTCATTTTCATCTTGATTGGACCATGAGGATCGTATTCAGAAATGACAAAGTCTTCGTACTTGAAGTCATCAATAGACTTGATTTCATTAAGTCTTTCTGGTCTGATACGAAGCTTAGGGAAGTCTCTTGGGATTCTGGTCATTTGTTCCTTCAAGGCATCGATGTGGTCCAAGTAAACGTGAGCATCACCCATGGTATGAATGAAATCACCACAGTCCATATCAACGATATGAGCAATCATCTTGGTTAACAAGGCATAGGAAGCAATGTTGAAAGGAACACCCAAACCCATATCACAAGATCTTTGGTAAAGAAGACATGATAACTTTGGCTTAGCATTTTCTGGGAAGTTAACATAGAATTGACAGAAAACATGACATGGAGGTAAAGCCATTTTGGCGAAATCTGGTGGGTTCCAAGCAGACATGATAATTCTTCTATCGTATGGGTTAGTCTTTAACTTCTTAATAACATCTTGTAATTGATCAAAACCTTTACCAGCATAATCAGCATCACAATCAGTATAGTCAGCACCGAAATGTCTCCATTGGAAACCATAAACTGGACCCAAATCACCTTCTCTACGGTCAGTTAAACCTAAAGAATCCAAGTATTCTCTAGAACCATTACCTTCCCATATCTTAACACCTTTATCACTCAAGAGCTTGGCATCAGTGGAACCAGCCACAAACCAAAGAAGCTCGTGAATAATGGCCTTGGAGAAAACCTTCTTGGTGGTCAAAAGTGGGAAAACATCATCAGCTAAACTGAATCTAAGTTGTGGAGGAGCAAAGATAGATCTGGTACCAGTACCGGTTCTGTCCGGTCTGTTTTC
The DNA here is from genome assembly GCA_030568535.1 of Suhomyces anneliseae. NCBI lineage: Eukaryota > Fungi > Ascomycota > Pichiomycetes > Serinales > Debaryomycetaceae > Suhomyces > Suhomyces anneliseae. Next base: position 104,872 of record JAJMGB010000016.1, on the reverse strand, counting down.
ACCGTTATCTATGATTTGTTGACATAAGTCAAGGTATGCCTGTTCGGCGATATTCTTAGATTGAGTCATTATAGAAAGAAAGAATTAAAGGAATAAAAGAAAGAGTGTAGTGTTTATTATTGATTGAAATAAATAGGAAAAGGGACGCGTAAAGACGCGATATTATATGATCTGGGTCACTGGGTCACTGAGGGCCTGAGAGGGCCTGTGTACAGTCCGCGATGGTGTCACGTGGAATAGTGCACTATTGTAAGCGAACAAAAAAGAATATTCAGTGAGGTTCTACAAGTTCCATAGAAAAAGCGTTACTTTGGTAACCTTAAGTAATCATTAGTAAAGGAAAAAATATTAGTAAAGGACAAAAATTAAAAAGGAAAAAAGAAATGGTCCCTAGCAGGATCGAACTGCTGATCTTGGCGTTATTAGCACCACGCCTTAACCAACTGGGCCAAGGGACCTTTTTGTTGAAGTCGGTGTTGACACTGGGGTTGCTGCTTGGTCACTGATTACGTAATGTTTTGATTTAAACGATGATCCGTTTGCTTACCAGTAATGATGAATGTGTACGTAGTAATAGTTTCAACTATACTTGGCTCCTCATGGTATTTTGGCTGCTTTTTGGGTGTAAATTTTTCAAGTCTGGGGGTGTTCTTTTTATTTTGTAATTTTTGAAGTATTTTTAAAAAATCAGTAACTTATCTTATTTTACGATTTATAAACCCTAAATGTTCTGGCCAAGACTCGTGTGATGGTTATTGTAAGATCCCACCTAGATCCTTGTAGTTATGATCCATGGTGTCTCAATTCGCCTCCAATTTGATAGGCTTTGTCTGGGTTTAATAGCACAGTGTTTAACGCATGTTTGGCTAAAGTCGCACATCCTTAATTCCAAAAACGGTATGAAGGAACATAATTGCACCCAAATCCAACCACCAGTACAATTGATCACAATTAATTTCAATTGATTTCAATTGACCTTATTATTCTACAATGTGCTTCAATTCGCCTACAATAAGAATAATACTCTTTATTCATTTAATAATCGTTCATTCAAGCCACTACTTAATTCATAGAAATGACCAGCATAAGTGAAATCATATAAAGTGACACTTATCAACTATACCAAAAGGTTTAATTAATAGCTTACTTCTTTTCACCGAAAATAGCATCAGAGGCTTGTTGAACAAAGGACTTGTCCTTGTTGGAAGTGTTGTCACCAACAGCGTTGTCCAACTTGTCGGTAACGTTGTCCTTAGCCTTACCAATAGTAGACTTTTGAGAGTCTGGGGTAATAGCACTTTCGATCTTGTCGGAAATATCTTTTCTACCTGCGTCTGACATAATTAATTGTTATTGATTGATTTGTTTGATGATGAGAAAGAATAGAATTGTAGAAGAATTCCTGGTCCTTTTATACACTTTCTGGACCAGTTGACCTGGCCTGGTCTTGAAATCCGCCCAGCAATCAATTGGTGCGAACATTGCTGTTTGAGAATGACTTAGCAATCAAAACTCATAGGCGAGCCTAGACATACTTGGCCAGCTCCTTGCAGCCGTAGCCGTAAGTGTGGAGGCTTAGAGTCATGTGGGGAGGATTTCGAGTATTAGCAATAAAAGCTAGACATGACTATATTTGGCCCCCGAGGCAATAAAAACAAACGATTTGTGGTTAGGGTCCTGGATCCTCAATTAGTTAATTGGAATGACAGGTCTACCTATTGTGCTAATGTAACTACAACAATTGACTGGATAATTTGATTTAATTCGTTACCTAGGTGTTTGACTTGACCTATACTTTTAATAAAACCTCTACTATCCAAAGAATTCTAAGGGTTTCTACCCCTTTTCGTTAGCAACTTATAAAACTTGGTTGTTTAGTAGAATTAATTATTTTTTAGTTGACTTAGCGAAAATACGTCGAATAATTTCAAGTTTTAGAATTTTAATTCATTAGTAGTTTATGATATTTACTCATTTACGAGCTATAGAAGTCATTTTTATTAAGCTTATGGGTTGTTGGTTGGTTATGGTTATTGGTGAGTGGGTTTTCTTTTTTGTAGTGTTATATTTGTAACCATTTAAAGTATTTGAACCATCTAGGTTCAACAAAGATAGCCCGCGAATTAGCAATATGAAGTGGAGTGGTATTTGCATCATCTTCCAAAGTTTCCATAGTACCTTCTACAACCACTTTTCTTCCTTTATGTTCCACTACTTTTGCTCGCAACACCACGGTAGAATTAGGAGGGGCCTGATTATCGAAATCAATAGATAATTTAGCCGTGACCCCTCTTCCTGAAGGTAAAAGCGGAAATCCGCAATAAACCATTCCTTCATCAAAAATGGTTGAAACAATTCCATTATGAATACCTCCATCTTCACTAACCAAATTTTTACCTAAATGGTAAAATGCTGTCATTTCTCTAGTTTTATCATTGACCATAATAATAGGATCAATCTCATGAAGTCCTTTACCATGTAACAAGGCAAAATTCACATGACTGCTACGATGTTGCTCAGGAAATGTATGACTAGAATAGATCACATTGACGTCTGGATTACTTTTGAGTTGTTGATACTCCTTGTGTCCTTCCAATTGTTTGATAACATCATCATTGGTATGTAAAAGCTGCTTATCGTACAAGTTACTCTTACGCCATTGAGAAGGGAACGCAGCAATCCCTACTCCAAGGGCCATCAATGGCACGGTCTTTCTGACGAGTCCTTTAAACATGTTGATGGTGGTGATATGATATGGTTGTGATGGGACCAATGATCAAAGGATGGGGTTGATGGTTGATGGTGTGTACGATGAATAGATCAGGGATAAACTTGGTAAAAGTGCGCCATGTGACCTGATCGCAAAATGGCAAGGAAAGAGACAATAAAGTGAGACATCAGGACTGATTGCGAAAAACGCAACCTTTGCGTTGATGATCGTCTGATGTAGGGTCAGGTAAAGTCGAGTGAATACATGTGATTGTGTAGCATTCGGATTGCTTTGTTTCAAAAACCAGCCCAGATGTTTCAGACTTGGTATTTGGACTGTAAGGGTAAAAAGTGACTGGTCATAGTGCGTTAGAGTCTAACTCTATTAGTAAATTGCTCCAAACCTAAAGGTACACTGGTAATGGCTGTGATTCTCTAATTTGGGGGCAGCGAACCCATGACAGTAACGTGTCAATTGTCAATTACCTTATTACCCAAAGTAGAATTCTTCTTTTGTAAATTTCCTGTAGTTTTCTTGTGGCTTCTCTTATCCCTCTGTTATTTCTGCTACACTTCTGCTACAATTCTGAGACATGATCTCACTGTTACTAATGATAAATATCGACTTGATGCCTATATGAATATATAAAGGATGAAGAACTCACAGAATCGCTTCATGGTAAACGTCACAAGGCCGTCTTAGTTTCGTATAGGTTGCCATTGTGGTTGCTTCTATACTGTAATTGTATTTTTGTGGGGGATCACTTATTGACTGGTCATTTAACGGCCCTTAATAGAAATGTTACCGTGCTTTTCGATCAATTCAACCAATTTTGGTGGGTTGGCTCCAATAATAGTATCAACCTTTTCACCGTTCTTGAAGAAAAGACAAGTTGGCATGGCAGTAATACCGTATTCAGCAGCCACATCTTGGGCAGCATCAACATCAACTCTACCGAATTGGACTTCTGGAACTCTTTGAGACAACATACCGAAAATTGGCTCTAAAGCTTTACATGGACCACACCAAGTGGCGTAGAAATCGATAACTGAAACTTTATCGGGGTTTGCAACAAGTTCCTTGAATTGAGGAAGATCGGCAAGTTCCTTGACATTACCAATGGTGGCCATTCCACGTCTGATTGGACGGACGGCGACAGGGGCACGGAAAGCACGTAATCCTAAAGTTCTCAACATGATGGTATATGGAAGGTGAAGTAAGTGATGGAAAGAGCGGCAAGATAAGTTGCAGTCGGCACGAACAAACCGGGGCATCTGGGTATATGCAGGAGCCAGATGAATTGATGGTCCAGCCAAGAAACATGAAAGAGAGGGACAATTGGTGTAGGTAGGAGTGGATAAAATGTAGGATGGTTTGGCGAAGTAAATTTATAGAGATTTCAAAGGGGTATGGGCTGGTTTTGGTGAGCTAGCTAGCGATGGGTCGAAAATTACTGGGAGATTCTGGAATACTGATTACGTAATATTTTACAAATAGCAGATTCACCAAGAACCAATTGAAGGAAGAAGGATGAATGACACAAGATAGGATATATGATATATAAGATTCAAATACAAGAGTGCTCTAAATAGCATTTCAAACCATTTTGGCTCTAATTTCTGCTTTAAATACTAGCTCTATGAACTGAAGGGATTAAGTTGCAAATTGACTGGAATCAATTGACAAAACGACAGAAAATTAGTCCAATCAATTTTAAACCATAAGCTATCAGAATTTTCACAATTTAAAACTTTGCTGCTAATTATTATTCTGTAATTTTCTTTAATTTCTATTATTGTAAAGGTGACGATCATTGGTCCATTAATTAGTGTAGTTGAAACCACCAGGCAAGAACTACCACCACAAAACACTATAAAGCCCCCAAACCAACCCTTCCATAACCTTCCACCTTATTCTACCACTACAACCATTACATCTTACCTTTTTAAACCTGCTCCACCACCTCAACCCCACACTTCTTCAACCTCTATCTCTGGTACAGACCCATCACCCTCACGTGACCAGACCCTCCATCGCGATGCCTTAAATTTTTCATCTACATATCTATCTATCAGTAATGGCTGTCACTACTAAAGGAACCAAGCGTTCGGCTAAGGAGTCAACCAAGGCTACCAAGAAGGCCAAGACCGTGGAAAAGAAACTCCCTTCTCCTCCATCCGAAGATGAGTTAGACGAATCAGAAGACTCCTCTGAAGATGTCTCATCAGAAGAAATCGAAGCCTCATCTGAAGATGAGTTGGATGATCTTTCTGATGATGAAAAGGCTCAAGGTGGTGATGACAACGACGATGACCAAGATCAAGATGAAAACGATGACGACGAAGATGACGAATCTGAAAAATCCGAATCCAAGCCTGTTGATCCAAACAAGAAGACTTCTGCTGAACAACACGCAGAACAACGTAAAGTGTTAGCTGAAAGAAAGTTACAAAGAAAGTCTGGTGTTGAAGTCCAACAAATTAAGAATGTTTGGGAAAAGCTCAGAGTCACCAAGCCAACTCCTCCAAAGGCTGTTCGTGACAAGCTTTGTGATGAAATCTGGAACTTATCTAAGGATGTTATTTTGGATCTTGTTATGAAGCACGATGCTTCTAGAGTTGTTCAAACTTTAGTTAAGTTTTCTTCCAAGACCAGAAGAGAAGCTATTGTTAGAGCTCTTAAGGGTAACTTCTACCAATTGGCTACTTCTTCTTATGGTAAGTACTTACTTATTAAACTTTTACATTATGGTACCAAGGAATCTAGACAATTAATCATTGATGAACTTCATGGTAACTTAAGAAAATTAATGAGACACAAGGAAGGTGCTTACGTCATTGAAGATTTATACGTTTTGTATTCTACTCAAGAACAAAAGGCTCAAATGATCAGAGAATTCTGGGGTTCTGAATATGCTGTTTTCAAAGATTCTGGTAAAGGTAAGTCTGTTGTGGAAGTTGTTGCCGAATCTTCTGAAAAGAAACAACTTATCATGGCCAACCTTTTCGGTACCATTAAAGCTTCTGTTGAAAAAGGTTCCACTGGTTTCCAAATTTTACATGCTGCTATGAAAGATTATACTACCATTTTATCAAGTGATCTTGATATTCATGACAAACAAATTAGAGAATTCATTGAAGTTTTACAAGAACAATTTGCTGAATTGGTTCACACTGCTGAAGGTTCTGAAGTTGCTTCTGTATTAATCAGTATTGCTAATGCTAAAGAAAGAAAATTAATCATAAGATCATTAAAAAACCACACTCAAGAATTAATTAAAAATGAATATGGTAACATTGTTTTAATTACCTTATTTATGACTGTTGATGATAGTGTTTTGCTTACCAAATCCTTCAGTAACGAAATTTTCACTAAAGAAACCATTGCATCCTTATCTAAAGACAAATGGGCCAGAAGACCTATGATTTATTTATTAAAGGGTTTAGATGCCAGATATTTCAACCCATTAGTCAAAGCTTCTTTAGCCAAATATGAAGAATTAGCATACAAGAAAACCACCAAGAAAGATCAAGAACAAAGAAGATCTGAATTAGCTGCTAAGGCCATTCCATTAATTTACTCCAGTCTTCTTGCTACTGTTGAAACCGAAGATCCAGAACGTTCTTTCGATGGTATTTTGAATGTTAACATAGCCACTCAATTCTTAGCTGAATTGATTTTAACTTCTACTGATATTGCTGAAGTTAATGATACTTTAAGACCAAAATTATTAGATGTCATTTTCGAAAAGACCGTTAAGGGTGATGTTTTAGAAGATTACCACCTTATAAATAAGGTTCCTTTCATTTCCAGATCCTTAAAGTCTTTAATTCAAGGTAATGAATTTAAATGGGATAATGATGTTAAGAAATTGGTCGTTGTTAAAGGTGGAAAGATTCCAGGTGTTGGTGTTGAATTTGCTGAAAGAGTCTTAGAAGAAATCTTAAGTAACAACCAACTTGAATCTTGGGTTAGTGGTCAAGCTGCCTTTGTGGTTGTTTCTATCTATGAAGTCTTGAACTTGGCTGGTAACAAGAAGGCCAAGGACTTGACCAAACAATTATCCAAGATGAAGAAGACCTTGAAGGCTGACAAAGATAATAAGGGTGCTCAATTATTATTGGAGCTTATTAAGTAATGTATATTATGACGAGCAACCAGACGGATGTTTGGAAGTTTGTGAATTAAATTGATATTGAATAGAACCATAAACTGTAGAAATTAGAGATGAATAATGATTAAAAGTAGATCAAAAGAAAGAAGTTTATATGATAATTGGCTTAACTAACGATCTTTTGGACCCATTGGTGATGTGCTGGTTGCATCAAGTGTCTTTTTTGGTCTATTTCTCGTGGTTATAAGGTTGTTCTGTTTGGGTGCAAAAAGAGAAGTTGCAACTATTTACTTGTATATATAGCACAATTGTAGCTGTTTCCTTCCAGTATACTACAATCTACTTCAACTAAGTGGTGATACTTCATATTATTGGCGTATTACTTGATATTACTTGATATATACTGGTCGTAGGGTGTGGTGCGGTGTGAGTATAGAATCACATGTCAAATGCTTCGTCCTCTCCTTCCTCATAGTCTTCACTGTCGTAGTCACTATCACTCTCTTCTTCTTCTTCTTCCTCTCTTTCTTCCTCGTCGTCTTCTTCTTCCTCGTCCACTTGTTCAGATTGGAACATAATGGCATCTTCATCCACATCCTCATCAAATTCCTTGAACCATTCAAGTTTCTTGTTGCAACGAAGACATCCCAATTCTTCACCAGTGGTCTTGATAGCATTGAACCTAGTAGCAAGACACACGTAGCAGTAGATGTGTCCACAGTTGGTAATGTAAGGATTGGTGACTGCACCAGCAGAAGGGAAAGTGTTCAGTCCAGATTGAGCAGCTCTGAAATTTATATCATGACAAATAGCACATTGTGACACTGGTAAGTTGGTATATTGAGTGACTGTAGGTTCACCAGAAATTTCACTAGAGCTCTTTTTACCGTTTCTCAACATTTTGACGGCCATTCTCTTCAATTTTCCAAGTTGAAGAAGTGGAAGAGTGAACACCAAGAATTCAGTCATGACGTTCCATACCAATTGTCTGTTTTGGAACTCAAAGTTAACATTATTACCATTAAATTTAAGAAGATCAGTCACGATAGGTGTAAGCGAAATACCAAGGATTCTATGAGTGATGGAAGGATACTTACCATTAAGTAAGAAAAGGGAAAAGTTCACAAGATTAGCAATCTTTAAGGTATGGTCAATTTTAGAAAGAATTAATGCTTTGTGTTTGAGTAAGAAGTCACGTAATCTTCGTATAAGACCGTTTCTTTGTCCATAGCCATGATCAACATGGTCATCATCAATGGAATATAAATATGACTGAAGCTTATGGAATCCATATGTTCCAAGTAACAAAAAGAAGAGTAATGATTTCTTGGAATTGCCGATGATTTTACCTGTTTTCAAGTCGGTAAGCTTCAAGTTCTGAAGTGCCAAACCATATGACGATCCTGTCTTCCATACTGTTTGTCTGAAGATGATAAGATTAAGGATCAATGACCATAATTCTGGATGTTGGTTATAAGACCATCTGCTGTTGTGATGGAGGTTAAAGATGGAGGAAAGCTGTTCTTTGAGAAGTGACAGGAGTTCCGAGTCAAGAATGTGTCCGTCTACTTGCGACACACGTGGCGCTGGATACGATATGGGGATCATGGTGGTGTGTGGATGAATAGAGTGGTAGATGATGGTAAGAGTGGTTCCCCACAGAACTACCGAGGGTATGAGCCGGTTGGTAATTGATTACGTAAGCAGAACATGATTTTGCAAAGACTGAAAAGGACTGAAAAGTGGAGAGTTCTGGGATAAGAGAGATGGAATTTTAAGTGATTGAGGCTGGAGGTAAAAGAAGGAATGTATCCATACCCACTAGATAGATCTATTTGGCCAATTTCATGGACTGCAGTGAAGATAGTGGTGGAGATAAAGTCACGTGCTAAGCTTAAATGAGATTCAAAAAATAAATGGTCCCTAGCAGGATCGAACTGCTGATCTTGGCGTTATTAGCACCACGCCTTAACCAACTGGGCCAAGGGACCTTTTTATTGGTTTTTGGATTTGTTTCGAGAACTCGTCACGAGTATAACCTTGGCTCAACTAGAGAGTGATAAGGGTCCAATTGGCGTAATTCAAGGCCATTCACCAGATATATCTATGATAAATCTATCAGGTCTTATAGAACATATAAGAGAGAAGGCAATTGACTGTTCTAATTATTTCCTTCTATCATTATTTTCATGTTGGTAACTTAATAATTGGAAAACATGGCTTATCAGCCTCATCTAAGAAAAAAAGGATTCCAAACCTTGAAACAATCAGTAATTAGGGAACTATTACATATAATTCTTTACAACTAGTATTGTAGTAGTCATGGAAAATAGTGATACAGTTACTGTGACGGCCAGTAGCTCAAGCTCAATACTGACTGAAGTAAAGTCTGAAGAAACTTCAAGTTATTACAAGCATGTTGAAATGAGAAAAAGAGAGGCATTGTACATAGTACATAAATACTTGGGGGGACTAGAAAACTCTACAAGCTTGTTGTTTCGTATGAAGGGGGTTCTTTGCACTGTTAATATTAGGAACGTGGATATTGAGTTAGGAAAACTTGCATATTTGGTTGGACTTTATTATCCAGAATACCTGTACGTCGAAATGTTGATGAACAAGCACAAACAAAGCTTGAAAGATGGAACCTGTACCGACCCGGACTACCTTTGGAAGGCAATGTACAGCCATGCAAAAGATCTAAAACGTATTGAACACGAACGTAAAAGAGCAGAGTTCGACTCAATGAAACAGGGTCAAAACGAAAGTGTCAGTGACTTCCAGTTACGTTTTGCAAACTTTATCCTTAACTTCGATTATCTGTTAATGATCAGCGAAAATAGGAACAAATTGATCGAATTGTTCATTGAAAAACTCCTTCCCCGGTTCCGACACCATTTTGGTGACCATGAGTTTAGAACGTTCGAGGGTGTTACTGAAGCAGCAAAACGATATGAGCAAAAGAGGATAGAAATGAAACGAAGTAAGAGAAGATACGCTAGAAAAAGGAATAGCAGAAACAGAAGAAGTTTGTGATTCTCTGGTAAGACTTTGGGGCACCAGATTGCTAATTGTCCCGATAAGAAATACACTTCATCCTTATCAGATATAGCCAGAGGATAGAGACGAATTTAAAGCTTGGAACCAGAACCTAGCATATATATAGGATCAGATTTGGTCAGGTATTGCTTAATAACCAGGAATCACTAGCTGTCAGCCCTTGAAGGGACCGGTAAGGCGGGGTGGTATATCATGGTATTTCGTGGACCTAGAAGTTTGTGGAACTGACTCGACCAGACTTGTTATGAGAAATATATTTAGGGGGGTAGTCATAATGTACACCGCCAATATAATCACCAGTCTAGACCAAATCAATGCTTTCACCTTAAATCCTAAAGATTGGCCTAGCCTTCTATTTGGTCTATATTGTAGGGCTGACTGGAGCAGCTATACCATTATCACTATAGTTGGCATCGTTACCATTCGGCTAAAGTAGTACTGAATTAGCTTATTTTCGGATCACCATTCAATTAGGCTTTTCACTACCATTTAAAAAACATCAACTGTCACAAGAAGCGACCTAGAACGTATACAGGGGCTTGCAGGGGTCAATAGCTTTACAAAGTGTATAAATACGCGTAGTTTCTCCTTACACATCTTCATTTTGTTGGCTGCAAATTACCATAGTGCGAACCTTGGGTGGGTCGCCAACCCCCACCAGTTACCATCATCCACCAATCCAAGGGCAATACAAGACAAGATGAGCTGCCTCCACATTAAGGACTAATATAACCAAGATATCAGTGAAGCTTTTTATTACAGATCGAGTAATTCTCAATTGAGTTAAAAAAAAATTACAGGGTTCGGAACGAAGGCTGATTTAGGGGTGAGACTTCTGTTTCCATACAAAATCGTTGATTTGGAAATGAGCAAAGACAAACTTCATTTACTTCACCAAACAAACATGTCATTAGCAGTTGCTCCAAAGAAGGAGTTTCTGATCTATGATGCACAGAGATTGGGGTTTTGGAATTCCAAATTGTATATGCCACATGAATCCCACAGATTTGGAACAATTCCAAATTCTTTTGATTATTGCAAACGTCTACCTCTTGGAGATATGGCCGACCACTGGTCAAGATTTGAACTGAAGGTCCAGAGCCTTTCTGCAAGATGCGCTGAGCTTGGATTCGAATTGAACAAAGAGGTCCCTTACAAGCTTTTTCTGGACAGTCTATCCCTTCAAACAGTTCTGTACTTCAGGATGCAGAGAGAACGTTGGAAAGAATCTGAGGATAATTTCGATATGATGAAAGCCATCAAGAAGTCATTCGTTTATGTTTACTTTATCAGTGGTTACATGCTCAAAATTAATATTATAAGTCGCTACTTCAAACAGGGTTCTTTAAATATAAGGGATTATACCCATAGGTGCAAGTTGTTACTGGCACAGCTTATTTTATTGATCGATGCTACTGAACAGAATTTTGTTTTTCATTATGTGGGTGGGTTGAACAAACTGATTAAAGATAGGCTTTTTGCTGATGGTTTTGCTGATAGAATTGAGGAGAACTATTTTGGAACCATGGATGAAATTTCTGCTTTCTATTCTAATGGCGCTAAATTCGAAGGAAGGTTTCAGATTCCCTTTGGTTGTACGGATATTTATACAATTATCGCCAGTGCCTCGAATGACCTGAAGAGAAAATGTAAGAAGAACACCCGTAAGCTGAAACGCAAAAACAATGCATGTTTCAACTGTGGTGAAGAGGGCCATTGGAAACGTGAATGTCCGGACCTTAATGTTAAATTTAGATAGGTTTTCTGATTGAGAAATATTCTTTCTAAAAGTGAACCTTGAATTGTTATGATTTCAGCTTGCAAGAAGCTGAGGGATACAAATTGTATGCCCTGTATAATTTGCGTTTAGTTGATGGTAGGTTAGCAGGCTAGGAACTGCTGGAGGTTGTTTTATTGTGACCCATGATAAATGGGTCTATGTGACAAGGAAGTCAAATAGATGGTAAATTGGGATGTAGAGGGATGATTCTCTGTATAGTTACAGAGGAATCATATTGCTGCAAACTAGCTGGTTATGAAACCTGTTGGACAGGTTTGGTTTATGTTTGGCATAGGTTGCATGAAGGAAAGACATTATACCGATGTAAGATAGATATGGTACCTTTTGCACAAGTTAGTTATGACGGTCAAAAGTAGGCCGGGGCTCGATAATGAGATCGAGCATTTGTCAAACACATATCCAGCTAGGGGATATCAGTATGGGGAGTTCCAGTACAATAGGAACTCAAAGTACGAGTGGATTCAATGTTGAAGGCCAAGATCAAAAGAGTCTGTCAGAGGGCATTGATACTCGGGGTCCGTTGATGGTTATTAGAGAGCCAGGCGGAAGGTTTAGATTAAACTGTAGATACTGATAATCGTGCATCAGAGAAGATCACGATTGATATGCATTTTGAGGTATTGGATTCCTATTTTGCATTTGGCAGGCAATTATTAGTAAGGTATAGGTGAACCTATATAGACATTATCTACAATATAACAGAGAGCCCAATAAAAATTAAGTGTAGAGCTGAGATTAGATATTTTAATAAGTCATTATTCATTAATAGCTATATAAGCTTCCCTATTTGAATGATATCAAATACCCTGGAGAAAGACGAATTGTTTTCAGTGAATTGTCATTCAAGCAGAATAAATCAATTGTTTTAGTGAACTAAAAGATCACCAATATTCTTTCTTTACTGGTTCACTCCTATCTTCAAGTTCGGTCAATATTTCACTTACCAATTCGTCAATCAAAACTGAACCATTACGCAATCTCATTAACTCCTTTATGTCATGAAGACTGATCTCATTCAATAGCATGAGTTCATCATCATTAATAATTAATAATTTCAATATTCTCAACAAAGTCAATTGAATAACTGGATTTTTATTATAAACCACAAGCTTGTTCAATATATCATGGAAGATTTCTGGTCGTAACATAAACTTCACTATGTCTTTATTGATAGACATCAATTTAAGATAATTCTCTAGAGTCGATTCTAAATTAGAAACTTTCGAAATCATCAATCCTTTAATCATCCAATCAATTCCATTTATAATTCTAGGCTTCAAGTATTCTGCATCTTGATGGTACCAGTGAATTATTGAATCCAATGAATTAGATTGCCAATATGGATCTACCAACAATTCAAGATAAACACTCAAAATATCATGTTTCTTCAAAGATTTCCACACAGACTCTTTATCGCAATATACCAATTCACAAAATATAGGTAAAATGAATTGCTTGAATGGAAGGTTAATCAATGCCAAATCTTTGATATAAGGAACTAAACCTAGTTCAACAATTTCAATTTCTTTGGAATGATTCAAATAACAACAATTGTAAAGAATTGGACTTATAGTGTTCATCACTTCTTTATAGTGAGATTGTGCTGGGGTATAGAATTTGATTTGACGAGTCAAAAATCCTAATATATCTGCTGAATATAATGGTCTAAGAGCATTTGATAAGTAAGACATGGCTTTGAAAAATTTAAGAATTGACAATTGATGGTTGAAGGGTAAATCATCAAATACTCTAATCAAAGATTTGAATAAATCACTAGAAGAAATATTCGATCTTACTCTTGGTTCTGATTGTCCAAAGTATTTCAAAATATCAATTATCATATCAATAGTGCTATTGATAGTTGCAAGTGAAACAGAATTTTCTTTCTTATTTTCACCATTTTCTTTCCCCGTTTTTACGAGTTTGTTTAGTAAAACAACTAACCAATACACCACTCCATATTTTGACAATATACGACACAAATCAGATTTGGACCTGATTAAATCTTTAGTTAAAATGATATGTATACACTCAATCGATGCTAATGGGAAAATTGGAATAGTATCGAAATCTTCTTCCACGAATTTGGTTAAAACTTTCAATCCACCACATGATATAAACATGATCAAGGCTTTGTCTGAATGTTTAAAATTAGTGACAAAGCGAACCACCTGTAATCTTATTGATAAGTCATAAGAGCGGCTTCTGAATTGTGTTACTAGAGGAATACCACCAAGTAAACAGAAATTTTCAAAGACTGATTGGTTAAGCTCAAACAAGTGATTCAAAATTGACAAAATATGAAGCCATAATTTTTGGTAGTTGGCAAATTCTTTGGTGTATTCTAAAATTTCCAAAAGTGATAATATTCCATGGTCCTTTACAAGAGTCAAATGCAGAATTTGGTACTTTTTCACCAAATGTAACATTCTTCCAGTAATTTTAATTAAAGATTTGGCTAACTCATCGCCTCCTTTATGAGCAATATTCACCCGTGAAGAGAATTTGGTCATAAGGTACTCCATTTTAGTTTGGATTTCGAGTTCATTTGTGTCGAAATTTTCAATATCTAAATCGAAAAATGGATCATAATCATCTTCATGCTCTTTATTTGAATCATGAAGATCCGATTTCATTTTGAGTGTCACAATTTCATTTGAATCAAATTCAATCTCTGCATTATCAGTAAATTTAGTAAGTAATTCTAATTTGGTATATTTAATTGGTTCGGCTTCGATGTTAGTCATTTTAAATGAATCATCCAAGTCTTCGATATCTTCAAGTTGAATTTCAGCTGAAACTTCCATCTTCTTTGGAATTTTAATTTCTTCATCATTAAAATCATTATCCCAATTTTCATCTTGAGACTCAGAGTATGAATTTATAGATTTTAAGTCCCGAACTTGTTGTAAATTGATCATTGAAGGCTTTGCTTTAGCGGTAGTTTGGTTTAACCATTTGTGTTTTAATAGGAGCTTTGCAGAAATTCTTAAATTAGGATGTTTCTGGAAACACTCCAAAAGAAAATCTTTGGCCATGGATGATATATGTTTAGGTAAAGGTGGATGATCGTCAGTTCCAATTGCGTGTAAAGTAGCCATAGGATTGAGATCATGGTATGGTGGATTGGTAGTGAATAATTCGATTATTGTAGCTCCCAAGGACCAGATATCTGATGCTGTACAAATACCTTCACCTCCTAGAATAGTTTCTGGAGCCATCCAATTTGGAGTTCCGACCACTGTATGATGCTGACTATTGACCTTTGTTGCAACACCGAAATCGGCTAATTTGATATCACCATTTTCAGTGAGAAGGACATTTGCAGCCTTAACATCTCTATGAACCACACCTTGTTGATGTAAATAATTTAATCCTAGTAAAATCAGACGAACAATATCAATTACTTGACTTTCAGGAAACCCTTTGCCTTGTTTCTTATAAATTTGTCTTAAAGAACCACCTGAGCAAAATTCTAGGAAAACGTTTAAAGAAGTAGATGTTTTGACAAACCCGTGATATTTTACGATATTAGGATGCTTTAAAATCTTTAATAAGTCGATTTCTCCCATCAATTCCATGACATCTTGGTCTTTTTCAAGAAGAATTTGTTTAATGGCAACCACTTGATTTGTCTTTAAATTTATACCTTTATAAACGCTTGCGAATGCTCCTCTTCCAATTAGAATAGAGAATTGGAAGTTTTCTAAGGCATTGGACAGTCTTGTTCCTGGTCTTTTTTCGAATCTTTGGGCCGGAGTTAATGATACTTTTACTGATGCATTTCTGGTATGTCTATTTCTATCAGGGGTGGAATTGGAAGGATTGTGGTTTGCGGTTCGTGGTGGTGCAAACCCTGAGAATGGTCTCTCAGGAGGGTTTGCGTTGAGTGCTAGATCATTATTGCTTCGTAACTTATGGACCGTTATTGGACGGTTAGGCTGTTGTTTGACCTTTTCTATAAAAGGCAGTTCGTTTTCGTTGTTTACAGATGTTTCTGATATGGAATATATTTTATGGGGAGTGGTATTCTTGTGACTCAAGCTGTCTTTGGTGCTCTTTGTGCTTTTGGTACTGAAGATATCCTTCTTTTGTTGATTATGATGATGATGTTGGTCTTGATCTAGACGAGGTTCAGGAGTTTTTCTGCTTTCTCGTATTCTTTCACTTTTATCTTCGGAACTGGGTCTCGGAGAGTCGTACTCTACATACGAGTCTTGGACCTTCTTTAAGAACGGAGATTCGAGTCCATTAGATCCGTTGGTTCGTACTATGAACGAGCCACCGGAAGCCCGTGAAAACTTCAGGTACGACAAATCCAAGTCTTCGGAATCGCCTGCAAAATCATCGGTATAACTCGAGGTATCTGGAGTCTCTTGATACTTTCTTAATGTGGCGTCTCTCTTTAGAGACTTCTCCAGTAAACTCGACTTTCTTTGGGTTTGTGAACTTGGCGGTTGGGGTTTGGCCAACTTGGAGTTGTGTGTTAGTTCGGCCATATCATGCCACGGATATCGTATGATACTGTGAGGCTGTATAGGCTGTTATAGTGGGAGGAACAGCTGGTTAAAGGTTGTTTCGATGGGTGTATTTATGGAGGTAAACAGTGCGACGCGCGGTACAAATCAACAATCACTAACAATATACAGCCTCATCAAAAGTAAATTGATGGGTGAGACAAAATGAGGGTTGGGTGTTTTTTGGTGCTGGCGGTGGGGTCAAATCGAGGGAGACGCCAGAGGTGAAAATGCAGCAAAACTGGACAGAAAGAAAAGTGGTGGATAATTTTAAAATTACCTGGACCTTTGTCTGTTGGTTGTATAGTCGTATGGTTGTATGGTTGTTATAGTTGATGTTCCTCTATATAAGGTGATCTAGAAGGTGAAGCTGGTTATATGCCAGATCCATGTTTGGGCGGGTTGTTACATGGCCAAGCACGGCAGATACGTAGGGTGAAATGTGGTGGTAGTAACAGTTGAAGTGGTAGTAGAGCTATTTGTCACTTTAGTGTTGGCTTCCTATTGGCTGGAATCTTCTGGTATTCTTTGTTTTATGTCTCACACTTTTTATGCTGCACATTTGCAACCTGTTCTGTTTTGGGTTATGTTAGTTAGTGCAGATTTAAATAATAATATCAAGATCAGATATTTTACTGTACGAAGAACTACAATATAAACTAGTAATAATAATAATAATAATAACTATACTATTTGAATATGTTATCCATATCGTCCCTTTCCAATCTATTTAAATTGTACATATTTCTTTAATTGCTTCAAACTCGTACAACCTTCTTCATTGGCGATGTAAGTATCATAAACTTTTTGCAACTTTTTTTGCAGGATTTGATACTCTTCATTCTTCAATGTCAGCTTCATGAACGTGTCAAGATACGATATTTCTTCATCTGAACCATTCAGTTTTGATAATGCTTCTACTTTGATCGAAATACCTTTGATCTTGGGAGGATTTGGTGAAATTGTATTGTTTGGTTGGGTCCATGTTTTTTTCAAATCAATTTTAAGATGAAATAAATTATCAATGTCATTTAAAATAGCATGAGGACACTTCAATGTAATCATTGCCCATACCACCTCATCTCTATAAGTCTCCCAAAATTTATTAGACATGAAATCCTGTTTTACTGCCCGAACAGTCTGAGTGGTTGGGATTTTAAAAGATCCTTTTTCTTTCAAAAATATGAGGCAAAAAGTTTTATCTTTAGAAAAAGTAGCATATGTCAAGGTTGGATTTCCAGGATAAACTTCTCCATCTTTAAGATACATTTTAATTGTGCTATAATAAGAGGTAGCACGAAGCACGGGTTCTATCATCTTTTTCCTATGAATATCAATTGTTAAGCCTTTGGAACCAACTTTCTTACAGTCGAATTGAGCTGCAGTAAGTGCCATTAAAAACCAAATCAATTGCTTTCTTTTATCCTTGTCATTTTCAACAGAATCAATATATTTAGAAAGGATCAACATAAAGTTGTCATCTGGATCCTTGAGAGCTTCACCCAGAAGTCCCAGTACGTCCCTGGCGATTTCGTAGGAGGTAACATAACCAGAAGCCCAACAAGGGAAGAATGATTGGTATTCAGGTGCTATTGAATTGTCCTTGGGAATACACCGCTCAACATTGTTTTTGAAGATTTCAAGACATCTGTCAATATCTATATCATTCATTGTAGAGAGGGGAAGAAAGTTAGGTAGTTTTGTGAATGAAAGTATTTCGATACAGTTCGAATTTGATGTTTGAGAGCTGTTTGCGAATGGCTGCAAAAGCAATTACCAAAAGAACGAGTAAAAGAAGGTGAGAGGGAAGTGGATTTGTAATGAAGAATGAGGAGGATGTTATGGGTATTTATAGTGATGTGCTTGGTAAATGTGGGGACCAAGTACACCCCATGTTACGGTGTGTGTTTTAATGTGAAACACTCATGAAATGATTTCTCACACACAGTCATACACATATTTTTAACCTGAAACATCAAGGAGTATTAGACACAGGGACAAAAATAGGAACCAAGAGGTTTCAAGAATAGAAATGTGGGAGTGAGCAGAAGAATAACGCCACATACTAAGCCTCTACCATAAAAAATACGTTTTCTGGGTATCAAAACCGACCGAAATATCACCACATTTTCCAATTACGACTACCACACTAGGTTTACCATAAACCAATGGTTCCTATAATTACGAAAGGTACAATTAAGAGCATGATCAAAGACTTAGAGTACCGTTACTGGTACATGTTTTTATTTAAATAGCGTTATGTAATTCTATGTATAAGTTGCTAGCGTAACACATCACTTGGAAGTGAGAAGCTTACAACTTGGTCAATAACTTACCTGGACCCTTCTTAGAACTGAATAACAAACCCCAGGTTTCTGGAATCTTTTGGAAATCGTTACTCAAGTCAACCAAGGTGAAGGAACCATCAGTGACGGTGATCTTACCATCCTTAACCCATTGTAAGATGTTTCTGATACCTTCTTCGTACTTGTGCTTGTAATCAAGAATGATGAAACCCTTAACATTAAGTCTGTTGACAACAATTTGTGGCCATCCAATAATGGCAGACTTCTTGATATCGTTGTAACCAGCAATGGCACCACAGGCAACAATAGTACCGAATGGCTTGACCAAACCTAACATCATATCTAAGATTTGACCACCAACACCATCGAAGAAAACATCAGCAAACTTTTGTTCACCAATAGATTTCTTAAGGTTAGAGAAGAACTTTGGATCAGTGTAATCAACACAGATATCAGCACCAATAGATTCAACGTATCTACACTTTTCAGCACCTCCAGAGATACCAATAACTCTTTTGCACCCAATGACTTTTTTTGCGATTTGAACACACATAGAACCAGTCGCACCAGAAGCAGCAGAGATAACCACAGTGTCAGTTGGCTTAAGGTTGGCAACATCCAAAAGACCAAAGTAGGCAGTCAAACCAGTGATACCTAAGATATCAAGGTACCAAGTAAGTGGAACTTGAGTGTTTTCAACCTTGTTGAAAATGGCTTCCTTACTAACAATGGAATAGTCGGACCATTTAAGTTCACAACTGATGATATCACCAGCCTTATATTTGTCCAACTTAGATTCAACAACTTGACCCAAACCAGTAGATCTCATGATTTCACCCTTAAGAACTGGTGGAACGTACATTCTATCAGCTTGAATACCCTTTTGAATCCAAGCTCTTTGGGTTGGATCATTGGAAAGGTATAAGGTCTTGACAAGAAGTTCACCATCTTTAATTGGTCTTAATTCTTTGTTAACGAGCTTGAAAGTGGATTTTTCATCAGCTAAGTTATAATTGACATCCTTAGCAGGTGGGTCGTTTAAGATAAAGCACTTTGATTGGGAAGGCATGGTGGTATGGGGAAGGAAAGGTTGAAGATTTGGATGGGCTTGACTATTTATATGAAGGAGTGGGGATGGTGGGGAAATAGGTTCTGGAAGCACAGAGTTGCGAAAGCCGAGTGCCGAGCACATCAACTAAAATACGAGCCTTACATATTGAAGCTTCAATGTATTAGTTGGAGGTGGGGGTAAAAGCATGGTAAGGCATTAATTCTTTTTTTAAAGTTTGCCGTTTGAATCAGAAATTAGGAGTAAACCCCTCAGCTTCTTTTAGCGGGGCATATAGCTTAAATTTTGGCCCTAATGTTCGTTCCACCATCTGGCTAAAACCTTATTGTTTGACCCATTTAGGAATAACCCGATGTGCTTACGTAACACGAGCCGAGGTGACTTGGACCCGAATTCCCCAGATTATTTATTAACACCTTAGTTATAACCGACACAAAGCACCGCTAAACCGTTACAATTACCTGATTTGAGCCGTTCTTAATCAGCAGGGTTGCTCAATTGGGGTATTTTTCATGGAATTTTTAAGCGAAGGGCGAAGCCAGATTAGTTTCAATTTTTGGAATATCTAGCAGCAAAATTTTTTTTTGTGTTACAAAGCACCCAAATCTGATCTTTGATAAGAACCACTCATCACAATAACCCTAAGCACTACGATATCTCCAGATTATACAAAATTATTCAGATTTTTCACTTTCACGTGACAGCACACGTGACACATTTATTGGTAATATTTCACCTATTGACAGGTTTATAGTGGCTTTGGTATTACTACATGATTCTCTGACAGATTAAAGGTAATTAAATAATAAATAAGTATTGCTACTCTGAATAATTGTCCCAAGAAGTTCATAAGTAGACCTATTTTTTTGGGAGGTTCTTACATTGTATCTAAATCATTCTCTGTTTAAGCTGGTATGCAACTTGTACTCCTTCATGAACAAAGAGCAGAAGTATCCGAGAGTAAGGGTAACCACACTCAACACGAAGGCACCTCTACAACCGGCGTTATAAGAAGCTATGATAGCCAGACGGACGTACTTAGGAGCTTCATGGGTATACTTGGCATTGTCCATAGCCTTTTGGATAATTTTCGCAGCCACTTTCTTATCAGGCTCCAAAGCGGTAATTTTAGTGGTCAATTCACTCTTAAGAATTTGTTGGAAAATGGCAGAAGCAATGGTAACACCAATTGTTGAACCGGTAGATCTGAAAGTGTATTGAATTGAGGTGGTACATGCTTGGAACTTGGCTGGAACAGAAGCAATTAATGCTAACAAACTAGTGGTTAATAAGCATGAGTATCCCAAACCTGGAAGCAACATCACGGTATATTGAGTGAAGGTGGTAGATTTTGGAGATAAGGTCAAGAGTTTGGTGGAACCAATTACTGCAAGAAGACCAAGCACGGCGGTGATAGGATAATAACGACCGGTTTTTCTCATATAGACACCAGCAGCCACAGAACCACCCGAGACAGCAAAGAAGTTAGGAACTAATCTAAGACCAGCTTGGGAAGGAGTCAAGTTCAATACGGAGGTGAAAAATACAGGAACGTAGAAGGAATAGGCCAAAACACCCATGGTGAAGAACCAATTGGCTAAAGAAGATGCCAAAACTGTTCTCACTGTCAAGACTTCAAGAGGAAGAATTGGTTCTTCTGATACATACAATTCCACGTAAACGTACAATGCAATAAGAACAGCAGAAGCTAAGAGTAAACCTGCAAAAGTGTAGGAAGTGAATGGAATGTGTCTACCACCCAAACTGGCAGCGGTCATAAAGGCAATTAAGGAAGATACCAATAAGGTAGAACCCAAGAAATCGACTCTCTTAAGTTTTTGATGGACATCTTGACCTTGAGCACCCAAACCTGGAGAACCTTCAGGGAAGTGTAAGACGAGGAAAACCACACCACTTACAAAGACAATTAAGGGGATTTGAAGGATGAAAACGTATCTCCAACCGAGAGAATCGGCAATTACACCACCAATGAAACCACCGGACGCGTAACCTAAACCGTAGCAGATATTACCCATACCTTGGAAAACCCCTCTATCTCTAAGAGGAATAAGGTCAGACATGATGATGGTTCCGAGGGAAGTGAAACCTGAACCTCCACATCCTGCAATAAATCTTCCAATGATCAACATAAGGAATGAGTCAGTAGCACAAATGGCACAACCAAAAGTGAATAAAACCCCACAAACAAGTAAAATGGCCTTTCTACCGAAGATATCGGACAATTTACCAAACAATGGCTGGAAAGCAGCAGCGGAAACCAAGTAACTGGTTGCAATCCATGAGATATTACCCACTTCGTTCAAGTCTGATGCTATCACAGTTAACAAAGATACGACTACGGTAGCGTCCAAAGCAGACATGAACACCGCCATATAGACCGAGGAGATCACAAGGTACAATTGACCCTTTGGTAAAGCGTATCCACCATTTTCATCAGGTACAATTTCTTGTTCAGCGGCTCCATACACGGTTTTATTAGGAGATGAGTCTGAATTGGTACCTAAAAGACTGGCGTCTTCAGCGAGTAATTCACCGGCAATGAAACCTTCTTGGCCAGCACTGGCGTCCTTCAACACACTGGGATGTAGATGGCGTTCACGGTTGGTGTCAGACATTTTGGGTATGGTATGACACGAATTGGTGGAGGAAAGATGGAAATAATTGGGGGGGTTTTGAACGGGTTTGTCAGTGGAAATTATGGCGCTTATCAATAGAATTGCACATACTGGAGCCACACGGCGGTAGCGGTCCTGATTCGGAGTGCGCCGAGGGGGACAGGGGACTGAGGACTGTGGGGAACCTTATTATAATAGAAGGGTTAATGAAAGAGGAACAGAAGTTTCCAGGAACGGTATGGAGACAGTCGCAGGCGGAAATGGTGGGGCTACTTTGGTACAGATACAAGCTGGCTCGGGATCTGTTGGGGGCCAATTGGTGACTGGTGATTGGTGACTGGTAAATGGTAAATGGTAAATGTTGGTAATTATCGGAGTTAGTAGAGGGCTGGCCGCGGGAATAGTGACTAGTACGGGATTTGGGGGGAGACTGTCGCGGTAGTGCAAGCCAATTTTAGGGGGGTTTGCTAGCGAGAATAGGGAAGTGGTGTGAGTGGTGTGAGTGTTTCATCTTCTGTTAGTACCCCCAGTAGCCAAAGCCACCATTGGTGAAAAATAAATGGGGTGTAATTGTAATTGGGGTGGAGGGGTATAATTGCGAATTACGAATTACGAAACCATTTACGGAGACTAAAGCAAGCATCTGGTACCGGATTGGGTCATTTAGTGGTTCCATGCTTCAGATAACGACGCAGATCCTTTTTTTTATAGTCATGGTTTTAGTGGTTTTAGGATGTTCTCGCTAATTCTTCTACTTGCGCTAATTCTCGCTAGGAAACTTTTTTTTCTCTCCCTAATTTTACGATAGTGCTGGGTTTGTCTCGTTTGTCTCACGCGATGTACCAAACGCGTCCTAACCATTACAACTAAACCGTTAGATCATCAAGACTGATTATAGACACAGTTTGAGTACTGAGTAACAAGACATCAAAGACTGCTATCCCCCCAGACAGATCTTATAGCAATAGAGACATTTACCAACGATCCTCTTCCAAACATTCCCACTAATAGCCAGCCCAGATGTCGATCCAAGCTCACGATGCCCCTAAGACGATCGCCAACTTGGTGCCAATGAAGATCGAGTACAGTGGACCAGCCAACTCCAACCACTTCTTCACCGCCTCCAGAGCTACCGAGAAGTTCGGTGACGAAACCGTTGATGTTGCATACTTCAGAGGAAACAGATTAGTGGGCCAAGAAGTGCCCTTAGGTGGTTACACTGGGTACGTGGTGAATACCAACGAGACCTTGGCTCACGATGACCAAGGAGAAGTGAAAACCGTGAAAACCATGACTCCCGTAGCCCAATTTGAAAAGGTCAACATTTTCGGCCACGACGGGTTTGCTGAGCTGGACAACCAATGGTCCATGTTGGGCGAATGGACCAAGGCTTCCGATATTCTTCATGATTAATGTAACAGTGTATAATAGAACAACGAATAAACGTATAGACAGGATAGAATGGATGTAGAAAACTAGCAGTGAAATATATCTACAAGGTAATGGTTCTACTAGATTAAGGCGGTCGCTTCTGATATTAGCCAGATATACTTCTTTAAGTGTAGGTTTACATATATATATATATATATATATATTGGATATTATATACAGCCTAAACTGTGCTACAATAGATGGAAAAATTACAACATTGGTCAAATTAAAGGCCGGAACTGCAAGAGCCAAGAACCAATTAGTGCCAGTAGCATTCCCCATTCGTGGAAGCCACAGTTGACGTCAGAAGTCATGGTTCCCCAGTCTTGGCAATGGGTGCAAAATTTCAAATTTCACCAATTGAACCATATGAACTCATATAAAGAGCATACCGCATACCAATGGATCAATAGTTAGTCTTTAGTAGTCAATGGTATAAGTCACTACTAGTTCACTTTTACTAGTCTACAATTTTTCACTTTTTTATCGTCTATAATCGTTTCTTCATGGTCATATACATAACTCTATTTTATGATCTCCAATGATTCGTTTAAGCGATCTTGGTGACCAACTTACCGTTTGGCTTTTCAGAACCAAACAAAAGGCTCCAGGTGGTTGGGACCTTGTCCAATGGCTTTTCTTCCTTGGTAAGGTCTTCAACGTGGTAACCACCCTTGAGGGCAATCTTACCTTCAGTAACACCCTTGACTAAAGCACCAACACCTTCTGGGAACTTGGCAGCGAATTCAGTGATAATGAAACCTCTGACAGTCAAAGCGTTAACAATGATTTGAGACCAGTTGGAAACCAATAACTTTTCCTTGTCATTGTAACCAGAAATGGCACCACAAGCAGCAATGTGACCGTTTTGCTTAACCTTGGTCAACATGTAAGATAAGATTTCACCACCAACATTGTCGAAGTAAGCATCAACGAAGTCCTTACCGATGATCTTGGTAAGTTGGTCTTGGTAGTCCTTGTCGTGGTAGTTGACACAGACATCAGCACCAAGGGATTCAACCCATCTACACTTGTCATCAGAACCAGCAAGACCGATAACCTTGGTAGCCTTGAAGAGGTGCTTGGCAATTTGGACAACCATAGAACCAGTGGCACCAGCAGCAGCAGAGACAACAATGGTTTGACCTTCCTTGAATTCCAAAACATCCTTAACACCGAAGTAAGCAGTTAAACCGGTAATACCTAAAGTAGAAAGGTAGATTGGTAAGTCAAGACCCTTAGATTCATCAATCTTGTTGAAGATAGCAGCTTCGTGAGCAATGTGGTAGTCACTCCAAGAGATGGCACCAACAACCTTGTCACCAACGGAGAATTTTTCGGACTTGGAAGCAACAACTTCAGCAATACCGAAAGCCTTGACAGCATCACCAGCTTCAAGTGGCTTCATGTAAGTTCTGTCAGCATCTTGGTTCTTGTCCATCCAAGCTCTTTGAGCTGGATCATTGGAAAGGTAGATGTTCTTAACAAGGACGAAACCTTCCTTTAAGTCAGCTTCAGAGAATGGAGTAGACTTTTGGTCGAAAGTAGAGTCTTCCTTACCGAAACCGTAAGTAACGGCGTTTTCTGGGAGGTTCTTAAGGACAATGGAGTTAAGAGTAGTTGGAAGAGACATTGTTAAAAAAATTGATTGGTGATTTTTTAAGAATAAAGTTCAATTGATTAGAGAATGTCAATGGGCTTTTATAGGTGTTCCCCGGACTAACCGTTGAATCGTGGTAGAAGATTCTACGCATCTCATTAATAAGCCGCGGCCCCAAATTTGGTGCAAGTAGCGGAGATATTTCGGTTACAAACCTTAATTTGGAATGAAAGATCTGAAACGGGATACACCGAGCGATGGGCGCCAAGGTAGTTGGGCTAGTTGTTTTGTTTCGTGTAGGTAAAAAAAGCAAGACAGACAAGGGGACCCACATGTAACAACTAAGTAAACAGAAGAAGGCTACACGATAAACATTTCTTTTAATTGAAAAACATTGGGTAAACCATTTGTCAGGTCCCAATGTTTGTAAAAAAAAAAAAGAAAGACATTAGAGTGGAAAATCAACATAATGTAATGTACTACTAGGCGCTAGCACTAGCAGTTAGCGGGGATTTGTGCCCACTTAAACATTGCTTGAATGCAAATGTAATTGAAAAAGCCTATTTATGCTTATTGATGTCAATTGCTACATGGTAGTGAAGAGGGCTGGGGCGCTGGGGGAATGGGGCTGAAGGCTGAAGCCAAAGGTTAGGAGGCAAAAGAAATGTAGGATCAATTGAGATTGAGGTTTTAATGTGGAGAAAACGTTGCTAACATCTAAATAGCCTTACTAAATCGCTGTATGCGCCCTTACCGGTAATGCCGGCAAATCATCTCGTAGTTGCATTTTAAAGTTTAGCGTGGCTTATTGTGATATTTTGACACTCTTTTGCGAGGTGTCCTTAACTTTACATGCACGAGTGCGTCGGCAACTACCTTTTTGTGCAGATCGGTGATTCACCTTCAACGGAGCTTACCAACCCATTAGATGATCCGTTACCTAAGAGTTGCATGCAATTAGATGATCCGTTACTCTGACACATAACTAAGCAGGGTCTTAGTAAACCAAATTAGAACTAGACCGAGATTTTTCTGACGCTGTTACGTTGCATAATAGCCTGCTCCCCCGATGAGATGGGACTGCTTACGTAATATTTCACTTGAAAAGTTTAGTATTCAATTGTTTTACCCAGTTTCAGGTACTTTTGGATGGCCAAAACGTGATGTTGCAATTGAAAAAGTGAAACCCCGATGGTGTTTGTGAAAATACTGCATCTTGTAGTTTTTAGTTCCCATCTGTCAAAGTCTCATACGTCACAAATTGTGAAAAATGACAAATTTATGACAAGAAAAGAGATATAGAACATGGGTTTTTAGCTCAACCACTTAGTTAGTTCAAGGTGACATTGATGCTTTGGTAAATTGCACCCTATTGTAATTATATACCTCTATTTTGCCCTTTTTTCTTCATGATAAAATTATTTTTATACCCAAATTTTGCAATTTTGCAACTTTGCGTTTAACCAGGAACATCCAATTAAACATCCAATATAGCACATTAATATCTTCTATGATATAATAAAAAGTAACCCTTGCATGCAGTTTAAATTAACAACAAATAGCACTTAACAGTATTAAGAGATTCAAAGCATTTGGTGTATGACATATGCTATATTCTTATATTAGATTATGGGTATATATGGGTATATTGGTGATTTTTTACTAATGTTACTTTCCAATTTCTCGGTTTTGAATTGCTTCTTAACTTTCCCTTATCCTAAAATAATCAAAATAAGTTACTGGTCTACTTTATACTATTTCGATTTACCTTTCATATATTAAACCATGAATAAATACGCCATTGTCTCATAGCAATGGCAGTAGAAGAAAAAGAGAAAATGAAACATACTCGGGGTCAATTTTGATGACACTCTAATCACAAGCAAATTGTACCACTAACAATAATTTTGCTTGCATTTGCAAGTCTGTAAATACACAAATGATTGGAGCAGTTGTTCGCTATAGGTTGTGACATAATTGTTGTAATTTGTTATAAATAACAGTTAATAATTGAGATTAATTGAGATTAGTTTGAGGGAGGAGGGAGCTTTGTTAATTTTTTTTTTTTTGATTTTTTGCTATTATTAATTCAAAGTCCTTCAATTTAATGAGTGGCCTTTTCTGGAACTTCAACACCTTGGGTGTTGGCAATAGCAGCTTGTCTTTCATCTCTTTCAGCCTTTTCTCTGTTCCAACTCAATAAGTTGACATCACCAGTCTTTCTTGGCTTGATAAAGTTAACAATCAATAAAACAAGACCTAAAACCAAGCAGAAACCACCACCGGCCATCCAACTGATACCAAGGAAAACGTTCTTTCCTCCAATAACAGATCTTTGGGAGATATAAATATACTTGTGACCCTTGTATGGTAAGACAGGGAAGTGAAGACCAATGGTAACTTCATAAATACCCTTGTGGAGAACATCATCATCGTTTCTAAGAGCCAACTTGTTGAATTCTGGTAAACCAGATGGGTGCATCCAGTTTTGGAATTGTTCCCAAGTAGAAATATCTGGAACGTTGGTGGCATTGTAACCCTTAGGATATCTCTTGACCCAGTTTGGAGGTGGGACGATTTCAGTGTGATCATATTTAGTCTTCTTAAATCTATCCTTATCAGAAGACCAGGCAATACCCTTTTCAGTCATGGTGTAATCCTTATCGGTACCATTGACAGCAGCCAAAACTGGTTCATAAGTATCATTAAACATACTGTTGGCAATCAAACCACATGGGTAATATTTCTTACCTTCATGGTTAATAGACAAAGGTTGACAGTTACCACCCACGGTATTTTTGATATTATCAGTACTGGCAGCCTTACCATTGATTTGATCTTCATTGAAAGACTTAACAAAACGACGATGGTTAGCATAGAAGTTCTTTAAACGGTAGAAGAAATACACAGGAGCTTTAATATCATGAGGAACTTCAAATTGAATACGACAAACATTCTTTTCATCGTCAAAGTCTTGAGATTCATCAGTGTCAAGTTTCCACTGAGGTTTATGGTTGATTTCTGGAGAGTTACGGTAGTTGAAAGTATAGTATTCTTCTGGGATTTCACTCCAGGATCCTTTAGAAGCTTGTCTTTCACATTGTGTGTAATCAATAACAATATCTTGAACTTGATGAGAAGCATACCACATGGCAGCACCCAAGGGCACAAAGATAATGGCAATACCGATCAAGATAGGGATCACGGTTTTGGCAGTGAACACTGGATTGTAGGCCTTCATACGTTGTTGTCTGAAGGCATTGTTACCGGGTCTTCTTGAGTGTTCCTTTGGTTTTTCTTCTTGTTCTTCATAGTCAGAATCGGAATCGTAATCGTTGTTTCTTTCTGGGTAATCGGCATGGGGCAATTCATCCGGACGCCCGGCATCGATCTGATGGTCATTAGACCTTGGTTCGTGTTCAGCCATGGTTGAAGATGAAAGGAGGTTGTTTCCGTGGAATCCGTTTTCGCGCTTGTTAAATCAAATGTCACTTAAGGCGAGACGGTTAGGGAGAAAAGTGGTGAGTCACCAATGGAGGCTGGGGATAGGAAGAAGAGAGGTAGGGGTAGAAGAGGGTACGGGAATGGTGGTAAGTTATGGAGGTATATGAGGAGAGTAATGGGTGGGTAGAAGAAGGTAAGGGTTTTTTTATGGCTTTTTAAGGGTATTTTGTTCTGGTGTTGTGGTGGTATAAGTGGTAGTTTGGGTGATGGTGTTTGGGGGCTGGTGCGGGTTCTAGGGAGAGTTGTAAGGAGAGCGCCGTGGTAGAGCGATGGGGTAGGGAGATGCGGTAGAGCCGCTAAGACGGAGAAACTAAAAAATGGAGAGAACCGAAAGAGAATGGTTCAGAAGGGAGATAATTTTAGTTAGGGCCGTTCTACAAAAGTCCGCTAGCTATAGACGTGTAGGATTGAACGTGACCTTGAGTAACTGGTTCATATACGGTTATAATTAAACAGTCGCGTATAATGACATAATTACAAGAGGAAGGTGAAATATTGGGGAAAATATTGAATTGGTGGTACTCGTCCACAATAATAATGTTTTCAATTTGTTTAATTATTAGTTAGATTATTAGGTAAATTATTAGTCAATAATTTGGTACGGAAGAATTTTAACTGTAGTATTATGTCGTAATATTATATACTCAGTGCTCATCTCAGGGTCTCCAGTGACATAAATTAGAGCTGAAACTGATAAATTAGACTAATAAATAAATTAATATCGTGAAAACTTCCTTTTATCGTTAGAATCAATCACTATTATTTCCACTAATTTATGGATTTTCAGGAATAAACTACTACTATTCACTACACTTTTAATTTACTAGTCTAACTATATAGTAGTTAGTTATCTACTCAATTGACCACTTAAGTATTAAAAGAACATTTAAACGACTCCCAAATTGGTCTTATAATTTATTCAATTATAAGGGTACCCATAATCCAATTTTTCACCTCTTCCTATAATTGCTAATTTTTCACCACTAACTACTTTATAATATCTAACCAAGTATTCCTTCATACACTACTATCTCCAAAAAGAGACCTCTAATTGCCCCAAAAATTACCCTCTACATCATATTCACTACCAAACCACTTTCTAACGCTTTTTCTAGTTTACTTTCGAACACTTCTCGTGGATCACTGGTTCCTGATCCGCCAGTGCTACTGGCCATCACCAGGCACAACGCAGCACAATTGGTGGACCATTGATTACCCATTTACCACCACCACCAACCCAATCGGCTCCGTAAAAGCCCCAAACCCACTGGAACCCAAGACTAACACCATTTTCTCTCTACCACTGCCATCCAGCCCATCTCTCTCCCCGTAGACCCCTAATTCGCTGTCCTGACGTAATCCGATGCCGCGAATCACTAGCGCTTCGCACTAATCTCCTCCACCACCAAGGACCACCCAGTACCACTCCATCACCTCTACTCAGCACAACCACCACTCACCATCACCACTCACCATCCACCCCAATCGCTACACCACCATGATATACCTCATGACCTCCATACCCTGAGATCACCTGACGTTTGCCACCACTGGGTCCCACTACAACCACCCATTCCTCATCGGTCACGTGACTCGCTCCGCCGTGTCAATCTATACCATTTCCCTAAAAATTTTCATCTTTTCTTCTTATCCTACCAAACAACATGTCCGGACAAGAAAACGACGCTGAAAAGAACATCGAGATCTGGAAGGTCAAGAAGTTGATCAAGTCCTTAGAGGCCGCCCGTGGTAACGGTACCTCCATGATTTCTCTTGTTATTCCACCAAAGGGACAAATTTCTATTCAACAAAAGATGTTGACTGATGAATATGGTACTGCTTCCAATATTAAATCGCGTGTTAACAGATTATCTGTTTTATCAGCCATTACTTCTACTCAACAAAAGTTGAAGTTATATAACTCTGTGCCCAAGAATGGTTTGGTTATTTACTGTGGTGAAGTTTTAACCGATGAAGGTAAAGAAAAGAAATTGAATATTGATTTTGAACCTTTTAAACCAATTAACACTTCCTTATACTTGTGTGATAACAAGTTCCACGTTGAAGCATTGAGTGAATTGTTAGAAAATGATGACCGTTTCGGTTTTATTATTATGGATGGTAATGGTGCCCTTTTCGGTGCTGTTTCTGGTAACACTCGTGAAATTTTACACAAGTTTACTGTTGATTTACCAAAGAAGCATGGTAGAGGTGGTCAATCTGCTGTTCGTTTCTCCAGATTAAGAGAAGAAAAGAGACACAATTATGTTAGAAAGGTCGCTGAAGTTGCTGTTCAAAATTTCATTACTGCTGATAAGGTTAATGTTAAGGGTTTAATTTTGGCTGGTTCTGCCGATTTCAAGACTGAATTATCTAAATCCGATCTTTTCGATTTAAGATTACAACAAAAGGTTATTAAGATTGTTGATATTTCTTATGGTGGTGAAAATGGTTTCAATCAAGCCATTGAATTATCTGCTGAAACTTTAGCTAATGTTAAATTCGTTCAAGAAAAGAAATTATTGGATCAATATTTCGATGAAATTGCTCAAGATACTGGTAAGTTCTGTTACGGTATTGATGATACCTTAAAGGCTTTAGATCTTGGTGCTTGTGAAATTTTGATTGTTCATGAAAACTTACCAACCGTTAGATACACCATGAAGGATATTGAAGGTGAACAAGTGATAGCTCATGCTAACCCAGATGCTACTGACAAATCTTGGCAATTGGACAAAAAGACCGGTACTGAAATGGAAATCGTCAAGGAAGAAGTTCTTTTGGAATGGTTGGCTGAAAACTACAAGAGTTTCGGTGCTAACTTAGAATTCGTTACTGATAGATCTTCTGAAGGTGCTCAATTCGTCCAAGGTTTCGGTGGTATTGGTGCTTTGTTAAGATACAAGGTTAACTTCGAACAATTAGTCGATGAATCTGACGATGATGAGTATTATGATGATGATGATGATTTCCTTTAAATTCACCTGCAAAACATGAACTAAATTTAATTTTAATTTAATCCAAAAGTGTTGTGGAGGTGGAAAAACTAAGCTTATTTTATTCTTTTGAAAGAATAAAATCCCTGGCACTAACAGTAACAAGAAGGAAAAATAAGAATGGTTATGTGTTTTAACAGGGGCCCAAAGTTTCTTTTCTGAATAAAATGGGGTCTACGGTTATTGTTTCAAGTAAAATCCAATCAAAAGGAAAGAAATGAGCAGCTTAGAAAAGTCCATTATTTGAGCACTTTAGGTGCTGGACGGTGGAAGACGGTGACAATCGTCATTGTGTTTATTAGAGAACTGGAAACAGTTTGGTTGTAGCGATACAGCAATATATGCGAATGCATTTAAAAAGAACAAGGTTTGTTAACTGTAGACTGTAGAATCAAGAAGAGGAGAAATAGAAGACGCTAGGAATGGGAGTGTTATCAATTTAATGAAGGGAAAGATTAAGAGAATGTCCAAACGATGTTCAATATAAACTAATATTAAATTCTACCGTTTTAGATAGATGACATTACCAGAATGTAGTTTATTATGGTGCACCTGCAAAAAATTGTAAGTCAATCATGTTTCGCTGTAGTAATCACCATTTAAGCTATAGCATTGAAGTTACTTTCTTATTATATCATGCACAGCAATTATTGAAGCTTCATTGCAGCTCTATGGATGCAAAAACCTGGATTTTGGGTGTTTAAACTATTTGGTAATGCAAGAATTAGTATGAAAAACTCTTGAACTACTCTTTCCAATGCAAAATCCAACTGATTTGGTCCAGATTACTACTAATTTATGATGTATCTCAAGAGTTTATGATGTATATTGGAAGTTAAACCTGTAGGATATAATCTAAACTTATGCATCATAAGTCTAAAATGTGCATTAAAAGTTTAAAACGTGCTTTCAAATTTTGGGGTGTGCATTCGAAGCTTGATATGTACATCAAAAGTTTAGGTTGTGCATTATAACACTTGTATGTGCTTTCGAAGTATAATAGGCACATGAAAACCTTAAAACTCTATAATAAATACCAAGTAATCACTGCTTAGTCCCATTTCTGAAAGCCATAATTACTGATTGACCCAAATCTACATGCTCATACTATCATGTACGAAATTCTCTACATGTTTCCTGTTTTGCCTACTCCATTTACTCCATCATTTCTTACTGATATTTATTAACATGGTCCATCCCAGAATTAATCTGACTATTGATAAACCTTCTATACACCTCTATAAGATCAATTGATCTCTAGAGCAGCTTTAAGACATAAGTACAGCTAATTGTTCTGCCTCTTGGTTCCTCTATACTTTTATTTAATGAGTCTGTTTTCTGTTTTCTCTTAACTGACATCTTCACATATTTCATTACTTCTTGTTTGGCTTGGTGACCTTACCGGCTTTACCACCTTTACCACCTTTACCCTTGATGAATCTCTTTCCTCCCTTCTTGGATCTCAAGTCGTCCAAAGCATTGGTCATCTCGTGTCCCAAAACTTCCTTATGGGTCTTTCCAGAGACCATTTGATGGGCAAAGTTTTCAAGACCACTGGTCAAGTAAGATCTTCTCAAGTTCTTTCTTAATGGAACCTTCATTGTTTCCTTAAGTTCAAACCTTATTCTCTTTTGTTCGTCTTTAGTCAAGGCTTTTTCTTCCTTTCTTCTCTTTTGCTTCTTAAGAACGTCATCTTCAAAATCATCAATATCTTCATTATCTATACCTAAATCTTCAGCTGCTTGTTCGACCCAAGACTTTTCCTTTCTGGTAGCAATAGAAGAAATAGAAGCATCTGCTAATTGAGCAGCAAGAGTGACTCTTGGCTTAACTTGACCAACTAAATCTAATTCAATTGGAAGAAGTTTCAAGTCATTATGAACATTTAATCTGGAATTCTTAGAGCTAGAACTGGCCACCAATCTTCTTAATTTTCTTAATGGACCAGAAGCTTCTTGTGGAGAACAGAACATGACGGAGACACCTTCGTTACCAGCTCTGGCAGTTCTACCAGATCTATGGATGTAGACATCAGCAGATCTTGGAAGATGGTAGTGAACAACATGGTCAATGTTGGAGATATCTAAACCTCTAGCGGCGACATCGGAAGCAATAAGGACGGCAACTTCGTTCTTTTCACTGGCTTCCTTAAACTTTTCCAAAGATCTCAATCTTTGCTTTTGGATCATGGCAGAATGAAGGGAGAATGCAGGGATACCAAGGTTGGTTAAGAATGGGACCAATCTCTTGACAGAGTCGATGGAATTGGCAAATACCAAGGTACTACCCTTGTACATTAAGAGGAAGTAGTATAAATACAAGTCTCTTTCGTTAGGACCGACTTCCACCAAAGCTTCGGTGATTTGTCCAGAAACAACTTCCTTAGGGTTGGCATCAATAAGGGTTGGTTTAGGATCCTTGAACTTCAATTTGTCGTTTAATAATTGAAGAATTTCATCGTTATCGATCAAAGTACCTTCCTTACCCTTCTTTTGGTGCTTGTCTAACTTACCAAACAAGTCTCTGGAAAAGGTAGCACTGAAAACCATGGTTTGCCATTTCCATTCGACTTGGGTAGTCTTCTTACGGTTCTTGGAGAACAATTCCAAGATCTTTTCGAATTCGTCAAAGTGTCCGTCTTGTAACAATCTATCGGCTTCATCCAACACAATGATATCGGTTTGGGCCAATCTCTTGGTCAATTCTTCACTCTTTTCTAACAATTCCAAGAAACGACCTGGAGTAGCCACCAAAATACCTGGACCATGACTCAATAATCTTTCTTGCTTTTGAATGGATAAACCACCGGTTATGCTGACAATTCCGTTGAAATGTAATGGAGAAAACTTGGAGATTTCCTTAAGATGGTCCACAACTTGGTGGGCCAATTCTCTGGTTGGAGCAAAGATAATACCGGTTGGAGGAGTGATGACTTTGTTCTTACGGTTTTCCTTGATTTGACCCAACTTGCTCATGTATTTTTCAAGAATTGGGATACCATAAGCTAAGGTCTTACCGGAACCAGTGGTAGCTTTACCAATAATATCTTTACCTTCAATGGCTACTGGAATGGTTCTCTTTTGAATTGGAGTAGGTTTGATGAACTTGGCGGCGTTCAATCCGGCCAATGTGTATGCGTTCAAGGAAATATCGTCAGTTTGCCATTCTGGCAAGTTAATGTCGTTATCATCAGGTAATGGAAGGTCCAATGGGAAAGAACCCTTCAATTCGTCGTCTGCAGAATCGTCATCGTCTTCTTCTTCCTCTTGTTGGTCTTGTTCTTCTTCTTCATCGTCAAATCCGGTGAACTCGTCTTCAAGTTCATCATCATCGTCTTTTTCTTCGCCTTCATCGGCTTCTTCCTTCTTTGAGTTGGATTCACCCTTTGCTTTATGTTCCTTCTTGGCCTTTCTCTTGGCTTCGGCTTCGATCTCTTCCTTGAAGTCGTCTTCTTCAATCTGGACGAAATGTGGCTTACCGTCAACCATCTTGACATCCACACCTTCAAGCTCTTCCAATCCCATAAAACCAGAGTAATCACCCAAGTTATCAGGGATTTCAACTGGTTTCCATGTTAAATCACCAATTTTCACAATCTTGGAGTTTTTTTGCTGGGTTTGCTTTAAAGTGGGAGTTTTGCGAGGTTTATGGACTCTTTTTGGTCCTTTCTTCTTGCCCGATGCACCGGACTTATTCTTGGAGCCACTGCTGGCCTTGTTGGACTTCTGAGGGGCCATCTTTGGTGTGATTCTTATTTTGCAATAGCCCATCGCACTTTTTTTAGAAGGCATCTCATCATGTCCTGCAGGTAAGCACCAGGATCTAAAGCTCAAGAGAAGACCTCCAAGAGGATCAAGACATCTCCAGACACCGCCAGAGGAGCTAGCCGCCCAGAGAACCTTCTAGAAACACGGAGACACTGTTTATAACGATATTTCAAAACCGTTACCCGGATCCAAAACACGTTAACCGAACCACCAACAAGACCAACGACGTCTTAAGACACTACAACAGTCGCTAGTATAGAGGAGATTGCACCAGAAGGATCAACACCAAGACCCGTAGTGCAATACAGTGGAAACCAGAGGTAATATCCGAACAGAAATTACTCAAAAACCACGTGCTGCGTCCAGTTCAAACCAAAGAACAGGCCAATTACCGAAACTACACTCCGAATCATCAAGTACACCATACAGGGAAGAGTTGTGGAGTATCCTATAAATTGAACCAGTGAAAAATTCACATTAATACTCAAATATCACACACAGCATAGTTTCAGGATGAAAAGAGGACTTCTCCGTCGTCCACAGTCGATCACAGGCCAA
Source organism: Suhomyces anneliseae (assembly GCA_030568535.1). Taxonomy (NCBI): domain Eukaryota; kingdom Fungi; phylum Ascomycota; class Pichiomycetes; order Serinales; family Debaryomycetaceae; genus Suhomyces; species Suhomyces anneliseae. The sequence continues at coordinate 68,803 of JAJMGB010000016.1, read as the reverse complement.
TCTCCAACACCAAAAAGTCTCAAGCCTCAAAAGGCCCGTCAGCTTATTCGTAGGTTCCATGTGCTTCAAAAGAATAAGTATTCCATTATCACCAAATTGAGCAAGATAACCGGAACCGATGCGACTCTAGAGGACTACAAAGACAAAGTGCTAGGCACGTACCGCGGTGCGTATGAGCAGACATATAAGCAGTTCAAAATGGCCAAACAACAAGCCAGTCCTCCACGTCTTGAAGAACTCAATCAGAAAGAGCTTATAGAGGAGTTAGCGAGAATAGATGCTGAAATAGACAAGAGAGGAGGTATCAATGCTTACCAGTCAGCATCCACACAAGGACAGACCAGTAACAGAGGAGGGGACTCATCCAAAAAGCTTGTTGAATGGTTAAAAGAGCCATCATATAAGGACAAGATTGCAAGTACTCTCAATGCATTGGAAATTGGATCCTTGAGTCCTTCCAACGTTATATCTACAAGTGGGATCTTTGAAACTGTTACCAGGATCGACTTGAACTCACAGAGTCCTTCCATTTTGAAGCAAGACTTCATGGAAAGACCTTTACCAAAGGACAACACTGAAAGATTCAACCTTGTGTCTTGTTCCTTAGTGGTGAACTTTGTACCTTCTCCAAAAGAGAGAGGACAAATGTTGGAAAGAATCACCAAGTTCTTGAAACCCCCAAAGGACGGTAAGATGAGTAGTTTATTCTTTGTGTTGCCATTACCATGTGTAACCAACTCAAGATACTTTGATGAAGAAACTTTGGATAAAATAATGAAGCATTTAGGGTTTGAAGTATCGTTCAGATACGAAGCCAAAAAAGTGGCCTACTGGCTCTACGACTGGAACGGAAAGGTGAAGAAAGGAGGAAAGTTTGTGAAGAAAGAATTGTATCCTGGACCAACCAGGAACAACTTCTGTATAACTTTGGGATAGAGAGAGAGATAGGTGAGTTTCGGTCCTGAGGGCCTAGACTCCGATAAGAAAGATAAGGCCATGGTTAACTTACCCCACTAACCAATGATGTCAACGATAGAGCCATCGCTCTTGAGCCTTTTCACTCCTGAGAAGAGACGTTACCTTAGTTCAAAAGCAATATGAGTCTGTCAGTTGAAGTTGCTTTTAAACTTTAAGTTTAGACTAAGCCTACACAGATTTCAGAAAAATTCATTTCGGTAGTCTATTTTTGAACGAGACCGAAGACCGAATTGGTTTAGTTTAGCGAGCTGAATGAAAAATTGAAACGGGTTTAAATAATTCTGACTCCTTCCGTCTACTCAATAATTTCTGATGAGCTCAATTGGTTATTCATAGAATGAACTGATTAATTTAGATGCTTAATTTTCCTTTGTATCTCACTGAGAGTTCGGTTCTTATGGAACATTAGCTTCTTAATTATGGCTTAGGGAACTTCGGTTCTTAAATCTTAATTGCAAGTTGCGATTGCTTATTTGTTGGGAATAGTCTGGTTGTATACATTTGCATTCAAAGTTGGTTTGACATCACTTGCTACATACAATGAACGCAGGTGGGGTCCTCAACTCACATATTTACTTAGTAGGAAACTAATAGAAACACAACAGAATTTTTCACTCGTAATTGGCGTTCGTATTTGCCGCAAGAAGTGGTATCCCGATCGCTCATTAAATGTGGTATTTTACAGTATTAATAGTAATAACGGCAATTTACTCTATTTCTATTAGGGGAACATGCTTCTTTGTCTGCATAAGTAAGTGCCCGCTTTGCAGCTGTTACATCTTACTTAACGTTGTTACATTACTTGATCTCAATAAACCCGAGATAGTAGCCAGTTATACATGGCATTGTAATCAAGATCCATTCCAACAGAAGCGGGGCGGTTGGGTACAATGTGCCGCATTTCTTAAATGTTGATAGCAGAAACCCGGAAAAACTTTATGTCGGTGATAACTGCAAAAAATAATTCACTTAAAATCCAAATAAGTGAAAAGAAAGATCGGTATATCCTTATCACACACTTTCTTGTCTTCTAACCTCACACCATTCTACTTTCCCCTTATTTCACCCCTTCTCTTCTTATACCGATTATGAACTGTTCATATATTGTTTCCACGGAAACTTATAGAACAAGACTCGGTCCATCGCAAGATAGCCCTGAAAAAAAAAGGCGTTTTTTACGCTCTTACTTATTGTCAAATTAGGCCTGTGCATAAGCATTCGGGGTGGCTCCTGACCGAACCAGAAGACGGATCGGTTCGGTTATAATTACACAACATCTGACAAGAGGTGGCTCAGAGCAATGACTATTTGATCACGAGGTGTAGATACCAAGAGAATCCAGAAGAATATCTTCTACATGTGTATGATCATCAGATTGATACTACCACCGTCATTTACATATCGTGATTCTAGATTCTATTACAAAGGGTATTGTAGTTTAGACTTGTTGGACACCGGAGAAAAAAAAAAGTTGGTCAGAGGTAATGCATTGTGAATGCAGCATCGACAACATTCGGATTTTCTTGTTTTTGTCTGTCCCTTTCTTTCTTTTTTCTTCGTTTCGTCGCTGGTTGTTTTCTCTCGAATATTTGGATCAGCGCTCAAGAAACATGTGGGGCAACTAGAACAGCATCAGGTGATTCCACTATTTTTCACCCCCCAGATTTCATCTATAAGACCACTTGTATATACTCCGGGGTCAATTATTATACTTATGTAGAGATCGATTGACTTTGAAGGTAAAAGGTGACCAATGCCGTTATTAATTGTTAGTAACGGCCGTTTCGGAAAAATTCACGTATAGGTCGCATGATGTATCATGCATAAACAAAAATTTTCCGTGACAGCAAAATTTTTTTTCCGGAAATTTTTTTACATTTGGGACGGACCAAGCATGGTAAGGAACCAAACATAGCGAGGCTGGATCATATGAGATCCCCACCCCCACTTAACAGGGTGCTCTGCTAGTTCGTTAGTTAGCAGAGTTTTCTGCTCAAGACTTTTTACCAGTTGTAGCTATACTCATCTCTTGTACTAGTAGCCAAGGGCAAATATCTAAATAATCAATTAATAACGTCTTATTCATTTCGGGCCACTCGGAATTTCTGGTGTATAACGGTAAAGCATACACAACAGCCGATGTAGTACTGTATCAGAGTTCCCATGGGGCAGGTCTCGGAGAAACTGGAGCGTATGGGGACACCACAAACTGATCATGCGGGGCATTTATTTACTCACCTCAGGGTTCACAATTTATGCAGAAAAGAAATTATTTGAGCATTTGACGGCTCCAGTTTTTCCGATCCATTTTGCAGTATAAATACCCACCCCAGCTCCCCCTCTTTTTCAACCTCCTCATCAAGCAATATGTCTCACTCCGAATCTACTTCTGGTGCTCATACACCTGTCGCTTCTATCTTGGACAAGGAAGAAGTTGATGCTTCATCTCCTCCAGCTGTTCAAGATGCTTTCGCTAACAAATCTAAAACTGATTATATTGCCATCTCTTTCTTCTGTTTATTAGTTGCTTTTGGTGGTTTCGTTTTTGGTTTCGATACCGGTACTATTTCTGGTTTCGTTAACATGGACGATTTCTTACAAAGATTTGGTCAACAACATGCTGATGGTACTTACTACATGTCTAACTCCAGAGTTGGTTTAACTGTTTCTATCTTTAACATTGGTTGTGCTGTCGGTGGTATTGTCTTATCTAAGTTAGGTGATCTTTACGGTAGAAGAGTTGGTATCATGTGTTCTATGGTTATTTACGTTGTTGGTGTTATCATCCAAATCTCTGCTTCTGACAAATGGTACCAAGTTGCTATTGGCCGTGCTGTTACCGGTGTTGCCGTTGGTATCGTCTCTGTCTTGTGTCCATTATTTATTTCTGAAACTGCTCCAAAGACCTTAAGAGGTACCTTGGTCTACTGTTTCCAATTATGTATCACTTTCGGTATCTTCATTGGTTACTGTGTTACCTACGGTACTAAGAAGTTGGAAGGTTCCAAGCAATGGAGAATTCCAATGGGTTTGTGTTTCTTATGGGCTATCTTCTTAGTCGCTGGTATGCTTTCTATGCCTGAATCTCCTCGTTACTTGGTTGAAAAGCACAAGATCGAAGAAGCCAAGAAGTCTATCTCTAGATCTAACAAGATTCCAGCTGAAGACCCAGCCGTCTACAATGAAATCACTTTGATCCAAGCTGGTATTGACCGTGAAGCCATTGCCGGTTCTGCTTCCTGGAAGGAATTGATCACTGGTAAGCCAGCTATCTTCAGAAGAGTCATTATGGGTATTATGTTACAATCTTTACAACAATTAACTGGTGACAACTACTTCTTCTACTATGGTACTACTATCTTCAAGGCTGTCGGTATGAAGGACTCTTTCCAAACCTCTATTATCTTGGGTATTGTTAACTTTGCTTCTACTTTCGTTGGTATTTGGGCTATTGAAAGATTCGGTAGAAGACAATGTCTTTTAACTGGTTCCGTTCTTATGTTCGTCTGTTTCGTTATCTACTCTGTCATTGGTTCCGTTCATTTGTACAGAGACGGTAAGTACGACAACAACGATACCTACAAGCCATCCGGTAGAGCTATGATCTTCATCACTTGTCTTTACATCTTCGGTTTCGCTTCCACTTGGGCTGGTGGTGTTTACACCATTATTTCTGAAACTTACCCATTGAGAATCCGTTCCAAGGGTATGTCTATTGCTACCGCTGCTAACTGGTTATGGGGTTTCTTGATTTCTTTCTTCACTCCATTCATCACTGGTGCCATTCACTTCTACTATGGTTTCGTCTTTACTGGTTGTTTGCTCTTCTCTTTCTTCTACGTCTACTTCTTCGTTTCTGAAACTAAGGGTTTGAGTTTGGAAGAAGTTGATGAATTATACGCTCAAGGTATTCCAGCCTGGAAGTCTGCCTCTTGGGTTCCACCTCCAGAAGCTGAAATGGCTTACTCCAGTGGTTACGCTACTGAAGCCAAGGCTCAAGAAGAACAAGTTTAAGTAAGCCATTTCATTGCTTAACTTTTTCTCATAACAGCATTTGTGGTTGCAACTTTTTTTGCAATCATGTTTGCATGAACAATCCACGAACCAGAGTAATAGCGTCTCCTGGAAGTGAAGTAATTACGATTATTACGATTTAATAGATTATGTATATACGCTAAATTAATGTGATTATATGAAAATAAAAAAAACCTGTAGTATACTTGTAGTTGCTTAATAATGCAATCATAAAGTTAACCATTGGTCTTAAATACTCTTACTAGTATTGTCTACACTTTGTCCTATTAAATCCTTTATTTTACCATTATAAATCTATTGTTTGATATCGCAAACTAGCCATATATGTAATCATATCCCATTATACTCAAAACATTCAATATCTGATGCTTTGAGTCCCAACCTATTATCCTTAGGAGGTCAATAAAAAACTATCCAGTTATCCTGCCTATATATTAATTAACCATGTATCAGTTCATTTCGGAACTTCTATATTATTTGGTTTCAAACTCTATCGGAATGAGAATTTATGCCCAAACTTGTAACTGCTCGAAATATTCCACCTTCTTTCCTTCTTTATTATTAGCATTATTTGCAACTGATGCTCTAACTTCATCAACCATCATTGGATGTCCACAGGTGACAAAACAGGTGGAACCTGGTGATTCCATTATTCCATCCTTAACTATCTCCTCAATAGGAGGTCTTCCACTTTTGAAAGTAATATGTCCCAAATCCGACTGTATATTACTGTTTGTTGATCCATATGATGGAGCTCTGGTTGAAAGTAATGCTTCAAGGTCTGTCTCTGACTTTTTCAGAGGAGCAATGATATCTGCTTCCATTTCTGGGTTAATTATTGCTGCTGCTTCTTCTTCCTCCTCTTCTTCTTCCTCTTCGTTTGAATTTTTTAACGCTTTTTGATGCAAATTGTGTAGAGAGCTGTATGATGAGCTTTCAGTAGTTGAAATATTGTTCAATGCTCTTATACGATCAAATTGGATTGACTTGTCTTTCCATGAAGTGACATAGACGATGACATCAATGCCACTATCTTTCAATGAAACAAGCTCCTCGTGGAACCATTCAAGGGATGCAACATCTCTAATAACCCAAATCAATGTCAATTTAGTTCTACCACCCTTCAACTCCACAGCTTCTGAAAAAATTCCAGGAATACCATTTCCTCCAGCAATGAATACTGCACTATCGTAAGTACCAGCAGCCGTTTTTTCACCATAACTACCTTCAATACCCACCCTAACTCTTTGGGTATTGTGCAATGATGAGGTAACACCTGACTTGACCTTGATAAAAATGGCTATTTCCTTAGGTCTAACGGTATAAGTGAATGGGTGTGATTGCCAGAAAGAAGAACCTCTTAAAAAGTGAACAAAGACATGGCCACCAGGACCTGTTTGCCAATGTTCGGGTCTAGGCACAAGCACAACCACCGTATCGTCAATAACCTGAACATCAGCCATTGGGAAACCAAATGACCAAAGTCTAGCAATTCTTACCAATCTGTCCATAAACCAGATTCCTGCTGAAACATAGTAATACCACAAGCAGTTAAGAGCATATACGTGCAACCAGGCACCAAATATAAAAATAGCTGCTAAAACAATGTGGATAACCAAGAATGCTTCGTAGTACTGTCTTCTAAGTACCAAGAGACCCTGTACTAGTATACCAACACCAGCAAGTCCTGAGAAAATACCAGCAATGACGTATGGATGCAAAAATGAGTAATTGTATGCCATAATAAAATAAGAGTATCCAATACCATGGACGATAATCATGATAATTACTACTCTGGAGATCCATCTGTGAAAAGTAATGAATGAAGAGTAGTCCCAGCGTGTGAGCCACTGAAGGAAGTTATTTCTACCTCCGAAAAGAATTAATGCTGGTGTGATTGAACTAGCGAGAATGGAAGAACGGACTGCAAAGTACCGCAGGTATGCAAGAACTGGTGATGGAAAGAGTGGGTCATTGGAACTATAATGAATCTTATAGAACAGGAGGTATATCGAAATAACAAGAAACACAGTAAGAATAAAAGTTTCAAGTCTGGTTGGAAGAAGAAGGTGCTTGTATGCATGGGTCTTATTCTTATTGAAAAGTGCTGGAATTAAAAGTGATCCCTGGATCAATGCCATTATTCTTCCACACACATATCCCAACACTCCAGTGACCTTAGAATCACTGGCAAAATTGGTTCCCATACCACTGATATAGGTGTTAACAGCTGCAATTGCCATTACGGCAAACCAGAACCCGCCTAGCCACACTCCATATTCTATGGATCTGTCGTAATTGCCTAAAAACTGGTCGTAGGCACTGTTGTACAAATGGATCTGAGTTTCGTTGAGTTTAACTGGACCACCTTCACAACTAAGAAATTCTCCGGCATCTTGGAGATAATGCTGGTGCGCGGCCTCGAACTGCTGCTTCGATACACTGACATTGTAACTATCACACATCTCTAAAAAACTGTTGATCTCCTCTGGATGGGCTACCTCGTAGCAGTGTGCAATTGTGGCCATCGCTGCTTTGTTCTCACAGTATTCATGGCCCAAGGGCATCAGACTCCAACAACTATCAGTAGTAGCAGATATCACCAGTCGACACGTATAAAGAGCGATCTCTCCAGAAGAGAAATCCTTGAACGGAGCACCCTTTACCGCCACATCTGGAGTTATCGCCAGATAGATCAAAGCTGCTAGGCCCAAACCCAAAGTTATTCGTATCCTTCGTAGCGTCAAGGACGCCTTGGTAGGAACCAAGCTGACGAGAAAGATGGGAAGTACCACTGCACTCGCTATCACTGCTGGAATGTACATGGTCTTCTAGAGAGTGCCACCACAATACTCGATCCCGTTGGTTGGAGATTACCATCTTATAGATCAAAAAGATAACTTGGTGGGGCGGATGCTTACATTGCACGTGACTGCCGTTTGAAAGGAGGAAGCCATGTGAAGTACAGGAGAATAGACAGGGATGCATGAAAAGTGCGGACTGCATACAGGACTGTGGCCAATAGGACGGAAGAAAATCGTTCCGAACTCGGGCGACTGTAAAAAGGAGGGACATAAAATTTTCTTTTTTGCCGGGTGGGGGATAACTTGTAGTAAAGAGCACACCCCCTACAATAGTTCCGATATGGCACACTTCCGATCCTGTATCAGCCGGAAGTTTCAGCCTGTAACCTGTAGTATCGTCTGATGATGTATAATGCCTAATGTTTGACTCTGGCAAAATGTTCCATAAATGTCGCGATGTCGCATCTATCTCTCGTGACCGACATTATGTCATACAGCAAAGTTCCAGACTTTGATTACAAACAGACACAACTTTTGCAACCAAATATAAATAAGGCTTCTATCCTCCCTGTTCCCCATCAATTACCACCACTAAAAATGTCTATGCAATCATCACAACTCAAGGAATCGTACATTCCCCTCAATCAGATCAGAAGGCCAATTCCTCCTGTTTTAGATCACCAAAAAATTGAAGCCATGACTTCCACTCTTAATGGTACTCCAATGGCATCAGCTACTTGTGAATTAGGACAAATCACAGCTGGTGAATTGCCACCAATAGATGTATTCAGAATCCGTGAAGAAGGAAAGGACTACTACTTTGCCTTTGGTGGATGTCACCGTTTCCAAGCATACGATAAGATCAACCAACAAGGCGATAAAGAGACTCTTGTCAAGGTGAAGCTTTTGCCTGCCACCAGAAAGACCCTTAAGCTTTACCTTGGTGCTTCTGTAGACGAAATGTTTAAGGACTTGGACAAGACTAAGGAAGAAGCCAAGGAGTAGATGTGAACCACCAAGTGAACGGTATGAGCGATTCAGCCCCAATGGTTTGAAGCTGAACTCCGAAGAACAATAGGAACAATTATAGAATAGAATAGATTTATAGTAGATTTCAATGAATAACGACAAACCAGACAATTGCAACGAAACAATAGCCAATACGTATTTCTATCTAATACTTTACCGATGAATATTACAGTTTTATTAAAAAAAAAAATCTAGCTCTTTTATTATCTAGTATATCTCATTCATATTATCTATTGTATCTTACCAGTATACACCTAGTTTAACTTTTCACGAACGAATTGAAATTGTTTAAATATTAGGGTAAAAATCAGCTAGCGAAGGGTGCCAGCTGGTAAGCCGTTACTTGGATTCATCTAAGCCCAGACTTGCAATTGTTCAAAGAAATCAATTCTCTTCTTAGTCTTGTCCAAAGTAACAACAACCCCGTATCTTACGTCGTCAACCATAACTGGGTGACCACAAGTGACGAAAGCAGTAGAACCAAGAGATTCTTCGGTTTCTTCTCTGACAATGGTTTCCATACATGGTCTACCTTCGTGGAAGTTGATGTGTGGTAATTCCCTCTTGATGATAGACACGTACTTACCAGTTTCACTATTACTTTCAATGGATTCAGTCTTGTAAGCATCTTCAATACTATCGGACTTTTCCTTGATAGAGTCGGATTTCTCCTTAATAGAATCAGATGGAGAAGAGTCGCTTTGGCTTTGTTCTTCCAACACGATCTTAGACCCCACTGGTATTCTGTTGTTGAATTCTTCTGGATCTATGGTTTCAGAGTATGGTCTGGTCAAGTAAACAGTGGTTTCGATCTTGGTGTTCTTTAAGTCGGCCAATTCTTCGTAGAACCATAACAAGGAGTGGTAGTCTCTGACAACCCAGTGCAACTTCAAGGTTTGTTTAATATCCTTTCTAGCCAAATCAAATACTTCAGAGTAAATACCTGGAATACCGTTACCACCAGCAATGAAGACACCACTGTCGTATCTGTTAGCAGCAGTTGGACCACCGTATGGACCTTCAACAGCGACTCTAATATCAGTAGTTCTTCCTGGGTGGGTACACAAGTATCTGTACAAACTGTGGGTGACACCACCCTTGACCTTACAGTAGAGAATGATCTTATCATTGTTCTCAACATGTTCAGTGAAGGTGAAAGGATGAGATTGCCAGAAACAGGTTGGTCTGATGAAGTGAATGAATGCATGTCCACCAGGAACAGGGGCCCAGTACTTTGGTCTTGGAACAATAACCTTAAGGGTTTCGTCAGCCAATAACTTGACTTCAGCCTTAGGGAATCCAAAGAGCACAAGTCTGCAAATTCTGACAAAACGGTCGAAACACCAAACAGCAACGGTAGCATAGTAGAACCAGACGTAACCCAACTCAGCAACATGGATCCAAGCACCTCCGATGAAGATAGCAGCCATAATAATGTGGATAGCCAAGAAGATTTCGTACCAGTTTCTACGTAAGTAGAACATACCTTGGAACATAAGAATACCACCAGCAACAGTAGCAACGGTACCCCAAATAATATAGTTTTCTTTCATTTCTTCAAAATAGTCTTTGTAGTACACGAAGGTAAGAGTGTAACCAATAGCATGGATGAAAGTCAAGGCAAACACAATTCTTCCGAGCCATCTGTGGTAAGTGACAAAGGTTGCAAAATTCCATCTGGTGAACCATTGAAGGAAATTATTTCTACCAGCAAACAAAATTAACAAAGGAAGGAAAACACTAAGCACAATAGCACTTCTATCACCAATATATCTCAGCAAAGTGACCAGTCTTTTACCCATGACTGGATCACCTTCAACATAGCCCATATTCACTGAGCATACGGTGATGATGTAAGCACAGAAACCAACGAGGACCAAGGTCTCGAAACGAGAAGGCACCAAGAAGTCGAAGAAACCGAGCAACGGTTTGTGGTCTGCCTTTCTTCTGGCAATTGAAGGTAAGGTAACGTACTTTCTCCACATGTTGGTGACAGGACCAGTGCATCTTTTGGTAAGACCAGGAAACAAAACCATAGACCAATTTGCAATCGCAGCAATAAGCATGATGAGAAGCCAGTATCCAAGAGCACCAGAACCATAGTACAAGGAATCATCGTAGTTACCAAGGAATCTGGCGTATGCTCTGTAGTACAAATCAGCAGTATCCAAGTCTAATAATGCAGTATAGTTAGAAACTTCAGTAGCGTTGAAACCAGGAATATCCAGAACATTTCTAGCTTCTTTTTGATAATTAATATAAGCCTTTTCATAGTCTTCCAAGGTGATTTCAACATCATATTCATCACGACAGGACTTGATAAGGTAGTCCATGACATCACTGGTGTTCTTGTTTTGCATAACGAGACATCCAGCCATAGTATTCATGGCCCCAGTGATGTTACAGTAAGGTGACTGACTGTAACCTTCACTATATGTTATAGTATTTCTGATGTATAAGTTACACGAATAGACCGTGTATAAGACAGTACCATATCTTTCATAGTGTGAATAGTCTTCAGCCTGAATAAGGCCTATGAAAAAGAGGAATAATCCTAAGAAACTAAGCTTCATCTTTCCAATTTGTTTGATAATTTGCTAGATGTAGCTTTGGCTCTTAATCAGTATGGGCTCAATATTCGGACAAAGCCTCGATTTTATATTCGAAAAACAATACCTAGCTCCAGCCGAGGCGCTTGTACCAATTGTTGTGAAGGTATTGGTGGAATTGGGTCCCTTCCTGCATCACTTAATTTAGAAAAGTAATTAACTATTAAAAAGTGCAAATACGCTTGTCTCCGGGTATCCGATCTGATAATTCCACCATGTAGCATTCTATTGTTTGACGTACGGCTGCAAATCAGCCTATCATGGACCTACAAAAAAAAAAAAAATAAAAGAAAATAATAATAATAATTTCCATGGTATAGTTACCCTCGTAAACCCACTTGTGTTATTCAGGGTTTGAGGCCTGAGCCTCTAAGCAGGAACGCCATCAATTCCGTAAGTTAAGTTTTGTAAAGTTAAAAAAGATTGATACCGCCTTTGTAATAGTTGTAGGACCCTTCAACAAATATTAATTAGATTGACAGACTCCAAGAGATATAGACAGCATCGACAGAATCTTGGAAACGGCTGGGCACACTTTACAAGAATTACCCCTATACCGAGGAATTTTTGGCTATAAATCACAATCGACACAAATGCAAGAAAAGGATAGAAGTTCCTATTTGGTTACATTGCCATCCCCCACCTGTAAAATGCCAAGACTGCATGAATTCTCTCTAATATATTCTAGCCAATAGCGCACTTGACCAGTTAAGTTCAAAACCATCTCAACAATAGTTAAAAGTGTTCTTTAACGTTGCTATGTACTGGCCACTGATCAACCCTGGGACTGTATTATTCGAAGACATAGATATCACGCCATTCGCTAATTCCGATAAATGACAAGCCTTTATTTTATTAATTTTTCGCCCAAATCTAGTTCCCATCTGATAACTTTTAATGATCCGATCAGATAATGCACTGAGGTGCGGCACTCGTAAACTAAAAATTTCATGGCAAATATTTTTAAAGCAAAATTTTTTTTCTCTTGATTGGGTTTGACATTTAAATAGATTTTCAGGGACCTGCAATATCTATTAGATCAGTGATTATACTGATAGTAGCAAACGTATAATCAAAAGAAGACATATTTGTAGATATACTTTTGGTTCGTTTTTTTTTTCTTTTATTAAGCTATATCGAACATACTACACTGAATCTAAGGTTTGATTTAGTTTAAAATGTACTAATAAATTAAATTAGATGAAACGGTCGAATGGGCTGAATCGTTGACCCATTCTGGCCAGCCATATTTCGTGTATGTAACTAAACTAAGGCGGAATGCAAAAAAAAAAGCGTTGAGAAGGTACCTAAATTTCATCCAATCCCTATTTCGCACATGAGTATAATTATCCCGAAACCGGGCCACACAAACTGCCTTAATGAGAAAATGTTAGTTATTAGCGATGAGAAAAGTGTAATCAGGAAATCTGGGTAGATTGCCTTGGTAGTTTAAATTGAAAATATTTGAAAATAAAGTTTGGATTGTAATTTATTGGTTCATTTGCTCATGAGATACTGATTCTGATCCCACAAAAATGAGTCAATCAGTTGTGGATCTCTAACCTATTAGGATTATTGGTTCGTTGATTCGTTGATTCATTAATTCATTGAATTGTTGAACTGATTGTTTCCAGGGCGGGGAAGATTAAGCCCACACTTGTAATTCTTCGAAGAAATCGACTCTCTTACCTTCGCTGTTTCCGAGGTTCTTAGAGACTGCTTCACGTAAATCATCAACCATAATTGGATGTCCACAAGTAACAAATGCCGTTGATCCGGTAGATTCTTTTACTTCATCCAAAACAATATCTTTAATGCAAGGTCTTCCTTCTTTGAAAGTAATATGAGATAATTCTTGATGGATAATATTTATTATTCTTCTCTTAGCTGCAATATTGGAACTAGCGGAGGTTTGTAAAGAAACAGCATTATCGCCGTCGGTCTTAGACTCCTTGTTGAAACTGTCGTCGGAGGTATCTGTTTCTTGGTTGATTTCGTGTCTGTCGGTATCGAATCTTGGAGTATCCAACTTCAATTCCTTTTCTCCATCCTTGTCCAGATCTTCGCAATCTTCATCCACCATTGGGAATCTTAAGTTGAACTCTTCGAGCACTTCATCTGAGTTTGGCTTGGTAACAAAAATAGTGGTTTGGACCTTGGTATTCTTCAACTTCAACAACTCTTCATAGAACCAGTACAAGGATTTGTAGTCTCTGACAATCCAGTATAATTTCAAAGATTGCTTGATATTGTTCTTTGATCTGAGAGCCAAGTGGTGAACTTCAGAGTAGATACCTGGAATACCGTTACCACCAGCAATAAATACTGAGGTATCGTACTTGGTAACAGGACTTGGAGCACCATAAGGACCTTCCAAAGCAACTCTGATATTGGTGGTCTTTCCTGGGTGGGTAGCTAAGTAATGGTACAATCCGTGGGTAACACCACCTTTAACCTTACAGTATAAAGTAATGGTATCTTTGTCTTCAATGGAGTCAGTAAAAGTGAAAGGGTGGGATTGCCAGAAACAGGTTGGTCTCAAGAAATGAATGAAGGCATGTCCACCTGGAATAGACTTCCAGTATCTTGGCTTAGGGACCTTGACTTTCAAAGTCTCATCTGCCAACAACATAACGGTGGAGTTAGGGAAACCGAAACTAGCAATTCTACCAAGTCTAACAGCTCTGTCAAAGCACCAAACGGCAGTAGTAGCATAATAGAACCAGACGTAACCTAATTCCTCGGTGTGAATCCAAGCACCTCCAATGAAGAGAGCAGCCATGATAATATGGATCAACAAGAAGATTTCGTACCATCTTCTTCTCAAGAAAAGCATACCTTGAACCATAATGATACCACCAGCAACAGTAGCGATTATACCCCACATGAAATAGGTTTGCTTAACAGCAGAAGAGTAATAGGATCCTTCAGAAATAGTGAAAAGAACAGCATGAACAACAACCATGGCAAAGATAGCTCTTGCAAGCCATCTGTGGAAAGTAATGAAAGTAGCATAGTTCCATAAGGTCAACCATTGCAAGAAGTTGTTTCTACCAGCAAACAAGATTAATAAGGGCATCAACACAGAGGTGACAATACCAGTTCTATCAGCCAAGTAACTAATAATTGCCAGTCTTTTGGTATAGTAAATTGGATCTCCCTTGATAAACTTCATATTTGCACCCAAAGCAGCAATAAGCAAAAAGAGGAAACCTGTCAAAACGAGGGTCTCCACACGAGAAGGAACAAGCAAATCGAATATATATAAGAACTTTTGTTCATTGGCCTTCTTTCTTCTGGAGGTAGCTGGTAAAGTAACGTATCTTCTCCAGGTATTGGAGATTGGACCAGTAAAGAACTTGAAAGCCTTAGGGAAAATAATCTTACCCCAGTTACTAATTGCAGCCAAAACGAAAACTAATCCCCAGTATCCAAGAAGACCAGAACCCCAGTAGACAGAATCATTACGGATGCCATAACTTTGCTTGTAAGCTTTGTATGCCAACTTGGTGACATTCTTCATTAAAGTGACAGGAACATCAACAGGTTCAGTCATATTGAAATCAGGAATGGAGTATGCATCTTTACCATTCTCAGTATAGTTAACATAAGCACCATGGAAATCTTTTGGAGTCAATGTGAAATTATACATTGCACATTGTTCAAAAAAGTATTCAATATTGTCCATATTAGCCTTACGGAGTTGATGGTAACATCCAGACATGGTAGCAAGAGCATTTGGGTTTCCACAAATACACAGGTAGTCTCTACCATGACCACCAGCTTCTGGGTCTACCGGACAGAAAGTAGCTGTACCTTCAAGAGCAGTGTTACATGCTCTGAAAACAATTATAGGCTCACCAAAAAATTCAAATGGTTCAGCCTTGGCTGCAATAGTGAATGCAATAAAATAAAATACTGCAAACCAATGAGCAAGTCTAGTTGGTTTTTGCTGGCCATTGCCAGTAGTTGTGATAAACTTAGCCATTATTGACTATTTATGGACTCAGAATTTAATCACTTTCAAAAGCTAAGTTGGTAAATTACAGAGAGGGAAGAGCATTTATATATAAGTGGTTAAGTTGCATAACTTCACAGTGAGATGCCAGTGGTATGAGCAATTCACTCATTCGGGTATCCATATGCCCAACCTATTGTTTGTGAACGGCAATTTTCCGTAACTATTTTTCTTTCATTGGCTATCTAAAAGATCAGGACTCTTTTCCACCTGGTAAAGATCTGTTCTTAGCCGTGTCAATTACAATGTGCTCAGCCTTATCGCGGGCTCCTGTCAAAATTTAGTATATCATGAGCCCAGCGGTGCGTCGGATGCAAGGGCATATGGGAGATGGAATAGATAATCAGCAAAAGGATCAGCTAATAAATTCATGAGCAGATTCGATTTGTCCTGTTTTGTTGTTCTGTTGGTGTATTTACGTGCGTCTAGATCCTCCGATTCGGATCTATACAGATCTATACGCTACGATACACAGGTGTACTAAAATCCTAGTGCATTACAGAAACATACCTTTAATTACCTTCGAGTGAATAAAAAAAATTGTTTCGGTGCTTCGTTGGTTATAATTTCGTTTCTTTTCGGATTTAACGCATCGCTTGTTTCATTTTCATATTCAACTCATCTACTACTGCCCAATGCACATAACTAGTTCTCGAGCTCTAACCTGCAACTGATCCAATCAGATAAATTAGTTCTACTCTGTTAGCCTTTATTGGATACGAATTTTTTTTTGTGTCCCCCTGCTAATTGCTACTAAATTTAAATAATTCCGTAAAGTAGGGCTCAGCCGTTGGATATACCTCGGAAATCCTTCCACTTTCTAACAAAAACGAAGACGACCGAACACAGTCAACTAGAGCCGGTACTTTATAGTTTAGTAGAACAATCAGCTTATGGTCTTATCAGATATATGTCCATACGGCCCCCCTCCCCCAAAAAATACCTCTGGTGGTTGTGTGGAAATACATTCGTTTCTTTTTCGTTTCATTATATAACTCACTCAGGAAAAGTAAGACATCCACGGAGGTCAAAACCAGAGAACTAGAGAATGTCGGAAGCAGGTACTCCCGCACAGGGTCTGTCGGCATTGCATGATTGCTAGTGATACATTAGATCCCATCAGATAAAGCGCATTGAATACGTCAAGTACATCAAAGTTCTGACGTTACACCGTTTTCAAGAATGAATGTTACATTTTCACACAATTCGCCCAATCACCCTGTAACGTACGAGAACAAAACTTTAACGGCTTACAGCAATGTTTGAGCTAATTGGCACATGTAACATCTGCATTCTACGTCTACAATGGTAGGGTCAATGGACAGATATATATTTTTTTTGCAACTTATGCCAAGCGATTCAAAACCTGTCTCGTCTGCCAAGAACAGTCGTATCTATCTAAAACGCCAAAATCGCCCAAATAATAAGATTGACATGATTTTAGTCTAAGGACACTCAGTTAAAGTACGAGGGTAAATTTGAAGGTAATAAAGGTCGTTATATTCATTTTTTATTTAGCTATATAAAGATGGTATAATGCGATTGTAAATTTTCTAACCCCACAATAAAAGTGCTATGGTTTGCATTTGAAAGGGCTACTTTCTAGACCCTGATAATTTGAATTGGCTCGTCATTGGCTAGATCTCTTTTTTTTTAAGTTTAGTTGACTCCTTCTCTGACCAATCCAATTTATTCATTGGTTATCAATGGAGTTTGTGAGTCTAAACTTTCTCTCTCAACTGTCTGAGTTTCACCAGTAAGCTCATTTCTTTTCCTAATCCTATTAAGCTGCCACTTCAATGGAACTACAGGCAAATAACCTTTTCTTTCTTCATGTAATAAAGCAGTGAATGCAACAATAACTGCTATCCAGTAGAAAATGTATCCGAATACACTTCCATAAGTAGCAGAGTTGGTCCAGCCAAATACTGCAGTAAACATCATCCAGAATGCTCCATCATCTTGGAGCTCACCATTGCAGCAGTTGACGTGCCAAACTGAATCCATGATGTCGTAAGACCCAGGTCCATTTCCTGTTTCACTCACATCCAAACCACCACACTTATCGATGAATCTTTGAAGCTCAAAGTTCCAAATACCCTTGGAAAACAATCCTGCTGCCACCAAGTACAAAAAGCAAGTTGATACGATAAGGAACCTTTGCAATGAAAGGGTATTTCCGGAACGGTATAAAATAACACCAATGGTTGAACCAAGCAGAACGGCCAAGATCAAAGAGATCAAAATCGATTTAATCAGAGTGTTTTCATTGATTCCTATACCTCCGATAAATACAATTGCCTCCATACCTTCTCTCAAAGTGGTTACAAATGGTAATATGAACATGGAGTATTTTTCTGACCAGTCACTCCATTTCAGGTCTTTGTTAATAGCTTTATTTAACGCGTTTGAATTGTTAATGATCATTGAAAGCTTTCTCTTCCATTTCTCTTGCATCTTAGAAACTCTCAAGATTTTAATTCCCATGATGGATATAATAATACTTGCAACGATGGAAAAAGTTCCTTCCCAGTAATGTTCAGCAACCGCCCATAAGTCATTACCAAGTATATAGAATACTGTAAGAATCACCGACCCTATAAGTAAGCATACAACAATTCCTAGACATCCGCCAATCCAGATCTGGTATCTGAGATATCTATAAGAGGTACGGGCATCAGCATCAGATACAACCCCAGTTCCAGCGATATCTCCATCAATCTCAACATCAGTACTTGATCCTTCGGGGCTATCGTACTTGATTTGCACTCCTTTGGGTTTGAAACTTTGTTTAACAAAGGCTAGAAGCACGGAGATGATGATGGCGGACTCCAAGGTCTCTCGAAGAACAATTAGGAAGACTTGTACCGAGAAATAGTCTTCAAAACGAACCATGGTAACCGTAAAGACAATTGGTAGTGTTTGATGATAGTTAAGAAGGTTCCTGTTGCATCCGTTCCATCAAGGCTGGATCGGGAAAGGTAGATGATCCCTCACGTGTATCGTTTCCGTTGTCGGTAAAGGTCGGTGCGTATCTGATCGATCTGATAACCCCACAATGTGAAGACGACAGCACTGGTGATATGGGCCGGTTATTTCATGACTGTTCGGGTATCCTGTGGTAGTTACCGGTTTGTGGCTTCGTTAGTGCTTCTGCTATTTTTATTTTATTGCCTATTGTGTATGGGTATCCATCTGTTTCAGTATACTAGAAAGTCCATAGACTGTATAAAGTAGGCTTAGTACTGTATGGTCGGACGCCCTCCACAACCGCTTTATCGCCTGTATGTTTCGGCTACACTTTTGAAGGGTGGGGGATTTACGGCTGTTTATGGGCCAATAGCAGAATTCTTCACCGGACGACTCCTTATTTCCTTGATGCCCATGATAATGGTTTCAGAGTCAATTTTTGCACCCACCACATAAATGGGACATATACGGTAAGTTGTATGAGCTATCATTTTTAGACTTACGGGACTTTATAACGGCCCTAGATCTTCTCGGATCTACTTGTAGTTGTTCCCATAATAAGCCATCGGTTTTCTCAGATTGTTTTTATTGTTACTACATTAGTTGCATCACTACTCACTGTTTCTAAACCGTTGCTGCTGGGGCTTCTAGTAGTCCCGAGCCAACAAACGAATTGTTGTTGGGACAATTGGATCAGTTTGTTAACTTTTCTTCGTTCTATTCATTGGTGATGGTCAATTGCTGCCATTGATTCCCGTCAACCGTTATAAGTAATTTTCTTTTCACTATAATACATACACAAATCATCAATGGTTCCTCTTTTCTTCACCTCACATTCAACAATATAATTACTTGCATGAGCAAGCATCTGAAACACACGTTGGTTCCTGAGTGTACAATTGCGCTATTTTGTTGATTGTTCCTTTGTTCGTTTATTGGTTTGTTTCTACCTTGCTTGAATTCCGCTCTTCTTCTTCTCTTTCTCCCTCGGCTCCTGTTTCAGTAGCCACACAATTTATTAATACTCAATTTACGAACTGGTAACAAGCAACACTAGGTTTCCTCTTGTTCGAATAATAATCTTATATGGCCATTGGCTGGAAGTTTTTATATTGCCCATGTGCTCTATTTTTGCCCTATTCCCGTATTTTATTTGTCCTGGTTTCACCAACTACCAAGACTTTTGGTCCACTTCTATTGCTCTTTATTATTGTTTAAATCTTCTTTTAATTAGTATCACCACATTTTCCACACTTTGAATCTACAATTCCTGTTCTGGTAAGCCCAGTAGTTTACTTTTTTGTTTTTAGAATTAACTCTATTAATCCTTCTACTTCCTCTACGCTTGGCTTTTCTTCTATCGATTCTATACTAATACACTGGGCACATATGGCCCTCCCGTTCTCCACATCTAATAACTCATAGATCCTTCAAACCATATCTGCCACTCAGCTGCTTTCTAATGTTCTAGCAGTAAGAGGCAACGTCTCGTCTCTAGTCAATATGATGATTATGCAATATTGTGATTATCATTAGATCTATTATTTCATGTGTTCGGGGAATTATGGTACTGATTCTATTGCATTAAAGAGATCAAATACACATAATTCACCAATTTGTTGGATTTTCATTTTCTTCTTCGTCTTCATTCAGTTCATTTGTTTGTAAATTTAGTAGTTCATACCCAAACTCTTCTTCTTTTGGTCCTGATTGAATCTGATTTTCTCGTTAGACATTCTTCTGTATTCACTATCCTTTTGGAATCCTTCATAGTCCAAGAAATCATTCAACTTCTCCTCTTCTTCTTTCTTGAAATCTCCATCCACGTCGCTTAATTCGCTTTCGTTACCTTCTTTGTCTCCATTCTTGAGTACTTTCACTCTCTTTGGACGTGGTTGAGGCACTTGCTTCCTCATGAAAATACCAGAAGATTTGGCTGAGTTGATAGCTGCTTTTCTTTTGTCTGTAGCAGCAGCTTCTGTTTTCAATCTCTTGGCTTCCATTTCTTTGGCATCTAACGGTCTCTTTGGACTGTCGGTTGGCTTCTTAGGTAAAGAACTGATATTGACTACTCTTGTATTCTCAGGGGACTTTCTTAATCCAGCAATAGCACGATCACGCGAGTTCTCGTACCTAGAAGACTCAGATACTTCTGGCTTTTCTGGTTGCTTGGAATCTTCCTTAGGCTTAGGAACATATGAATCACGGCCTCTAGCTGGAACATAACTAGATGCTGACGAGTAGCTCAGACTGTACTGTCCTTGAGCATTGTAATTACTCTTTCCGTATGCTTGTGGACCCTTTGGAATGTTCTTGAAGTCCAGGTGTTGTGATTGTGGTTGTGATGGGGGTTGTGATGGTGGTACAGGTTGAGGGAACCCGTTTTGTCTTTCTCTGAGCTTTTTGAATCTTTCTTTATCTATTTCATGACACTCTTCGAATCTAGGTAATTCGCTTGGTTTCACTCCTATTGGACTATTCTTAAAGAACTCGTGTTCTAATGCATCAAGAGCATTTAATCTCTTGTATGGATCCAAAGTAAGCAATCCACTTAAAAGCGCTATTCCGTCAGGAGGCATCAAGTCCTTAAATCTAGATTCGAGAGTTCTCTTGCTGGTAAGTCCAACGTTGTAGTCGGACTTATTAGGTAATAATGCAGCCTGAGCCCAGTCTGTTGGAGGACCCACTAACCCAAATACCAATTGGGCTTGGTGAATATCGGACTTACCTACCAAAATAGGTTTATGGGTGAATAACTCTCCAAACACACACCCTATACCCCACATGTCAACAGCGGTAGTATATTTACGTTCTCCCAAGAGTAATTCAGGTGGTCTGTACCATCTGGTGACCACCAATCCGGTGTATGAACGTTCACCACCTCCTGGACCTTTACCTAATAAAGGAACATTTCCATGGTATGGTCTTGCAAGACCGAAATCAGCAATTTTTAATACCCCATTGAAATCAAGCAAAATATTAGCCGCTTTGATATCTCTGTGCAAAAATTTATTATCATGAATATACTGGATTCCTTGTAATAATTGTATCATCAAACATTTTATATGGGCTAATTCAAGGTGCACTGCTGGATTCTCCAATAACCCTACCAAATCAGAAGACATATAAGGAGAAACAGTATAGAAACAACCTCTATGGGTGATTAAATCGGCCTGGTTGGCAACTTTGGGCTCTTCAAAGATCATCTCCGAGATCTTAAGAATATTTTCATGACGTAACTGTTTCAAGATAGTGATTTCTCTCATGGCAGTAATAGGGAACCCTTCTTTGGCTGAATGATTTATAAGTTGTTTAAGCGCCACCAATTTTCCGGTCTTCTTGGACTTGGCCTTTTGAACAACACCAAAAGTACCTTGACCAAGTTTTTGTATAATATCAAAATCCCGTAATTTACTCATTTCTAAAGAAGCTGGAGGTTCTTTGGATTGGAGAAGCCTTCTACGGGCAATAACACTCTGAGGACGGAGGGAAGGATGAGTGGGGGACTTTTGGGGAGGATCCGGCGGTGGGGTGGCCTGCACTTGGGCCGTTTCCGAAGCGGTCATGATGATATGATGATTGATAAAGGTGAATCTGATGGGGAAACTATGGAATGGCGATGGTATAGGGTGTAGTCACGTGGAGCACGGTTGATGATCGGTCGTGTGCTGACGGACACAAATTTCGCCGATTTCACTGGGTATATGCAGGTCGCTAGCCGGGGCCTTTTAGTTGTCTTATGTGATGGAACAAAAATCAACAAATTGTTGCAAATATGGTGGGAAACTGTTTTCTACCGGTTCAGAAATTGCCAATTTACTGTGTGTGTTAATTTTGCTAATTTTAATTTTTTTTTTTCATTTTTTTGCCAGTTTTACAGAATCACATTAACTTTGAGGTGAAACTCCACAGATCACCATAAAGTTGCGCTAATTAGAGTACAAACAGTGGCCTAAGCCAGGACAATAAACATGGGTGATTGGATAAATGTACAGGTTATGAATTGTGCTGGTAATATCTTGATATCCCTGATTGGGTGGATATATGAGGTGAACTAGCTACCTAAGAGCCCCTATATAAGGTACTTCCTCACCACTTATATACCAGCTCAACCAGCCAATCAGCCAATCAGCCAATCAGCCTACCAATGGTTATTATTAGCTAAGAACTGCACCTAGCGTGGTCTGGGCCAATTATGGAAGGTGGCTTAATATAGATTTGCACTTGTCACAATCTGTTTCAGATGCAAGCTGCAACTCATTTGCATCCAATTGGGATTTGCATCGTATATTTGTTCTTTTTGCAATCGTTCTGTTTTTGCAATAATTCTATTTTTGCAGTCGTGTTGCAATTTTGAGCTTATTCAGAAAATTATGATTGTTCTGGTGTTTCTCAGGCTATAAAGGGGGTTTGGATAGACTTACAGAGCCAAAAAGGACCAGTTTAGTGAGCTGGTTAACTACTATAAATAGAGCTCATCTAGCTCTATTCAATTCCGGTATTTTTGATTGATGATAGCAAGCTCTAGATGATATAATATGACCATTCCCCTCAAAATACTCTGTAAAGCTGGATCAACTGACTGGTCCTTCAAATTTCATTTACTATTATCACCACTTTCTATTCTTTCTTTCTATTTTGTGGTTTCTACTTTTTTCTACTTTATCATTTTGGTATCGCCAAATAAACTTTTATTTAAATAATTAATGCTAATGACTAGAATTGAATGGGAATTTTAAAGATGCTATATTTTAAGTTTAAACTGGTTGATGTCTAAGCTTGGCTTCACGCTTTCTTTGCTTGGACAATTCAGATGCTGCTCTAACGTTGAAACCGTTAGATAAGAATTGGTTGGTTTCTTCTAAACGTAAACCTGCAAATTCAGGAAGTAAGAAGAAAACGAATAAGAAGGAAACTAAACATAAACCTCCGAAAAAGGCAAATGTACCAGTTGGAGTAATGTTTTCCAACATAGTTAAGAAGGTAGATGCAATGACTAAAGAACCAGACCAGTTGGTAGCTGCGGCATACATACCACCAATAGATCTAACGTTGACATCAGAGAATAATTCAACACCGGTCCAAGCACTGTTACCAATACCAATAGCATAACCAGCAACGAATAAGACCATGGAAAGAATAACAAGAATACCCCAACCACTAATACCTCTAGTTTTAACAACAACATCTTCACCTTTGAAACTAATACCTAAGTAATGGAAAGCAATAGCACATAAAACCATAGCACCAACCATAACTGGTAAAGACCAAAGTAAAATTCTTCTTCTACCGACTTTATCGATAATACAAAGAGCAACAATGGTGAAAACGAAGTTAGTGGCAGCAATAATGATAGAAACAGC
This sequence comes from Suhomyces anneliseae, assembly GCA_030568535.1. Lineage (NCBI taxonomy): Eukaryota > Fungi > Ascomycota > Pichiomycetes > Serinales > Debaryomycetaceae > Suhomyces > Suhomyces anneliseae. The sequence goes on along the minus strand of JAJMGB010000016.1, from coordinate 44,997 downwards.
AGTGGCATTATCAAAACCAATAGTAGAGAAAATGGTAGCACTGAAATACATTAAAGAGTTGAAACCAGTGAATTGTTGAATACCTTGTAAACCACAAGCTAAGATAAGAGCTCTGAAGTTGGCAGGAGTAGTGTGAATGATCTTGATAGAGTTCCAAGCTTGTTGTAAAGGACCGTTACCTGGAACAACGGAGTTAGAAGCAACCATATCAGCGATGGTAGCATCAATGTAGGCATCAGATTGGTTGTTGTGGGTCTTTCTTAAGACGTGTTTAGCCTTTTCAACTTGACCGTTCATAATGTAGAATCTTGGGGTATCTGGTAAGAAGTAAAACAAACAAACTTGAATCACAGGAGGAACCAAACATAAACCAACACTGACTCTCCAACCATGTTTAACATCAGTTAAACCCCAGTTAATGAAATAAGCAATCAACTGACCACCAGTGATAAACATACAGTTACAAACAATCAATCTACCTCTGTATCTAGAAGGAGCAAGTTCACTCAACATCAAAGGAGCAATCAAAGATGCAATACCAACACCCAAACCAAGAACAAATCTACCAGCAATCATGGTCCAAACAGTATGAGCGGCTAATTGAATAATGGTACCAACAACGAAGAACCCGTTGGAACCAAGTAACACGGTTTTTCTACCGATCAAGTTGGCCAAAATACCACCAATAATAGCACCAATCAAGGCACCTAAAGAGGTGGCGGAAGTAATGAATTCCTTTTCTCCAGAAGTAAGTACTTTACCTAAATCAGTACCAACATTAACCAAAGCAGAAGAAATATAACCAGTGTCATAACCAAACATGAAACCAGAGATAGAAGAGGCCAAGGTAATGATAAAGACCAAACGAGAAGGACGTTCATGAATTTCAATAATCTCTTGACCATCTTGCCCCTGGAGATCATCAGTAGATTTAGGACTTTGATTGAGAAGATCGTTAGAAGAGGATGTGGACTCGATAGTCTGAGCGTCGTGCTCAGCAGTATGTTTAAGAGACATGATGATGAATAGTGATCCAGATCCTTTAATGAATAGATAAAAAAAAAAAAGGAAAAAGAAGGAAGTTGTTAAAGAAGAGGTCAGTATTTATAAGAATCTAGATTTTTTTTTTGTCCGACAGTTCTCGCCGAAAACGACCCGTATATGCCGCACAAAACGCGAGCCCCACCAATAAAATCCAGATATTAACTAATATTAACTAATATTAACTAAGGGCAATTTTTTTTTTCGGCGGAAATTCGGTGAGATGCAGATAGTGCCCAGTTTTGAGCAAGGGCAAAAGGTCTTGTGATAGAAGCTTTTGTTATACGAGAGAGCTTATTGACCTGGGAAACTTGTTGTAAATGATATGGGACTGCTTTGGGACCCTTCTGTCAACTTGATTTTATTTTCCTGTCATCTCCTCATGACGGGTCTTTGTACGGCGTGATTGACACTAGTGGGGAGGCTCATTTAGCACGCGGATGAAATTCGATGGGGGGAAAAATCGTCGCCCCGGCGGGGGGCACATTCTTTTAGCTCTAGACAAAAAGAGAGATTCATGCACAGCAATAAAAAATATACCCAAAGCCGTCTGCCCACTTGTGTTACACTCGACTACACACACACACCAAAAACTAAAGGTGGTGCCTTCCAGTGGCGTTTTCCCGTAAAAAGACCCATTCAGTGTACTGTAATGCAAATCGTACATCGAAGCCCCCGCCGCCACTACTGCACTAAAAGATCTGCTTCACCGTTTCTTGTACATATTTACATCAAAAAACCTGTAGCACACGAGCAACTGGCTCTCTCCTTCTCTCCTTAACTTCCCCTTCTCTAACCGTCATGATCTGGGTCGGCAGTCGCCGAGATCTTTGCTGTATCCATGCGGCGGGGGGCCTGGGGAAACATTGTCACGGCACGTGTTATAGATCACTCTGGTACATTGTTAGGAGTTAAATGGAGTCGTGTGCATACCACATTATGCATGATTTTAGACTCGTGTGGACAATACCATATCCACATGAATTACATAAATTACTCTGATTCGACTGTCCATGATCTGAGGCTGCAGAACCGCTTCGCGTGGCTTCCAGATGTCCCTGGCTAATTAACAGCCCTTTCAGGAGCTTAAAACTTATTCTGACCTATATAATCACGTGATGCATCACATGACTTCAATACATATATTTTTCACTACTGATTCAATTTTTCAGATCAACAGCCCTATTTCGCCCGATAACTCCAGTTAGTTCATACTCCGACTTTCGTGCTCAGACACCACGATCTGCTGGCAAACTCATGCTGTCGATTTTGAGTACCTTAGTCGGACATTTGTCACTTTCTACTCAAAAACCATAACTAGACACACTGAACAATCACCATTATTGCATACTATACGTGCCCCAGATTACAAAGCTTATCCAGCTCATACACAACTAGACACCAAGTAACCAAAACTACAATTAAACTCTACAGTATTCCAACTCATCAGCCAATTAAACAGATTGAAATTATATCAATATTGAAAAAAAAAAAATTGGACTGAAATAATTGAGTTTAGAATAAAAGAATCTTACTCTAGTGAATCTATTGAACACTAACTATTAAATGATTTTTGTAGAAAGAGCCGTAACCCCCAATAATACCAAGTATGAGTTTACATTACACAGCATACTTGAGCCGCCTATGTACATTCAACTCAAATAAAAGATGACAGGGAATTTGGCCTGAGAGATATTATGATTGAAGGACTCTTCAAAGGGTCAACAATTAAATAATATTTTTTGAAAATGGGGAGGATAGGGATAGAACAAAAAGGAAAATCAGTTCTTCTTTGGAGGATCGAATCTGAACTTTCTGTTCTTGATTGGTTGCCATTTGAATTTCTTAACCCAGACGGATAACAAGTATAAGGAAGAAATGACAATAAGAGCCTTCAAACCCATCTTCTTTCTGTCATCATGTTCTGGTTCAGCAGCCCAGTTCAAGAAAACAGTGACATCCTTGGCCATTTGAGAAGTGGTAGCTGGAGTACCATCTTCATATTCAACCAAATCATCGAATAAAACTCTACCCATAGCAATAGAACCACCTGGGAAGTAAGGGTTATAGTTGGAACCTGGTGGTAAAACAACACCGGCTGGTGGTTCATCAGGGTAACCAGTCAATAAGGAGAAAATGTAATCAGCACCACCATGTCTAGCTTTAACAATCAAGGATAAATCTGGAGGTAAAGCACCTTGGTTAGCAGCTCTAGCAGCTTGTTCATTTTCATAAGGACTTTGAAGGTAATCAGCCAACTTACCTGGTCTCTTTCTTGGCTTACCTTCATCATCAGGTTCATCATCATACTCCAATTCTTCAGCAAAAGCCTTAGCTTCAGAAGTAGTATGAGAAACTCCTACCAAGTTTCTCCATGCGATTCTTTCCAATGAATGACAGGCGGCACAGACTTCACGGTACACTTGGTAACCTCTTCTAATAGAGGCATGGTCAAATGAATCAAACATACCGTTATGGGACCAGCCAAAAGCTGGTGGATGCAATCCATGTTCGGCAGCGGTCATGGCGTTGGCGCTCATTGAGTCTTGGTACAACATATATGATGCAGACAACCCAGTCACACCGACGGCCCCGGTGAGGAACCTTTGCAACATTGGGTTTGATGCAAGTCTGGAGGTTGATTTGAACATGCTGTGATGTATAAGATTGATTGATGTTGTGTGAATTTTCAGATAAAAGTTTGTTAATAAGGATGTGCTGTGATTGGCTGGTTGTGTGCAGGCTGCGACCAGACCCATTTTTTTTAATGGTGCGTGCCCGAAGCGAACCACCTTTCTCGGCCATTGGGGTGTTGATTGGAATAAAAGAAGGGGCTAATGGGATCAGAAAGAATTGGTGAATTTTGTAAAGGAATCGCTTGTAATGGCTAGTAAATTATAAGCTTGATTTTGGCTTTTTTATCTACGGGATTCCGGCCTCTTTGGAGTGTTCCGGACCTCTACAGCCCATTGCCCCGAACATTGCGGTGCTATTTCGCAGTAAAACTGTGATTTGGCACCCTTTCTACCTGAAAAAAATTCCAAAAAAAGCGCCATAATGTACTGCTACCTCTACTTACTATCACTACTATTTTTCTGTATATTTTCCGCTCCAAAAATGGCCTTTTTCCTTGACCAAACACCGTGTCTGGAAACATCGTAAACTTCATTGGCTGTCTTATATGCAGGCCCAGACTGACGAATAGAACACAAACCAGGCACCAACCAAGTGAGGATCAATTACACCAATAGAGTGAAAAAGGTCTATATAATACAATTGGTCTTGTTAAGACACTCCATTGGAACAATTGAAATGGCCATGAATTGACCTCGAAGTTTTTGGCTGCAACAATTGTTGGGTTCGTATTTTTGACGTATTATTTCCTTGTAATTCTATTGGTGGTTTAGACCAGAGAGCAAAAGCGACCCCAAATTTTGAGGAACGAGTCCAATGACTGAACCCGGCGTTTGGATTGACATAGCGGATCAGGTAATTCGAGGTATTAATGCAAAAAAGTACAAAAAAACAAAGCCCGACGCGGGGGTCGAACCCGCAACCTTGTGATACCTTTCAAATCACCGAAATGTTTTAAAAGTCACACGCTCTAGCCATTGAGCTAGCCAGGCCGAATTTGGGCTAAATTTTGGTCCTCTTTAAAAGCCGAACACAAATAGAGAGAACCAAAGTTGATTTTAATAAAGAATTGTACAGAATTTGTAGCTGTTTTTAAGTAAATTTCAATCCAATATAATATCAAGTAACTCTCAGAATGTTCAAGAAAAGTAAATAAAAATTAGGACCCCAAAATGATCCCAAAAATGTGATATTAGTTGTAAGAACGAAACAATTGCAGACAGGTTCAGAAACATACTTGACTTCCACATTCCATAGGTCCAATTCCTAGTATATTTATTCAGCTGAAAAGAGAGGACTCAGGATCTTAAAAATTAAAATATGTTAGGCATTAGGTGTTTGAAAATCTCTATAGTGAATGATGCAATGGATAAAGGCATCCAGAAGAATTAAATGACAAGGGTAACATTTCCAAATTCTTAAATTGGTTCTATCTAGCAAATTAATCTCCATAGTTAACCAAAGGTTATTTTAAGAACCCTTTTTATTTCTTTAGATTAGTTTTATGATTTTTCTGATAGCATAAAAATTAACTTTTTGGTTGGGTGATTCTTTAGCGTCTATAGGTGAAGCACACCGAGTCAGGTAGTAGCAAAAATCCCCGTAATCATCAAAACAACTCGGTATATTACTCTTAAATAGCGGAAAGATTCTTTTTTCCTCAATTCCCAATCTCTACTTGGTAAACCTCACGCGTTACCTCTTGATATCTCTCATGGAAGTTTTTCCTCAACTCTAAAACACTTCATGCTCGTTTGAAACAAAACAGATCTTGATAGGTGTAAACATAACCATAAGCTTCTGAGTTGAGTATTCTATCTTGATGCAATGTAAGATCTTATACTCTCAAGATAAACTTATGAAACAAAAATATTTTAGCGTTCTGGCATCCTATTGTTGATGCTACAAATAGTCTATTATAGTGTGTATTTTGCAGCTGTTTGACACATAACCATCAACACTAATGCAAGTAATATGTACGGCATTATTACTACTACCGTGTTTAAAGTGCTTGCATTGTAGTATTGATAAATTGAAGTTATAAGGAACGTATAGGCGATACCCCCTTGAACTTGAGTCTCATATTAGAATCTCTTGTTACAATTCGCAGTTATAACTCGTCTCTATAATTCTGTTGACCTCTCACTATTTGTAGATCAAAACTAAAAATAGCCTTATTCTTGGAGAATTAACGTGAGGTAGTAGGATAATATTAACTGTATCTAAAGATGTTTATGTTGATAAACACAGATTCGTAGAACTTTCCCCCCTCAATTCGCTTCAGTAGATTTTCACCCCAACTTGGTGACAAATTAGAATTTAAAAATACGAGTATCTCAACCTTAAATGAAACTATAGGTAATTTTTGCAGCAATTACTAGGTTTAACGTATCTCACGTAAGGCAAAATATACCTAATTTCGAGATATAGCATCTCTAACCCAAGTAATTTTGTATTAGAGCCAGTTAGTGTTATGTAAAGATGGTTTTGGATGTCTTCTTGATCGAGGTTATACGGTGTGAAAATTCAAGGTGATCTTTCTTCTACATTTTGATTCACTTATTTTAATAATGCATTATATACTATGAATGTCAAAAACAACCTAGAATACGATCCAGGTCATTTAAATGCTCACTTCTTCTGGTCAGATCAATATATTGTATACTCATGAGATCCGACCGATCTGGTGATCTAATGTATACTAAATTACCACTTTTCTTCTGGGTTAGCCTTGTAGGCAACGTAGTCATCCCACTTGAACAAACTGACTTCAGTTTCGTTTTCAACACCCAATTCTTTAAGAGTCTTGTTGATATCGAGTCCTGGACGTTCCAAAACCCATTCTTCATCATCATCAAAGTTGATGACCAAGTTCATAGACTTGGAGCCGTGTGCTTTGGTGTAGATCTTGATGGTGTCGTATTCGACGGTACGGTAAGGTCTCAAACCCCCGGTGGTATTGATGATGGTTTTCATTTGTTCAAGAAGCTGTTTTGGAGTGGTTTCTTGTAAGTTTATGGATGGAACGACATAGTTTTTGACGTTTCTGTATGGGAAAGACTTGATGATACGGACGGTTATGAGGGCATTAGTGGCTGGCCTCACGTTGGAGGTTAATGGTTCGGAAATATCAGACATGGCACTGGTTGTAGTAGAGATTACATGAGAAGTTGAATAAGATGAGATGGGAGGGAGGTCACGTGATAATTCCGATCAGTCCAGTCCATGGTTCATTACAGTTCGTGCCTACTTTTGGGGCCAGATGTACTAACGTAGAAGTATCGCCTCGATGCCCACGAGCGTCTACACGACCGCCATGGGCGAACACATGAGCCAGATAGTTCGTTGGTGATGCAGGTACGCCAGGACTGGGAATATAACTGGTACTGCCTCGGTCGATGCTAGATAAAAGCCAATGTGTGTGCGCCCCGAACCCGGTGGCTGTAGCGGTTGGAACAAACATGGAACAGATTTGGAACGGTACAGATCAGCGAGGACCAAAGTGGCTCTGCTGCTACTGAAAACAGTGAGCGTTGAGGTTGTACAATAGAATCTTGTGCACATTGAGCCGGTGCATGAGTAAAGCGCATGGAGGAACGTAAAGTGAGTGTGTTCGTAATTGAATCAGTTTTTTCAAGTTTGTCTAGACTCTTTTTTTTTCAATTCAATGGGGAGAACTCCTACAGTTTACAATAGCGTGCCAACCTAACTAATAAACCAGCTAAACAGAGTAGGAAGTCCGTCCATCCCTCCAAATAGGCTTTTAGCCACTACAATGCTAGCCGTCTCCCCGTCTATCGTGATGGCAGCGTTAGTATAAGATGAGGAACAAGTATCTAATTATAAATGCAACCTAGGTGACCAAATCCACCCCAAGGAAGTTGATAAATGGCCCAAGGTGGAAGGATGGCGACCAATTGCAGATACCACCAATCTAATTACAATAGTATGAGTCGCACCCTGGCAGATTAAACTTACTAACAACATCTAGATTGGTGTAGTTTAAGAGCCTTTTAAGACAGTGCAACGCGTCATGTGTCGTCTACTTATGCCCGATTTGGAAGTGAGAAACACGAAATACGAGTCGCGGTCTGCGTGAAACTTAATTCACACTGGCCCCAGACCCTTCGAAAAAAAAAAAATTAAATCCTATCACCCCACAATCTCTCACTTGTCTCCTCCTTCTCCTTCTCCTTCTCCTTTTCCATTTAACACCGCAACCTAACCGTATAATTCAAATCGCCAATCTCCTACTACTGACAATCTTGAAACAATTAGGATTCGAGCTGTTTGTTGTTATCATCATCCTCCATAGTACTATTTGTAAACATCCCGATGCACGGTCCCTGCTTCCATTGCCTCGGGTGTCTTTACAACCATCACGCTCGTCATATTTGTTTATGATATTTAAACAAAAAAAAAAAAAAAAATCGTTCGTCTCATTTTACATTATTTTATTTGTACATATATTTTATTTTTTATTTTTTAAATAAAGCGCCAAAAGTTTGTTTATGCCGCACGCTCCCAACCCCAGACGTATATATCCCCAATGGTTGCCAAATGGTCCAATTTAATCATAATCGTAACCTTCATACTTTCCTATAGCCAACATATGAACCATGCCGCCTAATCAGACCCCAACATGGGTCCAGCATCAGAACAAAACCATGATACGCTGGATCAACCAGAAACTTGCACTTGACTCTCCTGGCGTGCCTTCTATTCCTAACTGTACTTATCCAATCACCAGTTTTGAAGACCTTCAAGATGGTCTTGTCCTTATCAAACTCGTCAACCAATTGATATATGCCATTATCGAAAACCCTAAACATCCAATGAACCGTCTGCAATTATACTACATCAAACCATTATATCCGAAACCGAAATTTAAGCTCCATAAACTCGAAAACTTGGCTGATTTCCTTCAGTTTGTAAAGATGATTCTCAACATCAACGTCAGCGGTATCAGCGCCGACAACATCTACAACGGCGACCATAAGCTTATTTTGGGGTTCGTATGGTCCCTTTTCCTTGTGGACTCTTCCGCCTCTTTCCCAATATCATCTTCATCCTCATCTACTCCTTCTATCGTGGAGATTAAGTCCATCTTATCCAAATGGATAAATGACATCTTGACCAAGCGCAACATGGAAGTATCTAATTTCAATAAGGACTGGTCCATTGAGATTAACCGCCCTGATGTTGTGTTCTCCCATATCTTCCAACACTACAATATCACTGTCCCTAAAGACGAAAGGAAATTACAGAACTTGGCCAATATCTTGACATTCGCTGAACAAAACTTAGGTGTACCCCACTTGATCGATATCGACGACTTCAAGCTTTTGGTGCCTGAAGAAAAGTCTATCATCACTTACCTTATCGAATTGTTTAAAGCTCTTGAAATCAATAAAGTGTCGGTGGAAGTTCCTGCTGATTGTAACGATATCGTGATTCTTATCTCCGATACAGTCAAGTTGAAGAACCAATACGAAACCAAATCTCTTCGTTTCTTGAACTTGTCCAATCGTTTGGTCACTCAATTATCCCAAGACTTGGCTGACCTTCAACACCTTAACGATTCTGACCTTTTACTCAATGACTTACAGAAAATCATCGACTCCAAGTTCTCATCTCATGCCCATTTTTCAACATTAAATTCTAAACTTGAATCTGTTTTAAGTATATTTGAATCTTTCCAAAAGTCCAGAACTTCCTTAATTCCAGATTTAATCTACCAAAATTACCCAGAATTACTCCAATATTATTATCATATAAGAAATAGCTTAGAGGAAGTTAATTTGTTATATCTCCCAACCATCAAACAACTTACCTTGGATAATTTATCAATGAAACTTGACCAATTGATTGAATTGGACTCCTCTTTATTGAGTATATCTAAAGGGTTAATCTTAAGCTTGACTAATGCCTTGTATTTCCAAGGTGTGCCAGCTTGTGAAGAAGTTAACCAATTGGAATATATACGAGACCAATGTGAAAAATTCCATAACTTATTAAGTGAAGAAATGCAAGTTCCTGAACTGTGTGAAAATCTCTTACCAGAAGAATTAATAAGAGAACCTTCTACTTCAGCAAACTTAAAATACTTCACTTCGCAATTATCTACATTGAAGCTTCCAAACCACTTTGAATTGGTAAAATTCATGAAATCTACATTAAATATTGATGTTGATTTGGACGCTTTTGTCAAGTTAATTCCTACCAAATCCAAATCCACCACAATCCCAATTTCCACTAGTTCTAACTCTATCAATGATAGCGATTTTACTCTTACAAGTTCCAATTGCTCTTCCAATTCATTCTCTGATGAAGATGACTTCCTCTTTGATGAAATACAACAAAAGGTAGAGGGCCAACTAGGAAATGGTGATAAGGTTTATGACATTGATGAATTTGTTAAGAAGCTTGAGGGAGGTTTTAACTTATGAACCTCGCAGTTTACGAGTTGACCCGGATCACAAACACTGGTTAGTTTGTTCTGGTAAAAGTAGCTCATACTGATGCATTCCTACTCTTTTTCTCTTACTCTCTCTTTCTCTCTCTCTTTATATATTGTACTTATTTTGGTGACTTACCACGAGTGGGTGAAAGCTCAAAAGAATCATCATTATCTACAATTATGTTGATGATTTTAAGCTCCTCCTCGCTGGTGCTATGTATATCTAGTCGTCGGTGAACGGCATTTCAGTTCTAATTATCTAATAAACGGTTGTATCATTAGCTACATACACTCTAATAAAAGTCAACAAGACACAGTTGACATAAGACATAAAGACGGTCTATACGTCATAGGCACAAACATCATAAAGACATAAACTATTGTGGAAGGCCTTCGGATATTTTTTTATATATTTTAAAATACCTCCTCACAAATACAATTAATTCGTCATATAATCACCGGCTATGTTGACATGCAAACCTCACAAATCACTGGTTTGCCAGCACTCCGTACCAGGAACCAAGGAACCAAAGAACCAAAAGAACAAGGTCCAGCACGAACCACTCTTGGGAAATGGCCCACCACAATTACTCTTATTGCAATATTCTAATCTTTACTATCAATAATTTTAATGGGTCATTGTCTCTTATAAAGCACCATCATTTGATCTGTATAGATTGTTTCTGAAGGCACTATAATACTTTTTTTTATAAATCACTTTTTCATTTTTCATTTCATTTTATTTCAATTAATTAGGTTCATTTAACATCTCATTAAAGCTTAAAAAATGGATGGTCCATTGCTTCCTTAGCAGTAGGTCTCAATTGATGGTCGAAAGTCAATAACTTATCGATTAAATCAATAACTTCTTCACTAACGAGGTGTCTGTTGTCGTTATTAACAAAGCTTTCCCATGGCTTGGCAGGGTATTGATGCAAAATATCATCGTAATCAGAACTCAACTTGATACCGTACTTGGCAATATACTTATTAAGTTTATCAGTACCCAAGACCTTGGCAATTTGAACCAACTGATCGTTATTAGAATCACCTCTGAAAAATGGTTCTTTCTTGAAGATGATGGCTGCTAACATACAACCAACAGACCATAAATCAAGTGAATAATCATATTGTTGCAAGTTAATAAGTAATTCAGGACCCTTATGGTATCTAGAAGCCACTCTTACATTATAATCCATACCCATATGATAAAATTCAGCAAGACCCCAATCGATTAAACGAAGTTTTTTGGTTAAAGGATCAATCATGATATTTTGAGGTTTAACATCTCTATGAATAATACCCATAGAATGAGAATAATCTAATGCAATCAAAAGTTGAGTGAAATAGTATTGGATATCACTAATGGAGAATTTTGGATATAAGACTCTAAAATCAACATTATTGACTTTTTCAAATATAAGTGCTGGTATTTTACTTTGTTCATCACGAACAATATCTAATAAACCAATGACATTTGGACCACCAGTTAAGTTTTGTAATATTTTAACTTCACGATAAATCTTCTTTAATTTCACTGGTTTTAATACTTTAATAACACATGGTTCATCGTTTAGCACATTAACACCTTGAAACACTTCGGAATATTTACCTCTACCGATTTTACTGATGATCTCATAGTTTTTGATGTTACCCCATGCGATTTTATGATGTTCATAATCCCAGTATTCGCTAGGACGAGTAGAGTTTGCATCGGCATAAACCCGGGCAACGGAATAGACTCTAGTACTAACACTCATTATATTTTAAGATTAAAGTATGGGGAGGAGATGGAATAAAATTGGTGCAACAATAGTTCAACAATGATACAAAGGAAACTTCTTGTTATTGAAGATGAAGATGAAGATGAAGATAAAGATGCTGGTTTTTTGGATGTTTCTGATCCTGTTAAAATCCTTCTTTTTGCTGGTTGGATGTTCGGGTCCAATGGCTAACAAATATTTGATCAACGATGCCAGTCGATACCAACAGAGATTTCACGAATACAAAGAAGATTAAAAGGTCCCACGATTTTCAGGTAGATGTCACACACTAAACACAGATGGAAGTGGCCAGACACTAGGAGGAGCGGTAAGGATGTTTAGAATCGATGGCTTATGCCGAAGATGAACGATGGGTGTTGGTAGTGTCAACGGTAGAAGATGTACACGGTGGTTTCGCGATGTTGGATAGATCGTTTCTTTCGGGTCCATAACGTGGAGGTGAGGAACGACAGCGACAAGAGAAAAGAGTGGGGCTACGGCGGGCGGCGGGTACGAACGAGCAGAGAGAGCAGAGATCGGTGATAAGAGGGGATAAGACGTCATAGCCGAGGCTGACACCATGCTTAAATGAGCCTACAATTGTTGTGGTATGGGATAGATCACCAAGCACAGTGGACTTGGGTAGTTAGTTAGTTTTTTTTTACCGTATCGGTGTTGTCAGTGTTGTAGTGAAATTGGTGGGTCTGGGTGGGTGGCTGGTCCTACGGACATCGGTATCTATTTGGCATAGTGTAGTGCGATACAACGGGAAAAAAGGTGACTGGACCGAGATAGTGGGCGAGATAGTGAGAGTCATATAGAGCTAGTGAGAGCGAGACAGAAGATCTGAAGGAAACAGAGAAGGTTAGAACGTTTAAAAATATAGGAAATTATGTAATAATAACGTGAAAATAACGTGTAAGGCGTAAGGACGGTAACTATGGCTTCCTAGATCGTCTACTTTAGTGAGACTTCGGAAATTCTGTCCGTGTTGTACTGGTTTCTCTCGACATTTGCACCTTAATCACTAAATTTCAGTTGGCACGGCTGCTACAAACACAGTCCAGCGATAAGTACGAAAATGGGCGACTAACGTTCCCAAACTCTAAAATTTGCTCTGTTTCCAACAAAAAGTGATCCTGGTGCTTTTTTGGGCTTTTACTCGCAAGTGTAGCTTATTTTTGCCCGCTATTCCGTGGTTCTATTGTCTCTATTGTTCTGTTCCAAGTCTCGCTAGATAATGGCTCTTCGCGCGAGATCAAATCACGTCTAGCGAGACAGTCCACAATCACGAACCACCAAGTTCTATGGGTCACCAGCATACCAGTTCAGCTATCACGACCTGAAATTACCGCCCCAACCATACACCATCATAGAGCGACCAATAGGCTCCTTCAAACCTCCGTTAAAGCTCGTCAAACCATTGCTTTACGCTAACCATCAAACCTCTCATCACTACGCGTACACCGTCACTATACCAACCAATTGACCTATATCTCCACATTCACATACATTTACACCTTCGACCATGTCGATACGATCTACAATCTCCCTCGTCCATGATCTGGGCCCCTTGAACGATATCCAGATATGGACATCCTCAACTTCTCCGTCCCTTCACAAATCACCATATACCCATCTCCAAACTCATATACGGCCATCTTCAATCCCAGTTTACCTTATACAACACCCACCAGCAACCATCTACACCAATGACGCCAAAACATCTCAATTCTTCAAGACATATCTCCTTCCCGTGGCACTTACCCAGAACTTAGGACTTATCTTCAAGTCCAATGATACCGACCAGTACTTGGTATTCTACTTTGAAGACCAGATAAAAATGGTGGTGGTGGATTTTGATAGTTTGAACAAAGTCACACAATTAATAGAAACAACAGGAGACGTTCCTCCAAATACATTTATAGAACGAGCATCTACTGTCCAGGAAAACACGTCTGTGTTCGACAAAGTGCTCGAAAGAAAGAAACAACCCAATCCGTTTGTGGAGACATCGAAGCCTGCCAACAATTCGTTCCTGGCATTATCCAGTCAAGAGCATATTAACCAGGCAGTCAGCAAGACGATCTTATCGGGATTGCGGCTTAGAGGATTATCTACTGGTTTAAACTCGTTCAATGATAAGTTGACTATCAAGGAGATATACCAGATGACATATAAAGCAGCATTATTCAGTTTGCGGAAATACAATTACAGTTTCAGCGGACCCAAAAGAAGGATTAGAATGGACGATATTCAAGACGTGGTAGAGAAGCTCTTGGAGGTACTTGTGGATATAGAGTAGTTTAAACCAAGAGCTCTTTTAGTCAGAATTATCCATTAAAAAAGCATTATAGATTACGAGCAAATGAACAATATTATTAAGAGTTGTAGACAATTAATTAGGTTAGTTTTTTATTTTTGATAATTCCATACCCTTCATTTAATATCTACATGATTAACAATATTTAAATATTTATTACTTTCCAGTTTCCTTTTGTAAACTAGATAGTTTAACTATATACAGTTGATCAGAGATCGTTGACAGAAACAACTTTTCCTTCATTAAATTCGTTGAATCTCTTGGTAGATGCAGCTTCTGATTGTCTTTCCAAAGCAGTCTTTTTATCAGCCTTAGTGTAAGTGGTGTTAACATTCTTAAGGTGATCCAAAAGTAAAGATCTATCCTTCAATAAGTAACCTCTCTTGGCAGGATTAGAATAATATTCAATATCTCTTCTATGAGTTGGTCTAGCAGGTAATGGAACGTAACCCTTCTTCAATAAGAAACGGTTTGGATCAACATGAGCTGCTAATGCTAATTTGGTGAAGTAAATTGAAGTATAAGATTTTTCTAATTTTTCAATAGCTTGAATGGCTTGATCAGAAGCTCTTGAAGCTTCAATATTTAATGGAACATTGTAATCTTCTTTACCATTGGCCAAGATCTTGACACCATCTTTCAAGGTACCAGAAATTAAACCACATTCTTTCATGGTCTTAATGGTTAAAGTTTCACCTTCCTTTAATGGAATTCTACCATTATTCCAGAAATCTTGAATTCTTTCCAAGTTAAGATCAAAGTATACTCTTCTATGAGGTCTCTTGAATCCAGTGATTGGGAAAAGCTTGTAGTATGGAGTTTGACCACCTTCTAACCATCTAGGCACTTTACCTCTGGCTTTTTGACCTTTTTGACCTCTACCAGAAGTCTTACCTTTTCCGGAAGCTGGACCTCTACCGAGTCTTTTGTAGCTGACAACAGCACCTTCATTTGGTTTTAAATGACCTATGTATGACACATTACGGGTGAGGAATGACACACCCTGTGTGACCTTTGATTTCAACAGACTGAACATTGGACGGGTGATGAATATACTAACAGTGATTTTGGTGAAAAATTATCGTGTCGTGCAACCACCAACGACCAACTGATTTGGTGAGACTTTTCAGTGTGGGTGGGAACTTGAGAGTCAGTGAGTGAGTGAGCGAGTATGGCACACTGCGAAAAGTATTTGACTGCAAACAGCAGCAAATTGGAGGAAATGGCGGACACAATGAATAGAGTGGAACTGGCCAATCAGAAATCTCCAATTGTTTCGAAGCTTTAGTGTTTGGCTGGTGGTAAATTTGGCAGCCTTTTGGCTCCCCAATTATAGTGGTTTAGCGGTATAAGTAGACACCAAAAGGTACCAATATAAAGTGTTGAAAGAGCATGGCAACTAGCGGAAAGAAACGGATGATAATTTGAACATCTTCTTCAATATTTCAAACATTTCTTGATGGCTTTTTCCAGTTTCTGTTCAGTTTTCTTTACCGCCAACTCCAACAACCAAATGGGTCAGTTTCTGTACCACCGATTTGCAACAACACGACAAAGACCCTTTTAGTCTCCTCCAATGCTGTTGATTCGTTCATTAGGATTCCCTGTTGACTTTGATATGTTTCAATTCCTTCTATTGGTCATATTCACCTCTTTACTGTGGTAAGTCGTTAATGACAGTTGTCCAGAAAATATTGGTCCGTCGCACTCAAACTAAAATTTTTCAACGAATTCGCCTTTATGGCCAAGTTGGTAAGGCACCTCACTAGTAATGAGGAGATCGTCAGTTCGAATCTGGCTGAAGGCATTCTTTTTTTTTTTGGCACTTCTAAACGTTTTTCCAATATCAATTTTCAGTCTCTAATTGAAATATTCAATCACTTTGAACTAACCAATCCACTTTTTTTTTATCAACTCATTGTTCATTGATAAACCATGTCAAAAGATACCGAAGAAAAAGAGCTTAACCAGCTCATGGACCTTTTCAAAGAGTCTCCAGAAGAAGAAAAATTACGTAAAGATCAATTTAAACAAGCAGTACATCAACAAGCTGAAGTGCTTGATTTTCCAGCACACATGTCGGTAGTGACAGCCCTTGACGATCTTTTCGGTTGTTTTGCCCTTGGTGGTCAAGTCAAGCACTACTACAGATACGGAACCTACGCTTCTTGTAAGAAACAAAGAGAAAAGTTCTGGTTCGCTATAAAACATGGAGAAATGATGGAAGGTAATGATTCCAAGCCATTAGAAGAACTTTCAGCCAGAGAAATCAACAAGAGAGTTAAAATTCAAGAATTCTACAAGAACAGATGGATAGAAGAAAAAGCCAACGGTCTGTCTGAAGATGTGTGGAGTGTGAGGAAAGAAAGATTAGAAAACCCATTCAAGGGAAGCTTCAAGTGAGTCGAAGAAACAAAGAAAAAGAAGTAGAAACAAAGAGAACAAGAGATAGAACAATTGGAATAGACTCATGAAGATATTTCATCATCTAGTTCCATTGAAATCTGGAAATAGAATGAACATTTAACGGACCATCCAACTGAATCATCGTTATCATCATTATCAAATGTTCATGGATGCGATAGAAGTTTCAAATAAGCTTGTTCAGAAATGTTCTACAGTGTACATAGAATGGTCAACTAGTGGAATAGAGTTCCACTGACTATTATTTTAAAATCTATTAATCATATATAAACTATTTAAGGAATCATTTGGATTTAACAGTGGCTGGATTTTTTTTATTTCACTACAATAGTACAATTAAGGTTCGATATATTAATAAGCCAACTGAATTGTAATCTTTAATTCTGTAATGGCGATAATGGAGGTTCTGTTAATTCAATACTACCATTCCCAGCTAATACTATATGGGTAGGGAGTATGAATATCAATAGTTTCATGGTAGTAGTATATAGTATTTTTACATACTCGTTCACTATTGTGTTTTTATAAGCAACATAATTGGGAGATATTAGATGTTCTCTTGAACTTTTGTTGCTTTTCTTTATGACCTCAACAAGGTTGACAAAATTCACTTCTTTTTATTTTATCCTGTTATTGTTATATTTTGTTCCTGCTGCTGCTGTTGCTTTCTGCTGATTATGCTGCTGCTAGTATTGTTTACATAACAACACAACCTTTACTTTCTGGTTCGTTGTCATTGGCACCCTTTGGCTTGGCGTTCAAAGCACATCTGGCAGCTTCAGAGAAAGCTTCATTGACACCTCTATTCTTCTTGGCAGAACATTCCAAATATCTTAATGCACCCACCTTCTTGGCCACTTCTAAACCTTCATCATAACTGATAAGTCTCTTACGTTGTTGGTATGGATTACTGGATTGAGAGTATGGGTTGAATGATTCATCTTCGTTGGTATTGGCTTCTTCTGGATCTTCATTACTTCTTAAATCACATTTTAATGCAACTAAAACAAGCTTGACACCTTCACAATGGTCAGCGATTTCACCAACCCATTTAGATTGAACGTTTTCTAAAGAATCTGGAGAATCTATAGCGAAACACAACATAATGCAGTGAGTGTCTGAGTAAGAAAGGGATCTTAATCTGTCGAATTCTTCTTGACCAGCAGTATCCCATAAGGATAGTTGGACTGATTGGCCATCGATAAAAATATCATGCACGTAGTTTTCAAAAACAGTTGGTTCGTAAACTTGTGGGAAGTAACCTCTGGTAAACACATTTAAAAGAGAGGTCTTACCACAAGCACCATCTCCGAGAATAACGATTTTCCGTTGTACTAGAAATCATAGTTAGTATATCATCTTATGTGAACTGGTAGCGTAGCTTTGACCTATTTGTGACCTCTTTTATCCATCAATATCAAGCTTTCTCTCTCTGTAGGCAAATGGGGGTTTTTGATAAACGATGCCCTCGTACCCACCAATTCATAAAAAAAAAAAAACAAAGGGTCCATGGTGATTTTGTTGATCGAAATGGTACGTCCATAAACTGGATCGGTGGTAGACCGCTTGTGGTCCCCTTAGACCCGTTTCCTCGAGGCTCTTCGCTATTTTGTGATGATGGTCTTGGCTAGTGCCACTGTTGATACTTACTCGTCTTTACTCCTCCTCCGCAAACAGGCATGGTCTATGATTTAAAACAAGTGATGATCTGGTGATTAATTATGGGACTGGTTCCGTGGATAGTAACAAGAAAAAAAAGTAGACTATGATTCTTGTGGGACTAAGTCAGCTTACTCGTGTTGTAGGGGGACAGATCAGTTACGATGTTCAGATCTTTCGTCTGTTTTTTGGCTGAGTAAACAAATGCGTGGCTGAAACAGCACGAGATCAGCACGAGATCAGCACGAGATAGGCAGAGGGGGAGGGGGGAACCGTAGAAGCTAGGGCGACGGAGAACAGTGGTACGATAGTGGGGTACGGTAGGGGGAAGAGACCCTAGATAATATTAGATCCGCCGGGCGGTGTGGCTCTGTGGAAGTGGCTACGGTTACATTGGTGGTGCTGGTGGTACTGGTGGTACTACTTTTTACGGCCCTGTTAATTTTGTTTGTTTACGGCGTTTCTCTCGCTCTGTTTCTGTGTTTGTGTGTTTGTTGCTGGGACCATCTCTCCCTACAGAGTCGCACTGTAGAGAATATCAATGATAGCGATGCGATAGCGGAATAAGCCACCATACAGCGATGGCGGCAAAAGTAAGTGCAGACCAGCGATAGCGGCCCATGAACTGATGTCGCAAATATTTCTTTTAACTACTTACAAAAAAAAAACGGTCACGAAGAAACTCTAAATTACCTCTCTAATTAACCACTGTAATTAACTACTTATATTGGGCCTTCATCTTTACGCCTGGTAGTAAGTGGCAACAACCGTTAAATGAATGATCAGGAATAGTTTAAATAGTGTCGTAGTTACAATTAATAATTACCTAATTTAAATAAAATTCGGGAAGTTATTGGGTTCAAAATGGGAGTTATTTTGACTATGGAAAAACTACGGAAAATAGCCAAAATTGTAGTATTAGGAAAGAGCCCAATTTCGCAGTATAATGGGGTAAATTTTCGTTAATTTAGCCGATTTCTGCTGTCAATTCAACATAAAAATATTCACATGTTACCACATTAATAATACATTAGAACAAAGTGAAGGACCACTTAAATTGCCCATTTCACATAGGGGGCTTAAAATGTGTCTATTTATAATGTTTAAACTTGATTTGGCATAATTCTCCAGGTTATTCTTGCAGGTTAATGAGATAGGCATTTCGGGGCAATTTATTTTACTAAAATTATGTAAATAGTCAAAACAGGAATAAAGAGAGGTTTGGTAGGTATGGTGGAAATGGTTTTGACGGTAGTGTGTTTCTTTGGATACTTTCAATAAAATATTGGTAATTTTAAATTTTTTGCAATTTATACGATTTCCTAAAATATTAGTAAATTTTGGAAATGGACAATTAATTATAATTATGGAATTGGAAATGAGGAGCACATTATAAAATGAATTTTACAAGCAAATCACAAATGCTTCACAATTTAGGGAGAAATATAGATGAAACGAATTTGTTATTGCTGGTTGTTCTGCCCTTTCCCGATTTCCTTTCATCATTAGGTGCTTACCTGTGTCTAACTAGAGTAAAAAAATTATTAGATAAATTACCTGTGGTGTCTTTTAAAACTGTTAACTTGGATTGAAGTCTATCTAAGCCTCAGATCAATTGTCTGGAATTTTGCAACTTCGACTTACAAGTCTACTAATTTTACTATGTCAGTTTTACACCAGGTATTGCTGTTTTCACAGGCATAGTACTGTATACTGAGCCAGACACAGCAATACTAAAGAAACCACCCCAAAGGGACTCTTACCCCATTAACCAGAGTATGTCCCAGAGTCTATCTCAGACCTCCAACATCACTTTGGGGCCAAATCAAAAGCACCAATTTAATAATTTTAATTACCATTATTTTTGCAGTGTAAATTGCTCTGTAAACCAAGAAAAACCGTGGATCTGGGGTAGCAGCCCAACAGAAAATACACACTTACACCACGATAAATTACAGAACCAACCTTGAAATTCTGGCATTTTCTATACCATATAATTTTTGATTCGCTTACAAATCACCGCCTAATTGCACCGGGTTCCCTCACAAACCACCATTGGCTAGAATTGTCGTTTTTTAAGACATTTTTAGGTCACTTTTTGATCTCTTTTGTTGGTTCGCGACCTTATCATTACTCAACCAAACCCACTTTTCATGGATTCACGTGCACATTTACTCCACGTCACTTCTTCTCTTCTACCATGTCGTCCCAACTAGAAGAGTTTAAGACCATCGCCGGAATAGAGGGCTCCGACTCCGACGACAATGCCCAACGTCTTCTTGAAATCCACAACAACAACCTTAACAATGCCATTTCTCAGTACTTTGATACCGGTTTTGATGGTTTAGAACCAACCTCAACTTCGGGTGGATCAAGCGCTTATGATACCGCCAGTGCATTCACTTCAGGAGCAGAGACTCATGAATCAAACATCGATCTTCATCGTCGTCATGAAGCCGTCAATCTTCAAAGTCAAATGTTCATGGATGCTTTGCTTCCAAGACTTCCAAAAGCTCATAGAATATCCTCGGCCTGGCATATGGAAGTAGGGATCCATGCTTCAATGACAGAACAACAATCATCATCAACATCATCTTCCTCATCAACAGCACCTTCTGCTACAGCCACATCAGATCAAGATGAGGAAAAGTCTCCATCCACCATGAAACCAGCATGGAAGTTATTCTGGATTCTCTTGTTTGTTCCAAAGGCATTATTACAAATCATATTCACCGCAGTAAGACTGTTATTTGGATTCAACGGCATACCTCGGATTACAGACCCCAACAGACTCTCAAAGTCGTTTGATTTCTCCAGATACGAACCAAACTATGCCTCTCCTGCCAGCTTGGAAAACTATAACGTGATAACCAACTTTAATGATGGATATGATCAATCACAAAAGACCTACGTATGGCTTTTGGTTTTCCTTGTAAATGAATCTGAGGAAAGCTCTTTGTTCATCAAGAATATCGTGGAAAACCCACAATTCAATGCTCTTTTCAACAAGACCGATGGTACCTACAAAGAAACCCTTATCTATGTTAATGACGTTACCCGTTCTCGTGAAGCCCACGAGATTGCTCACACCTACAAGACAAAGAGACTTCCATACGTGATGTTGATCGGTAACGTCTCTAGTAACCCACAAACCATTCTCAGCTCAATGTCTATGCTCTACAAGTCAAACTTGGCCAAGCACTTTGTCGTGCCGGAAAACTCTTACAGCACTGGTGATAAGATTTTGAGAAACCTCAATCAATTACTTGAATCATACAACCCTCAATTGATCTCATCCAGATTTGACCAACAAGAAATGGAATTTGCTAGACTTATCAAACAACAACAAGATGACGCTTATACCCAGTCTCTTGAAAGAGATAGACTCAAAAAGATCCAAAAACAACAAGAAGCAGACGAGACCTTGGCTGCAGAAAATGCAGAAAATATTAAGAAGGCTTACTTGTATAAACTAATGGGAGAAAACCTTACCAACCCAAACAATTCAACCAACACTTCTAGAATTGCTATCAAGCTTCCTAATGGTAAAAGACTTGTGGAAACAGTGGACAAGGCCATTCCAACCAACCAATTATATTTACATGTATTCTTAAAAATGTTCATGGGTGAAGAAGAATTGACTGGAAACGAAGACATTGAACAACTTTGTGAAGATTTCTCTGAAGAATTAATAGAAATTGCAGAAGATCTCACCAAGGAAGAATTCTATGCCAAGTATCCATTCAAGTTCGAGCTTGTTCAACCATTCCCAAAGAAAATTGTCAATGCATCAGAAGAAACTGTTGGTGAGTGTAAGGAGACTGCCTCTGGAGGTAATTTACTTGTGGAGTATTTGGATGAGGACGAAGAGGAGGATGAGTGAATGACTAAACGATAATATGAATTACAAAGCAACAAACTAAAATAAAATAAAAGAACGAGCCAAACCAGTTTTTAAGTGAGCTGTCAAAAAGTGACATCTTCTCACCCACCCACCCATCACATCTTTACTATACTACCATACTACAGGATATAAAACAAATTACCTCATGTCAAAACTACCCCACAATTATTATTTCCCTTGTATAAATTAGCTGCTTGTGAATCAAATCCCTTAAGCTCATGGAATTAGAAACTAACTACACAAAAATGATGCAAAACTTCAATTGATAGTTTCTTCTGCAATGCTTGATCTAAGTCCTTTTAGATGTTCTTCAACCAGGGCTCAAGATAAAAGGTGTTTCTCCAGATTCCGGTTTGGGGGTGCATTTTACAAGTTAAATAGATTTAGACACACACATCCCAATAATAAGAATTGTTCTCGTTAATTTCCCGTTAATTTCCCGTACGCCTCAGTAACCTTTGGTATGTGCTTAATAACGCCTTTATATGGCATAGTACTGCACACAGCAACAATACCTCGTATTTCCCGTATTTTAAAATAGTCCTTGTTCACCCAATTTTGCCTCTATTATCTTTAAACTTGGCCGGTAATATAAGAAGATGTTCTACGATATAGTTAGCCAACTTCCAGCAAATTTGGTCTCTTTTCAGACCCGTTTAAACTGATGATACAAGATTCCTGCATATAACCACAGGCTAATAATATTTATTGTGTGGGACTTCTAAAGCAGGAACACTCTATTTAGACTGAACTCCAAACATCACTGCCAGATTTCCGCCTGGGTGTATGCTGGTGTCGTGGCCCGTATTTTTATGAAGCTAAATTAGGGTGTTAAATAGCGTCCTGTATGTAAGCACAGCCTCGTAAACTTGCTGACCCAAGAACACCGCCAGTTTTTAGCCGAAATGGTTGATACTAGCTGGCAGCCTTAAGGAATGCATCAGAAACGCACCCACCCTTTTTCAGCACCGTTTTACCCCAAATTTGTCCTGTTTAAACAGGCGATGTTTGTGACCTACATATAAGCACACATATATTGGTATTGCCCAAATGGGCCAGTTAAGAGGTACAAGGGCCACGAAAAATAGCCCAGCAAGACCCAATTCTTAGCTTTTAGGCAACAGTAGCATAGTAGAAACATTCCAAACATACCAAGCCTCGTACCACCACCCAACCAGGCCCCACTGCCTTCAAAAACATGAAATTTAGCACCCTAATTGTTATGAGGATTTTCCCCACCATTCACGTGCCCGCTCTCTCCGTGACCTCCTCTCTCTCTTTCTCCCATTAAGGATCGCCAAGGCCAGACTCAACAATCAATTTTATCACTAAACCATCAATTCATCGTTATCTATTACACAGCCTCTTTATCAAGCCCGTGTTTATTGGTTATTGATTATTACCAATTGCTTTGTTTCCGTTCCTTCACTCTCCGTTAGAAGCGTTCCCCCTTTTTCCCCTTTCTTTATATCAATAGTAAGAACCAAGTCATAATGAGTCGTCAATCGAGATTAGAGGCGGAGAAATTATCTATTATTCAAAAATCCAAATCTAGAGGAAGATCTGTTTCTCCAGCAAGGTCTCCTAATAACAGTCGTTCATCGTCTATGCTGAATGATGAGTTTAACAAGGATTTAAAATGGTCTATAACCAATCATGATCCTCTGGAAAGAATTAGAACTGTTACTAAAAATCCTAATTCTGAAGCCGATCCTAATGAATTATGGGAAGATGAAGTTAGTGAAGAAGAACATATTTCTGATGATGATACCAATGAAAAGTTTCAATATGATGATACTGGTAATATCTTACCTAACTATGCATGTCATGATGAAAAAATTAATGAGATTTCTTCTATTTTAGAGAATTCAAATTTATCCGATCAACAAACAATTAAAAAATTGGAAGGTTTAACTGCCAATGAAAGAGCTTTCGCTGCTGCCAAAAATATTGGTAATGCAATTGATAAAGAATCCTTGGAAAAATTGGCTCAAGATAAACAAAGATTAACTGGTCAAGAAGGTTTAGATTTAGATAAATCAGATCAAGATGCTGAAGAAAGAAAAAGAAAATTAGAAAATTATCAAGCATACAGAAGAATGATTATTGAAAGGGGTCAAAAAGCAAGTCAAGCTGCTGGTGGTAATGAAAAATCAGAAAAAACTGATATTACTGATGATATTGAAGATCCAGATTTTATTGTTCCTTATACTTCTGCTGTCGAAGATAAACTTGATAGTGAATTTGCTTCTATTTTAAATGAAACCATTAAAGAAGGTGAAATTGATTCTAATAAGAATCAATCTAGAGTCATACAAACTATTACTAGAGGTAATTTTTTCCAACTTATTAATCCAAAAGTTAAACCAAAGATGTTTTTGGTTTGTATGGATTTTTCCCCAGAATCTATCTTTGCTTTAGAATGGTGTCTTGGTACCGTTTTGGTTGATGGTTCTGTATTATTTATTGTTTATGTTATTGAAGAAAATGATAATAATCATCACTTAAAGGGAAGTACTTCTAATGAATCTTCCAGAGAAACTTACAGATTGAATATGCTCACCAAGGCCAAACAACAAGTTCTTAATTTACTTAAATTGACCAAGCTTCAAATTCATATTGTTATTGAAATCATTCATCATCCTATTCCAAGACATTTGATTCTTGAATTAATTGATAACTTACAACCTACTTTAGTGGTGGTTGGTTCCAAGGGTCAAAGTGCCATTAAGGGTGTTTTATTGGGTTCTTTATCCAATTACTTGGTGACGAAATCTTCTGTTCCTGTTATGGTTGTTCGTGAGAAATTGAAGAAGATTAATAGATTCAAGTCTGGATCTTCTGTCTTCTCCAATAACATTAAACCATTGACATTAAGTGAAGCAAGAATCGATTGAACGAAATCATCATCACCCAGTGTCTTGTCTGGTTTAGTATCAGAAAAAAAAAAGTGCATAAAATAATGAAATCAACCAATTTACCTAAGCATCCTCCTACTACTACTTTCTTTGCGTTGATTGTGATTGTTAGACGATTGTTGATCTACATTCAATTCTCCTATTAACTATGTATTCTAGTGAAATAGCAATATTAACCTATCTACCCAAACCTGTAATTCCTTTATATATAATGCTGTATATGACCTATCGAAAGGCCATAACCTTATGTTAGCCAATGTTTCTTATGGTGCTGTGAGTTAATATGAATCCATGATTCATCAGTAGTATATTTCCACAAAGTTCTTTGCTGTGAACTTCTTGTTACAGTTCGGTCCAGGACATTTTGCTGGACACGATAATGCAGGATTGGTAATGGAAAACACCTTCTGATTGTTCTTGGTTCTTCTTGGTCTATTTCCTATATTTTTCACACAACGTCCACAGAAAACATGTCCACATTTAGATGCAAAAACCCGCTTTGATAACTCGATGTCTGTTGGAGTACATTGTAAAATAGCAAACCAAGGAGCTTGAACTCTGTATTCCTTGACATACTTTTCAAAGTTCTCGTTGTATCTTGGGTCTGGCCTAAAGTCTTCTGGGATTCCGCCTCCTAAACAAACTCCACAGAGCTCGCATCCGAGGTTTTCTTCAGAATTAATATCGTTAGTGTATCCATGGACCTCGTTAGAAGCTTGTTCTTTCTTTTCCTCAAGCACTTTCTTGTTGAAGATATTTTCATTGGACAATCTTTGGTCCAAAGCAGTCTCGTTTTCTCTCTCTATCCGGTTCATAATCGAGCTTTCGATGGCACTATCGCTGTAGCCATACTCTTCAAACTCTGGATATGCTTCCTGTTGTCGCCTGAGCACATTATGGATATATTCAGCGAGGTTATGGCCACTAATGTGCCTGTGTTCTCTTCTGTTACCTCTGAACGCCACTCTTCCGGTGGTGGAAAATGGAATCCATACTCCGTTAGACCGGAATCCTCCTCTATGGGGTTGTGCTGCTCTGGTAGCTCTATTATCGAAATGTACTACTGAACTCATCTGGTTAAACAGGGGTAATGCGGTTCTTCTGGTTGCTGGTGGAGGAGGGCGTGCTATAGGTCTTTCATTGATGATCTCGATTTCTCCGTCGATTTCTTCGTCTTCTATTGGTAGGGTATACTCTGGTCTTGCTCTAAGTGGCGACGGGTTAGGGTTAGAGCCTGTTATAAGGAGATCATCATCATCATCGTCTTCATCTTCGATCGCAACCACGTTTCGTGGCCGCCTTCTTCGCCTTGGTTCTTGGGTATCTTCTCTCAGGGTCAGGGTTGGCGTAGGCCGTATATCTGTGACTTCTATATCATCGTCGGATATCTCTATAACGCTGTTGTTTCTGGGTTCTTGTGTAGGTAAAAGGATCTCGGGTTGTTGATTGTCCTGTTGTGGTTCCGCCAGATCAGACGGTTTGGTGGACTCCATGTTTTCCTGCCTTCGTAGACTATCCATGTGTTATTTAGATGGTGGAAATGGTGTGTATACGAATCAAGTGATGGGGGTTTTTAGTTATGGTAAGTAGATAACTGGTCGCTTTGGTCACTGGGTCACTGGGTCACTGGGTCACTGGACTAGATGGTGTTTGACACGTGATGGCGAGATTATTCGGTTGCCACTTTTGGTGATGGAGCAAGGTCAAGTACAAATTGGTCCCTGTTGATGGTTTCGGGATGTGTCGTGTGTTGGAAGGTTTTGTTGTACTCCCTTGTTGCTGGTGTAACTACAAATCACTGTTTTTTCCGTACCCCATAGTTAAGCCATTAGGGCTGCGAAGCTGCGAAAGTGCAGGAATAGGGCCCAGTTGATGGTCAGTACTTTAGTGCTACAAGAGGTAGAGAAAGAGTAGATAAATGTGGAGAAACAAGAAGAAATAATTGACCAATAGAAAGCACCCATTTCCGGACTTTCTTTGCTTGTTTTTTTTCTTTTCTTATTTTGGCAAAACATCACCGTTTGGATTTGTGTTTGGGTACTGTATGAAGCCACCACTAAAAGTATTGGCAAACTGAAACTGTGATGATGTCTGGATGTGCAGAGACGGAAAAGGCGGTTGCTACGGCGGAACAGATCAAGCGGCTGAAGCACCCCTATTTAGTTTCCCCAACCAGATCCTCCAACGTGATTGGCCCGCTGGGTTTGACCAGTCATCATTACTAATTCTTCTCTTAAGATTAGTAGTCGCATTACTATCTATTGTTAGACACCAAAAGAACATTCTTTGAGATACTGTGATGACAGATAACGTGATCGGTATTGCAAGCCCGAGAAGGTAAGGTAGTACGAGATTCCCAGGGTGTTTAGGCCATTGAACCCAGAAATAGACTTAATTCTAAACACCCTGAACAGCAGTACAGTTATGTGGGTGAATCATCCGCTTTAGCGGTGACCACATTGCCCAACCTTAATGCCGTTTTGGCTAAATTACATACTGCTAATTTTTCCGCATTAGCTGCAATTTTTCACTAGTATGGTAAAAACCTACCCATACTTAGAACAAGTAACTAACTAATCGGTAAATGGTAAATAGAATAGATATAGCCACAAAAGTATAGCCATATATCTTTCTAATTAATAATGTCTACAATTATGATTTCAATCCAATTACAATATATTATACAGCACCGGGATTTTTAAACCCCCGGAAGAACTAAGGGATATGCATACAAAAAAATATCCAGACGAACTAGAATCATTTTACTTATTTCTTAGCACCACTTCTGAGGTAACGACCAACAACGACACAGTGATCTCTTTCATAAGGTTCTAAGGTCAATTGTTCTAATGGCTTGATTCTTTCTTCTCTCAATTTTTGGACTTCTCTAGCGAAAACGGTTTCAGCATCAACAGTAGAGTCAATACAGTTGGCCTTAATAGAAATGACAACGGTACCACCATCCTTTAAGAACAAGTGAGAGTTCAATGCAATAATACGGGCTTGATCTGGTTGGGCAACATCAGCGAAAACGACATCAACCATACCAACCAACATACGGTACTTTTGTGGGTGACGAGCATCATCAATGATAGGAATGACATTAGGTCTCTTCTTGGCCATACCAATCAATTCTCTACCTGGTCTGTGAGAGAATTCAACGGCGTAAACGGCACCTTCTGGACCAACGACATCAGAGACGAAAGAAACAGAAGTACCAGAAGCAGCACCTAAGTATAAAACCTTCTTACCTGGAGCAATACCTAATTCATCGATACCACCCATAATACCAGCGGCCAACTTAGATCTGAAAGGATTCCAGACACGGTATTCGACCTTGGTTGGACCAGCATCACCTTCTTCTCTGGCTGGTTCTTCAACAGAAATTCTCTTTTCACCGGCAACAGATTCACCAGGAGCACTGTTCTTGGTGACTAACAAATCTTCCTTACCTCTGGCAATGAAAACACCTGCGTGTCTGTGTGGTTCAATAACAACCTTGGCACCACCACGGGCACCACCTCTGGCACCACCACGGCCACCTCTGGCACCACCTCTGGCACCACCTCTAGCACCACCTCTGGCACCACCACGGCCACCACCGAAGCCACCACGGCCACCTCTGGAAGCACCGCCGAATCCACCACGGCCACCTCTAGAAGCACCACCGAATCCACCTCTGGATCCACCTCTGGCACCACCACGGGCACCACCTCTTCCTCTTGGAGCAAATGACATCTTTTCTATTTGTATAATATGTTCGAAGGGTTCTCAATTAAACCTTTTGGAACAATATCTGAAGTATTTAAATTATATAAGATTTGAAAAATTTTCCCTATAGGAGATGGCTGCGAAGGCAAAATCATCGTGCCGGGTAACCCGTGCTTAGCTAAGAATTCCGCATGTTTGTATGTGACGCTTAGTCAGCGCGGTCACGATGATCAAGGGGGTGAACACCAGGATAGGGGGATGGAATGGGGTCTTCATCGGTTAAATGGGACTTATATACACTTTTATAGAGTTATACTAGCTGTTTAACTATGGGAATGATGTTACAAGTTGGATTTATGGGCTTGAAGCAGGAGAAGGGGATTATTTTGGCCAAATTGGGTAGCATGAATTTTAATTTTCGAAATTCGTCATCTAAAACGCTAAAAAACTGGCTGAAACTTCGGTCAGTTTATCTTTCATACTTGAAGTACACATTACCGTGATATTGAACCAATCAACCCCGAAATGGCCTATTTATCGTGTCTTAAACTTGAAGTGTCATCCTCAAAACGATGCCCATCATGCGGCGCAGAAATTTATCACGTGTGTTGATCTAGAATGTGGGGTCACAACATCCCATACATACACCAGCACCATTACTGGAGTAACTGTAGATTTTGCAGAAACAGTTGCAAATATTTCAATTTAATTATTGGAACTTTTTGTTTTTTCAAATTGTCGATTTTTTGTTTGACTTACGGATGTTCGGGTCTTCCGTTGATCCTAATTGGGACCCAGACCAACTGAAAACAGCCCGACTGAAAGAACACCAACATAAAGACTCTCAGTATAGCCGTTAAACTACAACACACGTCTCTTCATCTTGTTCAAAATGTTGGTGTCCCAAACCTGGTCTCCGTTCATTGGTTCCTTATCTCCTTATCTAAGCGAGCTCACGTGACGGACCACTAGTACCGTTTTG
Organism: Suhomyces anneliseae; assembly: GCA_030568535.1. Classification (NCBI taxonomy): domain Eukaryota; kingdom Fungi; phylum Ascomycota; class Pichiomycetes; order Serinales; family Debaryomycetaceae; genus Suhomyces; species Suhomyces anneliseae. Next base: position 15,178 of record JAJMGB010000016.1, on the reverse strand, counting down.
AGCCATCTGTCAAGACGGGTCAAATCCCCACTACATTTTTACCGTGATCAACACTCTTTTTACTACCATCAACACTCTTTCAAAAACTGCATCATGAGTACTTCCAAGGTGGCTATCATCGTGTTGGGTACCCTTATAACCGGGTCCGCCAATTCACTTTTAACTAAGTACCAAGACAATCAATGTGTGAGGCACTGTAAGAATCCAGATGTGACCAAACATCATAACTTCGAACAACCAGCACTTCAATCGCTTCAAATGTTTGTTGGTGAACTTGCTGTCATTTTCGTTTACTACTTGGTCTACAGAACCAATCTTTTTAACAACAATAAGTCCGGATATACTGCAATTGGGGAAGGCGAAGAAGAAGAAGAAGACCAAGATTCCCTTTCTGTGTTTGAAAACATCAAATTGGCCATTCCTGCTGTTTGTGACTTGGTTGCCACTACTTTCTTGAATGTTGGTTTAATCTATACTCCAGTGTCGATTTACCAAATGACTCGTGGTTCCGTGGTATTGTTTGTGGCTATTCTCTCTGTTATCTTCTTAAAGAGACACATCACCAAGTTGGAATGGATCTCCTTGGTCTTTGTGACCCTAGGAGTTGCAGTTGTCGGAATGAGTGGTTCTAATCACGCTGAAGAATCTGCTTCTGCCAGTGAAAGTTCCTTGGTGTTATTCGGTGTCGCTCTTATTGTTTTTGCTGCCATCGTTCAAGCCTTCCAATTTGTGGTTGAAGAACACATTTTAAGCAAGCAATCAGTTAAACCAATGAAATTGGTGTACTGTGAAGGTTTCTATGGTGCTGCTGTTCTTATTGTCATTATGGTTGTTCTTAACTTTGTTGTTGGTTCTATTCAACCACCATCTCAATTTGAAGACTCTACATTCAATATTCATGAAGCTTTTAGACAATTTTTCTTTAAGAAAGAAATCTTCGTTTCTTCTGTATTTATCATGATTTCAATTGCTGGTTTCAACTTCTTTGGTATCAGTATTACTCATTTAATCTCTGCTACTTCCAGATCTACTGTTGATACTTGCAGAACCTTGGTTGTCTGGTTAGTGGCTATGATTATGGGATGGGAATCATTCCATTTCCTTCAATTTGTTGGTTTCGTCCTTTTGGTTTTCGGAACCCTTTGCTTCAATGGAGTCTTGAGACCTGAAGAATGGCTGTGGACTCCACAATTCTTAAAGAGTGAAGGTGGTCATAGATTATTAGAAGACATCGAAGAACCAATCGAAAGATCTTAGAAAGGCGAAACAAGAAATAGAAGGAATCCAATCTGAAGATACTCTCAGAAAGCTGAACAGTTTAGCAATTATTCCAATTACTTCACTGGCTTTCACTACAGGTTACCTTTATTAGCGAGTATCATTCAATTGGTTGCTTTTTCAAACATAAAATACCTTTCACTCTGAAAAGAGTGTATTTACGAAATGTTAAAATCGACATGACATATTTAATTACATCACACACGACTAGTTAGATTTATGAATGCCCATGAAACAAGTAACTTTTAATTGTAGATTTGATAGTAGTAGTCTCTATATAGTGACCTGCATATGGACATATACCCCAAAATCAGTGTTTGGTCACGTGATGTACCATCTCAACTCTCAACTTTGCCACTTAATTTAACCACAACCTTATAACAACCACCAACACAATGGTATGTAAAGATCCAGAAATCAAACGTGAATAGACCCCAGAATCAAGAGGACGTCAAGATCGGCCGTGATACCAAAAAAACCCCGAATTTTCCGAGCCAATTTGGACGTGGCGGCCAATTAATGAATTAAACCACTACCAACGAAGTTAATCACCACCAGGCTCCATTGAAAGAGAACAAGCCAGGATCCGACGAGGTCCAATGATAATGTGGCTATTGTGTCCTTATTTTGTGAAAAATAGCGGTCCGATTTGGCCAGAATTGAAGGCTTAATGTGGAGCCAAAGTTCATTGATTCAAAGAAATACACTTATCCAACACGGTATTGGTAGTATTATGACAGTTTCAGTTGAATCAAGACCGTCCTTACTCCGTTTGATAATCGAATCCTATATCAGACAGTTATACTAACATTTAGTCTATGAGAATTATCCCAGAAAACAAGCAAAAGTCCACTATAAGTTCTACCACTTACGGAGAAAAGGCCCCAGCTGCCCCAGGATTACAAGATATATTGAGAAATCAAGAAGGTCCATTGAACTTGGCCTCTAAATTGAACAACAGACATCCATTGGAATCCCGTATTGCCAACTGGGAACAAACTCAACAAGATACTCGTATGGAAACCTACAGAAGAATCTTTGGTGCTGGTGAACCAATTAGAAGAACCATGGAATTAGAAATTGTGGAATCTACTGACTTCAAGCCAAGTATATTAGGTGCCCCAAACAACTTACACAAGGATATTTTACTTAACAAAGATGCTTCTGTCGATTGGGAAGATATCTACACTGGTGGATTAGAAGGTGGTGCTAATGTCAAGGATTTCCATACTGATATGGAAAAGAGTGTTGGAATCTAAGCAAAAAGAAAAGGAAAAAGAAAAAGAAAAAGAAAAATTAGATCGAACCTTATCAGCAAACAACAGTATAGTATAAGTTTGTTGATTCTATTATGAAGCTACACTTATGAAATTTAGATTTTGTGAATTTAATGAGAATATCAAATCAAAAGCAACTGACGAATTTGGAACAAATTTGGAATTGTCAATTATGTAGTGCTGGACCTGTATGTGAACAGTTAAACCATGAAAACAGTCAATTAATGAAAAATAGTGAAAAAGTGACTAGTAGCAAGTGATAGATATGCCATACTGGTAACAAGGGACGCGAAATCAAAAAAAAAAAGACATCCCCATACTATTATCTATCTTTAGTGCGTCCCCATGTGTCATCTGGTACGGGGACTGATCCACCTCTAATTAGTCCCACTACAAATGGTATCATTTCGCACCAGACAGTTAACTAACCATACCACTAGTGACTACTAAACCTACTACCAATGTAACCTACGCAATGGGACACCATCTCCGTCAACTTGTTCCTTTTTGTTTCTTCCTCTTCTCTCACTAATCTCACCCTTCCCACCACGTCTGGTGAGTTTCGTTGGAACCTTCTCGCTCCACGTCTCATATCGGAAAAAAAAAATTTTTCAGTATATAACCTCTATACTTTATTTAGTATTAAACACTACTAAGAAAAACCAGTAACCCTTTTTTTTAAATTAAAGGATCTAAAAACATCAGTATAAAACAAACAAAAACCCAAAGATATCAATCATCACCAACAGTTGATTAATATCCATCGCATCGTATAAAATGTTCAGAACTAGAAAAGACATGAGTGGCGAAGAATTAAATGGTACCATTCCCTTAAATAAAGGAGGAAAGCGTTATACTATGAATGAAGTATTTGATGTTTGGTACCAAAATCATCAACAAATCTTATCCTCCAACATTGATCTTCCTGTGAAAAATGGTGAAAATTATAAGTTGAGTAAACCTAGAGAGATTTATCATTTAGAATTGGCTCCAAGAAATGGATCAAATGAACCAGCAATCACCTCCAACAATATTATCAACACCAATTTGACTTCAGCCTCAACATCAACAGCAGCAACTCCAAGTGCAAATGCAAGTGTAAATGCAATTTCCACCGAAGAAGTGATTTCTCTTGAACAAGGATTGGCGTCTACTACTTTAGATGTGAATGAAGCCATTTCAAGTGGAAAGGATTTAAATGAAGATTCAGCTCCTACCATGCCTTCTTCAATGAACTTACCACCAGGATTGACCCCTCCATCCAATGAACCAAGTCCAAATGGTCCTCTTTTGACTTCCGATAAGATCGAATGGTATTACATAGATCCTTTGGGTACTGAACAAGGTCCTTTCAATGGTGATTTGATGCAAGAATGGTTAACCGGAGGTTACTTGGATCTTGAATTAAGAATTAGAAGAAAAGAAGAACGTAACTATAAACCATTGAAACAACTTTGTGAAGCCGTGCAAAACTATATTCAACCGTTTAAAGTCCCACTTCCAGATTTAACTCAAACTCAACCTCAAACTCATCAACTTCCTCCATTTTTAAACCATCATCCTCAACCTTCTCAACCAACCCAATTGCACCAAATCTTATCCAATGGACCAGGTGGTAATCTTGGTAGTATGAGATTGAATCCAATGGGATCTCAATCCAATTTGTTTGGAACCGATTTCATTAATCCTGATCCTTTTGCTGTCCAACCAAGTCCTACTTATCAGAATCCTTCTGGTTCGTTTATTGACCCTATGCATCAAAACTTGGGCTTTCCTTTGAACATGCCCACGTTATTACAACAACAAATCCAGCATCAACAAGCTCAACCTGGCTTGTCTCGTACCAATAGTGGCTGGGGAATGGATACTTCTTCTGGTTTAATGGGTGGAAGTAATCCTGGTACTCCAAGTGCAGTTAATCCAGTACTTCCTCAGCCAGCTCCAATTTCTCCTTGGTTGACTGGAGTCCAATCTCTGTCTAGAGTCTCCCTGCCTTTTGTTCCTACTTCCACCATCAACAAGGAAGCCACCGTAGCCACCGGTGATGACCATGTTTTGGACGGAATCCACAGCTCTGTCGTCACTGATATTTTAATTGATGCCGAAGAAAGAGAAAAAGACGTCGTGGAACAAGTCATCAAAGCAGCTCAACCACAACAATTACAACCACAAGAACATGTTCCTGAACCAGTCCAACCTATCGTTGAAGCCCCAATTGTTCCAGAACATGTTCAACCAGAATTACAACAAGTAGTTGAACCAGTTGATCCAATTGCTCAACAAGAAGAGGAAGAAGAAGAAGAAAGAGAAGAAGAAGAAATTGCTGAACTTATTGCTGAAGCCGAAGATAAAATTTTAGAATCTCCAGCTGTTGAAACCTTAAAACCAGCCGTTCCTTCTCAACAAGAATTAGCTCCTTGGGCTACCGCCACCTCTAACTCTCCATCCATGAGTTTGAAAGAAATCCAAGCTTTAGAAGCCGAAAGATTAGAAAAGCAAAAGCAAATCCAAAGTCAATTAAAAGAACAACAATTACAACAAGCTGCTGCTTTAAAGCACTGGGCCTCTGCTGCTGAAGAAGCTTCTACCGAAAAGCCATTCCTTCCAAAGACCTCTAGCTGGGCTACTACTGCCCCAGCTGTTCCAGTCACCAAATCATTGGCTGAAATTCAAAAGGAAGAAGCTGAAGCTGCTGCTAAGGCCAAGTCCACTAGAGCTAAGGCCGCTAAGGCTGCTGGTAGTGCCATCAAGACCAATTCTTTTGCTAGTGCTTTGGCCAACTCTGTCCCTGATGACAATTCCGCATGGACCACTGTTGCTCCAAAGAAACCAGCCGTCAAGAAAGCAGTCACTCCTGTGATTCAAACCTCTTCTGCCACCAAGGCCAGTCCTCAATTATTACGTTCAGTTTCTGCCCAAAGACCAGTTGGCTCCAGTACCAACAACAATGCCGTTAGAGAAGACTTTTTGGTTTGGGCCAGATCTTCCATGACCAACTTATATCCAACCGTTTCCAAGAACGATTTATTGGAAATGTTCATTACTTTACCAACTTCCAGTGCTGACTCTGCCTCTTTAATTGCTGAAACCATTTACAGTTCTTCTGCTACCATGGATGGTAGAAGATTCTCTCAAGAATTCTTGAAGAGAAGACAAAAGGTTGACCAACAAATTGGTAAGAGTGACGATGTAGCTTGGTCTGCTGCCATCGTTTCTTCTGCTGACAAGTCTGTCACTGTCGATGAAGATGGCTGGAGTACTACTGTTAAGAGTAAGAAGAAGGGAAAGAAGTTCTGAGGTGATACCTTAAAAGCTTGATCTCCTTCTTTTATTCTTTACTATAGAAGACATGTAATACCACTAACCAACAAGTGTTTAGAAGGAAATACAACTTCATACCAAAATTTACTACTGTAGAACCCTTAAATTCTCTATCTCCAAAATGTTTAAATTACAGTACTACAACCTTTGAATTATGGATAATTAATTAATTATTATTACTATTCAATAACTATATACCGCTATTATACTATCCGATCTACCTAATCGGTTCATAATCTTTATACAAAAAGCCCAATTGGCCCCAAAGACAACTGATTTGGACTGATCTGACCCTGTCAGTCCTATAATCCAATTGTTCCATTTATTATGTTTTCCCGTAACCTATTAAGAAATGAAAAATCAAATTTTTAAATTGTCCTCCACTACACCCTTTAAGATATCTCCAATAAACACCACATTCTCCTCTGGAATCATAATAATTCCCAGTTTTGCCATAGATAAATAATTCATTTCGAATATATGATTTTCATCTTGGAACCATTTAAATCCATTCATCAATCTACTGGCTACACCTGCGACAATACCAGTAGAATCCAATGGTAATTTTTGAAAATCAATTGTAATTGGTACCAAAGTATCTTGAGCAGATCCGATAATACTTTTGGCATCAAAACCCATTTTGTTTCTCTTCTTAGAAGATTTTGGTAAAATTAAAGAAACTTCATTAATTGAAGTTCTAGTGATTGCAAAATATTTTGGAATAAATTGTGCAGAAGTAAGAACTTTTGCAGCTTTTGAAATAGTTGAATTAACTTCTCCAGATCTTGCACCTGTCAAGAGAAGCTTAATATTTTGATTAATCTTTGGAAGAATATTAAGCTTTTGAAAAAGATTAAAAGTAGACAGTTCAAGATCACGATTCTTTGGTGAATGTGGTAATGAACCATTTCCATTAGTTTCGAAGAATTCACCCACAAAATGATTGGATTCGGTGAATTCAAAATTTTGTTTGGTCATAATTTGTATGACCTTTTCTTTGCTAGAATATGGTACAAGTACAATGTCATTAAAATGACTTGAAAGAAAAAATAACAGAATATCATTTTCTGATAATGGTTTGGTAAGTTCCAAAATCAGATTATTATCTCCACTATCCGTATCAACCTGGAAACTCAAGAATTCGTCTTCAATTAATTTAACCCCAAGGTCCAATTGGTCGCAGATTTTAATAGGCTCTTTAAATAACGTTTCCATTAAACTAGTTGCACATATGACAGTACATTCTGTAGGAGTGAATGCAATATGGAAGAAATAATCATCGTCTTCGTAATCTTCATCATCCCCGGATACCGAGGAATAAGAAGCCAGACTATTCTGGCGACTATGGCCATTTTGATTACTCAGCCAATCCAATAAGGGGTCGTTGGGGGTTATTTTGCTTGAATTGTCCACCACCTTTGATTCACTCAAAGAACTTCGTGGTGATGGCCTAGTAAGCAATTGAGGCAGGCGCGGATGGTGGTCTCCGTTCTGTTCCTCATCTTCTTCCTCACTTTCATCTTCGCTTGAATCATCCTCGTTTTCCGTGTCTTCCTCACCGGATTTTGAGAGCTCATTAAAAAGGAGTTGCAAGACTGCACTGGTAAATATCCAGTACTTTGCTCTCGGTATTGAAAGAATTGATAATCTGGTCGGATTCAAATGGACATGAGTCATTTCTGGATGATTAATTGTATTGTAGTGATTTTTCTTTTCCTTTTCCTTTTTATATTTATATTTTGTTTTTCCTTACCAACTAACTATGATACATGAATGTGATTTGGTTGATAAATCAAATGAATTGAATCACTTATTACCGGCGTGATCAATTTAAGCCTCTCAGCATGAATAAATTCTACAGGGTGAACTAACAAAAAAAAAAGAGGCATTGATCCTACTATGTGGCTATTCTTATATATTTCCAGAATTTTCATTGCCCCACCCCTATCACAACTTAACTACGTAATTGATCTTCTATTGTGACAATTTTTATCCTCATCCCGATTAGTAACCCTGGAAATAACTAAGATAACTAAAACTAAATTAGGAGGAATGTTGTCATCTCATTAGATTCGGCCGGAGTACAATTGCGCCTTATTCTCAAATGTTGTTTTATCTACAATTGGAGGGGTTTGAAATGAACTCAAAATTTTTCATTAGGATGAAGTGAAAAAAAAAATGGGGTTACCTCGGTCTTAACGGCGTTTATCAACAATACTGGTTTTGAGGTATGAAACGGTTTTCTATTGTTGATGATGATCAATACCCGTACCAAATAAGGGGTATCAATCAACTATGCATTTCCTAAACTATGCTTATAGATAAACAAAATATAAAAATAATATGAAAACAAGAAAAAGAGGGGATTGATAAAAATCGTGGTGTAAATTATAAAGGATTAAAAACAGAAACAATAATTGTGGGGTAAGAATGAGGTCCTTTGACAAAAGCAAGGAACTGGGTGGTGGAGTAGAAATAAGTAGTAGTGAAGTGAGGGTTAAAAGAAAAAAAGATTGTGTGCAACATGTGTGGCACCACACCACCACTAGAACCACCACCACAGTAGTGAAGATCATTAACCCCTACGATCCAATTCAACCCCAATCAAATTGTACTATGTATTTTCGATTATGATTGCGATTGAGATAGTGAAGAGCTGCACCAGCTAATGCCATGGCAAGGCAAGGCAATGCAAGGGTCTGAGTTCATAGACAAGGAGATATCGGAAATATTATAGAGCAGATATCCGGAAAATGCGCTTTTAGAAGGAAATAATTATGGAGCCGAAACTTACAAAGAGACACCAAGCCACCGCGAGCTACCGAGCTACCGAGCTACCAAACTACCGCATATTTTATATCAGGAATTACCGGATACAATGTACAATTATTATTAGTCGCCAATGACAAAGGCGGGGGAAGTCTATTAATATGCCAGATAGATGGCATTTCTAATGATTGACAATTTATAGTAATAGATCAAAAGATTAGAAGATTAGAAGATAAAGAAAGGCAATTTGATAAGAGAGATCAACTGATCTTTTTATTGTCTTTTTTTTTTTTACATACTAACATAATAGTGCTCGATAAAAGAATTTATTCTGTATTATAGACTAGTCTACTTGATATGGGGTCATTATATATGTTATTCACAGCCTCGTAATAACTTTGCATCTTTTCTTTCTTTCATGGTATGATGAGACCTTTTTTTATTGTTTCACACATTGGCCAAGTTTTGACGCTCATAAAATGTCTCATACAATTCAATTGCTTCCTTTTGAGATTCAATTGAACTTTCAATGAAAATTTCAACACTATTTCTGAAATCCTCAATCTTGCCATATTCGAAATTGGCAAGTTCTGATTTAATGGTTTCACTAATAGTATTAAATTTCTTTTCATAGATGGCAGTCTTTTGCTTTAATTTATCAACTTCAAATGCTAAAAGGTTATTCTTATCAACTTGCATCTTATACTTTCTAGTTTGTTTATCCAATTGAGCTTGTTTTTTGATTAAATCTTGATTGAAAGTATGATATTGTTGATATACTTTGGTACGTGTCTCAAACACAACCTTAATAGATCCAATAATTCTTAAATATTCTTCGATGGTAAATCCTAAAGTTAATTGATCTTGAAGATTGATCCGATCTAAATTTTCTTTTAATTTTAATTGAATTTCACTGAATGCACTTAATAAATCACTGGTAGCTTTCAGAATTTCCAATGATGCTAATTCATCCAAAGCCATGGATATTTCATCCAATATACCAATTAAATCAACTCTTTGAACTGCGATTAATTCAATTGCACGATAGAAATTCTTTAAATTGTATTCCAAATCATCAATGTATTGTTTCTTTTCAACAAAGTAGTCATCTGGTTCAGTCACCTTTGATGAAATTGAGAATAATGAAGTCATGAAGCCTCCACCTCCTCCACCTATCACTGGAGCTGAAATGGTACTACTGGTACTTCCTGTTAAACTATCATCATCTTTATCATTGTCCAACGAATCATTATTTTGCAATGAAGCTCCAGATCCACTTTGTTTTTCTCTTTCTCTTGATTCATTGGTGAAATCTTCACTGATTAAGAATAAAATAAAATCAGGGTCACTGCTTAAAACAGGAACTTGACTTATTTTATTCAACATCTTTTCCAATGAGAGACGTCTATTTTCAATAAAGTTTTCATTAAATCTTCCGATATATGTTTGTTTGGTTGGTGGTGGTGGGATGATTCTTCCAGGGTGGTTATTTTGTAATTGATGATAGATCCATCTAAAATCTTTATATCTTCTAGAAACAGTGACGTAATCTGCGGTAACTGGTACACTTTCTGGATTGGTGTTCTTGTTCTTAGTTCTGATGCTGTAGACAATATGTGCAGTAGTGATATCACCAACTTTCATTGGATCACCAACAGTAATGTCCAATTTATTGGCTGTAGGATCTTCTTCTTTCTCTGGAGAGTCACCAGATTCTGGAGCAACTGGAGCAGGGATATGATGATTATTAGTATTATTGTTGTTGTTTGGATCACTCTTAGGAAGCTCATACAATGGAGCATTGGCTTCTTGAACCAATTGTTCTGCCTTGTTGTTTGATCTAACAGATGCTTGATCTCCGGAACGAGTATCATCACCACCCAATGGTCCCAATGGATTCGAAGTAACAGGAACTGTCTCTTCCTTCTTTTTACTGTCTAGATGTTTAACAATAGACTTGGAACTATGCTTTCTGGAACGAGGGTTGGCTCTGTAGGCCTGACTATTCTTGGTATTCAAGGTCTTTTTAGTACTTTTGGATTCATTAATTTTAGGAACTGGTTCGTATTTGATTGGACTGTCCTTGACATTGAACAATGATTCTGAAGGGTTCACTTTTTTAGGTGTCATGGTGGTACTGGATGCTAAAATCAGGTCTTCATTATCAGCACCACTTGTAAGTTCTGACATAAGGTTTTGCTTGTGTTCATTACGTTCTTCTTTCTTCATTTCATTCAATTGCTCCAATTCCGCCTGCTTGATGTGATCATCTTCATATTGGTTGCCATACTGACTATCATGACCATACTGGCTGGTGTGTCCATAGTGACTACTACTACCGTGTCCATATTGACTACCGGTTCCACCATAATGGCCATAAGTGCTCTGGTACTGATTAGAATCCTCTTTGTCGTCTTGATCATCATCATCATTTTCATCTTCTTCCTCTTCCTTCTTCTGTTCATCTTGTTTCCCCAAGTTTAAAACGTTGAATCCATCATTGAGTTCGTCTGGGGTATGAAGAGTACTTGAATTCATACCGCCAAATATGGACGATTGCTGATTGGGCGAGAGGATATCATCCCAATGCGATGCAGTAAGATCTTCTTGATCCATTGTGTTGATTTGATGTATATGTGTATTATCTCTAGGATACTTGGCAGGATAGGTGAGTGTTGAATAGTCGCACCGCACCAGCTGACTAAGCTAGTAGACGATAAGCCTTAGTTACTAGAGGTGTACTACAGAGAGGGAACAGATCCACTTTCAGTGTATATGTCCTTATTAGAACAGGTTATAATAGATATAGACTAATTGTAGCTTCTTATACCTTTAGTTTGGGTTATTGAGGCTGTGGATGTTGGGGATGCAAAAAATTAAAAAAGTAATTGGGGCGAGCTGGGAATTGAACCCAGGGCCTCTCGCATGTTTGTAGTTATCAATTCAGTGAACTGAATCGTCGCCCAAAGCGAGAATCATACCACTAGACCACACGCCCTAATTATATGAAAAATTTAGACCTGGGTTAACTGGTCATCTTGAATGAATATATAAAAATATGAACCATAATGAAAGATAATGTATCCCTTTCATCACAATTAATTGAAAGAAATTATAAAATTTCACGGGCTGATATAATTTTTGTCTTCACCATCAAGTAGAACAAAAATTAAGAATGTTAAGTATTATAGTTGTCGGAGTAAGGCTAAGAATAAATATAGAGGAAAATAGGAATAAAGAAATTAGAAGACCCATTCAATTGAATAAAATTAAAGCCGCCCAAGAGTATAATTTCATTTAACTTAAACTTGTCATTACATTTTTCCTTGTTGCATAATAAAATTTATTTGTGTAAATATTGCAAAAATTAGAAAAAGCCCATTAAACCATATTCAAGTAACTCTAATTACCCTCCAATTATGTCAAATTTGTGAAGAAAAATTCTAAAACAATCTCTAAAACTGCCCCAACTAACTTAAATCACATACCATCGATCTAATTTGATCGTTTTGACCCAATTTAATGCAATTACTTATCACTTTGCTCATTTGCATTACCCTTTCTATCTTACAAGTTAGAAACGAAAAATCACAAATCTAGAAATCAAATTAGTGAGAAAATATATGTACTAGAAGTCATTACAAACCTTCATAGACCTCACACTACAGTTACACACAACTTCCAAATCATGGTGCTTGTGGCTAGATCTACATTACTCAGCTCCATATACTTAGGAGCTACTATCCTTTTCGGACACATTGTCCTGAACAACGCGTTCTTATCCATTCCTTTGGCTATACCTTTGGCACTTACTGTGTATTCTTCTATTGGTGTCTATAACGCTCCTTACATAGCATCAAAAGTGTACTATGGTTGTGGTCTTGATGCCAATCCTCTGGGTGAGGGTGGAAATCTCCTCTGTGTCAAATTGGTAGGAGAGGCCCTTGGTGATGTTGCAATGCACGTTAATATGTTGGCTGGTATAGCGGAGGGTTTTACCAAGTCAAAAACTGGTAAAATCAATCAAGATGACCAATTGGATCGCCAGACTAAAGATGAGATTGTTATTGAAGCCCAACCATAATAATATATAGACAATAAATTTACGAATCAATAAATAGGTATTTTAATCTTAATGAATTATCGTTTGACAATTCATCTTGGATCAAAAGTTGTTAATATTTGATACTACATATCCATTAAGTCTTTTAAGCACCCGAATTTATTAGAAGAGACTCACAAACTGTTTGTAGTCCCGCTTCAACTAGTATACTTTTTTATCTCACTAACTATATATATATATTGATTGACTCACGTCATATTTTAATATGGTGGAACATTATGTTTTGAATGATTCAAGGTGTATTTTATAATCTCCGTTGTTCCTTTTATTTTAACCCTTTGTTTTTTTTAAACCTAAAACAAGTTTTTGGCCCAGTGAACATCATCAACATTCAAAAAATCGGTTTTTAACCTGAACAAATCCTCCAAATGTGCTTTCAATACGTCTCGTGGAAAGGTGATATCACCCCAGATTCTAGTCTTGAGACCATACTTGTGGGCCAAATCAAAATATGAAGCTAGCTTGTCTTCATCCTCTTCACTAAAGAAACCGTAACGGACATTGGCATAGCTTTCTTTACCCAACAAGTCTTCCAAAGAAGCACTAGCGACTCGTGACAATTGGCTATATTTGGTCAAAGTAGCATTATCAGTTTCAGCAGTGAAATCCTTCAATGGTCCGTCAAGGAATGTGTATCTCACCTGTTCTTCACTAACAAGTTCAGTTGGTAAATTACCAGTAATGGTAATCACCACTGGTCCTGGGGTATAGGTGTCAGTAGAAGAATCATAAGAGGCAAGGTATCCTTTATCGATGAATGGTTGCAACAATGGTCTAATTGCCTTGTATGTAGCATTTGGATCGGTCTTGAAATCCATCCAGAAATATAATGGAGTCTCTGGAGAGTTATAGAAGATACCATGTTTAGAACCAACGTTTTCCAAGAGTGGAGTTTGATCAGGATGGACCGACTCAGTATAAGTGAAATTAGGATTCGAATATTCCAAAAATTGATACAATGGATTAAGATAAAGATTGAACAAGGTATCAATAGGTTTTAAGTATACTTGATTGTGTCCAACATAGACTTCATTATTTCTATAGTACTCAGTACGAGTAGATGAAGATTGTGACTTGTCGGTAGACTCAGTGACAGTTCTTTCGACCTTGTAGCCATCTGGAAAGAACCATACATCACTTTCGATACTTTGGCAGCCAGCGCTCAAAGCGTCAAAGAAGGGATCAAGTCTCCAGTAATCATTATGGGAATGTAATGGTTTGACATATACATCTCTAGTAAGACTTTCAATGGTGTGATTGAATGGGAGAACGGGTGTTGATGATCCGGAACCGTCGTACGCGGTTATAGGCGGAGCCGGCTGGAACAGTTGCTTGAATATGCTGATCATGGCGTGAATCTAGTAAAAGAAAGTGTTGATGAAATTACCTCGTGGGCTCGCTAATTATTTGGCGTGCGGTGCCAGCAATAATAAATAATAATGATGTAATGTGCAGTTTTCGCGGCGAAATTTCGCCGAGACCTAGACTTGGTATCAGAGGGTATTGCCATTCCAACCTAACATAATTGTTTAAAATTTTGTGATTGAAATAGTGGTCTCATGTTTGGCGGTTTGGGGCTGTTTTGGGTAATAAGGTTGCAACCTTTTTACAATTCGCGACAAAAAACGCGACCCCACATTACCCACCTCCGAACCACTCGCGACTTATTTAGGTTGATCTTCAGTCATAATTCATAGGACACTGGACCGACCAGAGACCGTCTAGCGTTATGACTGTGGATATACCCAGTTCTGATGTACTTAAATGTATATCTCCTCGGTTTTGTATACTAGCGGGGTTAAAATACGTAGATCATTAAGGTCGATTTTCAGGCGCGATCACAGGCATTTTTTTGGGCTGAATGTGAAAGTTTTAGCAGCTTTTGCAGTATTAATCTTGTTCTTATACTTACTTCTGATTTCAATAGAGTTTGAGGTTTCTATAATGTATCTATTCGGCTGTTCCAACATTTAATTCTATTATTAAGTACTGGTAGTTGAATCCAGCTTTCCTAAATTGTATCAATACCAATATACCTATACCCTTTATTCGCAAAGAGATATAGTTCAATACCAACTCTTTCTACTTGCTAGTACCTGAATAATCTGAGTAGGCGTTGCACAAAGAAAGATCTCTCTTAGAGTAGTCATAGACTTCTCTGTAATTCGATGTATCTACTCTCCAAAAAAGAAATCATATAAACTCAAGAACAGCCCTCATATTACACCGTAACATGATCAAATATCCTAAGTCAACATCGCAACTTTGGTTTACCGTTACTACAGAAGCCTACAATTGTTGAAATAAATTAGCAATTATTAATTAGGGTATTATAAATTAGTAAATGTTACTCAATCTATACTGAGTAAATGTCATTAGCAGGAGTATAATCTAACTTCTACTGGTTGTC